>JAODUO010000153.1:785000-807500 GCA_025642075.2 Ridgeia piscesae
ATACATACAAAATACATATATATTATACATCATACATACATACATCATCATACATCATACATCATCATCATCATTCCATACTCATACAAAAATACTTTCATACATCATCATACAAAAAAACATACTAATTTCTACACATCATCAAAATCATACTACATACATACTAAAACATACAAAATACATCATACATCCAAAATCATCATATTCATACTACATCGTCATCATATTATTAAAACATCTACATCCATACTACTACATCTACATCTACATCTACTACATACTCTCCCTCATCATACTACTACATCTACATACATCATCATCTACTACTACATCATCATCATCATCAACATCTCATACATCATACTACATACTACTACATCATCATTTTACATACATACATACATACATACATACATACATACATACATACATACATACATACAAACCAATACACACGTTCACATACACAACACACCTATACACATGCATATACAAAGTCACTCACAGATAGATTACTGTTCCGCCACAACTCTACAACAAAGTATATCCTCTTCAATAAACTTACGACAAGTCATGCGGCTCCTTTCTCGTCCTCTGTTGAAATCCCACCCGACGTGGCCTACAGTGACAGTGTACACGGTGAGCTCGACGCCTGCCGTGCGTCGCCTATTGGGTTCCGAAAACAACAAACGCACATCGGATTGAATCCAAGCCATTATTGTTGGACTGACTGCATTGTGCGTGTAGCGTGGCCAAAGCGACTGATGTGTATTTCTAACATGTAATTAAAGCAAGTTATATCTGATTAAGGCCTTTGTACCGCCGTCTTGTCGATTCAATGCATTCAACGAGCTGTGGCATTAGCTCAAAGCTGCGCATGTATTTGTGCATACGTCCGAGCGTGCATCTAACAATTACTGAACGAGATCTTGATCGAGAGCGGCATGATTGATTGATATGCGAGTCACCGAGTGTGTTTACTGCGTCACGCGCAATAACCTTCTATACTGACTGTTAGCTTGTATTCTAAGAAATATGAAACCCTGTACCTGTAAGTAGCAACCGAATAGTCTAGTGTATATATCAAGTGATTGTCTTTTATTTTAGCCCACCCTGCCACACGGCGTGTACAGGCTTGTGTATCAACTGCGGCCGCAGAGAAGACGCAGTGGACTAGACGTGAAGACGACAGACAGTCCATAGTCCGACGACAGGTGACACACTTACCTCTCTCAAAATGACCGTTTACTCGCCGCTACAGTCGTCATGTGTATGTCGTCGTCGGGCTGTAGTGTCTCTTCTGGAAGATACAGGCAGGATTGGATGAGAGAAATTGACAAAGAAATTAAAAAGCGATAAATGCATACTGTGCGGGCCACAATCCCATCTGTCGTGAAACTATCGTCTCCCAGTTTCGAAGTCAATGTTGACACACAAAATCAATCTGTATCAAAATAATAGTGTAATTTGCACATTAAATACATTCCCCATCTACATCAAAGCGCGCTCGATAAGTCGGAAGATATTGTCACATATAAAATATAGTTTCAACAAATCATGATGTGCACCTACATAAAAAAGATTTGACACTCTGACATAAACGCATGCCTATATTTAAGGCAGCTTTACGGTCCATGTCACATTGCTAATAGGTTGCAGACAGGTTAATTTGGCTAACTAAAGTGCTCCTTGACGCGGCAGCTTGTTCTTTCTGCTCGACTAATCTGTGTTTTCAACCTCACGACGAAGTGAGTCCCGGCTACGCCGACTGAAGGCGGCCTGTGTCAACAGTTGCTCACGCAGCCTACCTTGAGGAAGGTAAACAAGCACCTGGGCTGTACCACGTAGTCAGCCGTTCTTTCGACAATCGGTGTCACACACTGACAGCTGCTGAACACCAACTCGACATGTTACACCAGCCGCCTTATTACAACTGCTTTGTCATAGCAGCAGTTGTATTACATGAACGCCAACAGCAACCGTCTTTCTACAACTGCTGTGTTGCAACAACAACTGCGTTATGATCACAACAACAACCACGTTACTGCAACTGCCATGTTACATAGCCAGTTGTGTTAGTCACCCTACAGTCCGTTCACTGCTACAGTCCGTCGACGGTCCGACATGTCCCGCTACTCCTGCCGTCCGCGTCTATCACTGGCGGTTCATCGTGTGTAGTAGGACTGTGATCACGTGGTTAGACACACGCGGTCAAGGGAGAGAGCTTAATTGATATTGGTGATTGGTGGCGAGTTACGTAAGCAGACAAGTACTGCTAAGTCCGTGCTCACACACGCCGACTGCAACAGGGTGCGTCTTCGTCGACCTAGTCGACCATATTGCGCGACAAAGGAGAACAACGAGCCATATTGGAACATGAGCTAATCTAGCGCGTGCATTCAACCAGCGCTAAACCAACAGAGACACAAATTCTCCCATGCGTGACCACTTGACAATAGTCGAATAATATCTAATGTAAGACGCCGTCTTTCAAAGACAGCACCGAGAGAGTTTCAGCCGCCACACTGCCAGGGGTCACGATGGGATTGACCGGAAATGTGTCAAAACGTTAAAGTTCGCTGCTTGCCGTAACGTAATCGAACACAGCAAATATTAACAAATAAGCGGATTCTAAAAAGAGATTGCCGGTGAACCTGTCACGAGAACGAGATATTAACCCAATCCTGCCATGTAATTTAATGTGATGTTATATTATATATGCAGTTGTAGCGCCCTCTAAATTGTAAAAAAGGTTCCTACGTGAGAACGTGGCGATCTCTGCGTTGTTAAACGCTTTATATTATGTAAACAAGCACCAGATGAAGTCTTATGAAATGCTGACTTGTAGCATACACATGTACATGCACTTGAATACCCAACTATAGATATGTATGTAAATATGTCTAAATTAAAACGTTTGTCACCTTTGCTTTATAAGACATTTTAATACTCGGTGGTGGCGACGATAGTGGCGCCACCTCATGCCGTCTGAGTTATCTACTTGTAATCGAGCTCGTGTATGTGTACGTGAACATGCGTGTACATGTGTATATGCACGTGAGATCTTCGTTTATAAAAATTATGTAGGTTATTGTTTAATGTTTACTTACTTACACTTAATTCCTCCTGTTCATTTCGGCACATCGGTTGACTAGATTTCGGCATCTAGAACAATCTTTCGCAATTTCTTTGGCTTAATTCCAACTGATTTCCATTATCTGCCAAATCTTCTTTAAATGTCTTGCGCCTGGTCTTAGTCGGCCACTCTCTCTGTCTCTGTCTCTGTCTCCGTCTCCGTCTCCGTCTCCGTCTCCGTCTCCGTCTCCGTCTCCGTCTCCGTCTCCGTCTCCGTCTCCGTCTCCGTCTCCGTCTCCGTCTCCGTCTCCGTCTCCGTCTCCGTCTCCGTCTCCGTCTCCGTCTCCGTCTCCGTCTCCGTCTCCGTCTCCGTCTCCGTCTCCGTCTCCGTCTCCGTCTCCGTCTCCGTCTCCGTCTCCGTCTCCGTCTCCGTCTCCGTCTCCGTCTCCGTCTCCGTCTCCGTCTCCGTCTCTCTCTCTCTCTCACTCTCACTCTCACTCTCACTCTTTCTTTCTTTCTTTCTTTCTTTCTTTCTATTGGCATCCTCTCCATCGCAATGAATGCTAGCCGGTCTCCTAGTAAGCATAGTGTATGCCCATGTAGTCTCAATGACACTTGACGATGTCATGTAGACTACCCGCGCTTGATGTCGTCTCTCCATGAGACATCATGTAGACTACCCACGCCTGGTGTGGTCTTCCCGTGAGACGTCATGTAGACTACCCACGCCTGGTGTGGTCTCCCCGTGAGACATCATGTAGACTACCCACGCCTGGTGTGGTCTCCCCGTGAGACATCATGTAGACTACCCACGCCTGGTGTGGTCTCCCCGTGAGACATCATGTAGACTACCCACGCCTGGTGTGGTCTCCCCGTGAGACATCATGTAGACTACCCACGCCTGATGTCGTCTCCCCGTGAGACATCATGTAGACTACCCACGCCTGGTGTGGTCTCTCCATGAGACATCATGTAGACTACCCACGCCTGGTGTTGTCTCTCCATGAGACATCATGTAGACTGCCCATGCCTGGTGTAGTGTCCCCATGAGACATCATGTAGACTACCCATGCCTGGTGTAGTGTCCCCATGAGACATCATGTAGACTACCCATGCCTGGTCTGGTGTCCCCATGAGACATCATGTAGACTACCCATGCCTGGTGTGGTGTCCCCATGAGACATCATGTAGACTACCCATGCCTGGTGTGGTGTCCCCATGAGACATCATGTAGACTACCCATGCCTGGTGTGGTGTCCCCGTGAGACGTCATGTAGACTACCCATGCCTGGTGTGGTGTCCCCATGAGACATCATGTAGACTACCCATGCCTGGTGTGGTGTCCCCGTGAGACATCATGTAGACTACCCATGCCTGGTGTGGTGTCCCCATGAGACATCATGTAGACTACCCATGCCTGGTGTGGTGTCCCCATGAGACATCATGTAGACTACCCATGCCTGGTGTGGTGTCCCCGTGAGACATCATGTAGACTACCCATGCCTGGTGTGGTGTCCCCGTGAGACATCATGTAGACTACCCATGCCTGGTGTGGTGTCCCCATGAGACATCATGTAGACTACCCATGCCTGGTGTGGTGTCCCCGTGAGACATCATGTAGACTACCCATGCCTGGTGTGGTGTCCCCGTGAGACATCATGTAGACTACCCATGCCTGGTGTGGTGTCCCCGTGAGACATCATGTAGACTACCCATGCCTGGTCTGGTGTCCCCATGAGACATCATGTAGACTACCCATGCCTGGTGTGGTGTCCCCATGAGACATCATGTAGACTACCCATGCCTGGTGTAGTGTCCCCGTGAGACATCATGTAGACTACCCATGCCTGGTGTGGTGTCCCCGTGAGACATCATGTAGACTACCCATGCCTGGTGTGGTGTCCCCATGAGACATCATGTAGACTACCCATGCCTGGTGTGGTGTCCCCATGAGACATCATGTAGACTACCCATGCCTGGTTGTTAGTGTCCCCGATGAGACATCATGTAGACTACCCATGCCTGTGTGGTGTCCCCATGAGACATCATGTAGACTACCCATGCCTGGTGTGGTGTCCCCATGAGACATCATGTAGACTACCCATGCCTGGTGTGGTGTCCCCGATGAGACGTCATGTAGACTACCCATGCCTGGTGTGGTGTCCCCATGAGACATCATGTAGACTACCCATGCCTGGTGTGGTTCTCTCCGTGAGACATCATGTAGACTACCCATGCCTGGTGTGGTGTCCCCCGTGAGACATCATGTAGACTACCCATGCCTGGTGTGGTGTCCCCATGAGACATCATCGTAGACTACCCATGCCTGGTGTGGTGTCCTCCATGAGACATCATGTAGACTACCCATGCCTGGTGTGGTGTCCCCATGAGACATCATGTAGACTACCCATGCCTGGTGTTGTCTCCCCATGAGACATCATGTAGACTACCCATGCCTGGTGTGGTGTCCCCATGAGACATCATGTAGACTACCCATGCCTGGTGTGGTGTCCCCATGAGACATCATGTAGACTACCCATGCCTGGTGTGGTGTCCCCATGAGACATCATGTAGACTACCCACGCCTGGTGTAGTGTCCCGTGAGACGTCATGTAGACTACCCATGCCTGGTGTGGTGTCCCCATGAGACATCATGTAGACTACCCATGCCTGGTGTGGTGTCCCCATGAGACATCATGTAGACTACCCATGCCTGGTGTGGTGTCCCCATGAGACATCATGTAGACTACCCACGCCTGATGTCGTCTCTCCATGAGACGTCATGTAGACTACCCACGCCTGGGTGGTGTCCCCGTGAGACGTCATGTAGACTACCCATGCCTGGTGTGGTGTCCCCATGAGACATCATGTAGACTACCCATGCCTGGTGTGGTGTCCCCATGAGACATCATGTAGACTACCCATGCCTGGTGTGGTGTCCCCGTGAGACGTCATGTAGACTACCCATGCCTGGTGTGGTGTCCCCATGAGACATCATGTAGACTACCCATGCCTGGTGTGGTGTCCCCATGAGACATCATGTAGACTACCCATGCCTGGTGTGGTCTCTCCATGAGACATCATGTAGACTACCCATGCCTGGTGTGGTGTCCCCGTGAGACGTCATGTAGACTACCCATGCCTGGTGTGGTGTCCCCGTGAGACATCATGTAGACTACCCATGCCTGGTGTGGTGTCCCCATGAGACATCATGTAGACTACCCATGCCTGGTGTGGTCTCTCCATGAGACATCATGTAGACTACCCACGCCTGGTGTGGTCTCTCCATGAGACATCATGTAGAATACCCATGCCTGGTGTGGTGTCCCCATGAGACATCATGTAGACTACCCATGCCTGGTGTGGTGTCCCCGTGAGACGTCATGTAGACTACCCATGCCTGGTGTGGTGTCCCCATGAGACATCATGTAGACTACCCATGCCTGGTGTGGTGTCCCCATGAGACATCATGTAGACTACCCATGCCTGGTGTGGTGTCCCCATGAGACATCATGTAGACTACCCATGCCTGGTGTGGTGTCCCCATGAGACATCATGTAGACTACCCATGCCTGGTGTGGTGTCCCCATGAGACATCATGTAGACTACCCATGCCTGGTGTGGTGTCCCCATGAGACATCATGTAGACTACCCATGCCTGGTGTGGTGTCCCCATGAGACATCATGTAGACTACCCATGCCTGGTGTGGTGTCCCCGTGAGACATCATGTAGACTACCCATGCCTGGTGTGGTGTCCCCGTGAGACGTCATGTAGACTACCCATGCCTGGTGTGGTGTCCCCGTGAGACATCATGTAGACTACCCATGCCTGGTGTGGTGTCCCCATGAGACATCATGTAGACTACCCATGCCTGGTGTGGTGTCCCCATGAGACATCATGTAGACTACCCATGCCTGGTGTGGTGTCCCCATGAGACATCATGTAGACTACCCATGCCTGGTGTAGTGTCCCCATGAGACATCATGTAGACTACCCATGCCTGGTGTGGTGTCCCCATGAGACATCATGTAGACTACCCATGCCTGGTGTAGTGTCCCCATGAGACATCATGTAGACTACCCATGCCTGGTGTGGTGTCCCCGTGAGACATCATGTAGACTACCCATGCCTGGTGTGGTGTCCCCATGAGACATCATGTAGACTACCCATGCCTGGTGTGGTGTCCCCATGAGATGCCTCGTATAAAGTTGTCGCTGGTGGACTACCACGTTTCGCAGACATGTATCGCTGTAGCTGTACCGACTGTTCACTAATCATTATCAATATGATGTTGTCAAAATTAAACCTTTCTCGTCAGATCAGCACAAGTTGACAACGGTATATTAAATATCGTATTCATTTTTATCCACATCGACAAACAACCACACAAATAATATTTTAATAACACAAAATACATTGTTTTTTATTCTTAAAATAGTTTACGACATTGGTTTTGATTGAAGTCAATATTGCTGGTAGTATTTTGCACTTGGTTATATTGTAACTTTCTATGGCGAATTGAGTTGTTACTTTCATAAACAAGTCACACGGCTCTGCTCGACGAATGGCAGTGTTTACCATGATATTTCGCCCGTACTGATGCTACTGGTATGATCAAAGACACTAGTCGAATAGCAATGTGTGTTTGTTTCCAGAACCGTCTCGTCAATCACTTTTGATACCAACCCACCAAACATTCCATTCCATTTGACAATGATTCTCATGTGATGAATATTATATAATACAATATTATATTGTTGTTTTCACAGACCACCCACCCTGTATACGTGGTGTATTTCATGGATAACCCCTGACTGGTCGCCGTGAATGCTTGCACGGCGCACTCGATGGTCGGCGTTTTGCTGATGTTTTCCCCAGACATGAAACAATCGGAATACGAGTCGGGTAATAGCGCGTGATGGCGCCGTGGACGGGTTTTCTAACGATGTACTTGTGTCTGACGTAATCACCCGCTGTGACAGTATTCAGAACTCTATCCAGGTGTCGCTGCATTTCCTTCTCCGTGCTTGTCACCAGAGGGCGCCTGACGGAGTCGATGGCTTCCGGGTCCCCGACCCAACATTCGCGCAGACTCAGCGAGTCGTCGAACTGAATAATGTGCCTCGTCTTGCAGGCTGATAACGAAATGCTGCTTTCCCTAGCGCTCTGGATCCGCCGGTGGCCCTGGCTGAAGTGTGATCCGGTAGGACTGTTGAGTCTGTCATATCTTTGCGGGATGGAATTCGGCGATAAGTTATCGTGTTGTCGCGCCGTCTTTTCGTGAATATGTCCTCGATCGCCCGCGTGTTGTTCTTGCAGCAAGACTTCGACACACGTGTCTCTGGAGGCAGATTTATTGCTCGTCTCTCTGGAAGCAGATTTTGTGCAGGTTTCTCTCGAGGCAGACTTAACACAGGTCTCTCTGGAGGCAGACTTCACGCAGTTCTCTTTGGAGGCAGACTTTGTGGATGATTCTCTAGAGGCAGACTTAAAACAAGTCTCTTTGGAGGCAGACTTCACGCAGTTCTCTTTGGAGGCAGACTTTGTGGATGATTCTCTAGAGGCAGACTTAAAAGAAGTCTCTTTGGAGGCAGACTTCACGCAGTTCTCTTTGGAGGCAGACTTTGTGGATGATTCTCTAGAGGCAGACTTAACACAGGTCTCTTTGGAGGCAGACTTCACGCAATTCTCTTTGGAGGCAGACTTTATGGATGATTCTCTCGAGGCAGATTTAACACAGGTCTCTCTGGAGGCAGACTTGGTGCAGGATTCTCTTGAGGCAAACGTAACACAGGTCTCTCTGGAGGCAGACTTCACGCAGTTCTCTTTGGAGGCAGACTTTGTGGATGATTCTCTAGAGGCAGACTTAACGCAGGTCTCTTTGGAGGCAGACTTCACGCAGTTCTCTTTGGAGGCAGACTTTGTGGATGATTCTCTCGAGGCAGATTTAACACAGGTCTCTCTGGAGGCAGACTTTGTGCAAATCTCTCGGGACACAGACTTGGCGCCGGTCTGTCTGGAGTTGCAGGTTTCTCTCGATTGAGACTTTGTGCAGGTCTCTCTGGAGGAAGACGTGACGCTGATCTCTGGGAATGGAACACGATATCCCACAATTTCGTCCAATTCTAAGACGTCCCGCAGTAGGCGACAATCCGTTGCAGTGTTTTCCGACACCTTCTTCTCGCGAACCAACTTCCACCGCGCGCCCCGTGGACGTCGTACAGTCTGTTTATCTTCTTTCCATTTTCGCATTTCTTTTGCATACGACGTCATGACAAGAGGGGCTACCGACCGTAATGTGTATTTCATTAGTTTCTCTTTGTACATCAGCACCTCTTTATTGAACTTCCCGCGTTGGAACGCGGCGCGCTCTCGTTCTATCGACCTCAACACTCTGTTCTTTTCCACCTCAATACACCGTAGCTGTCTCAGCAGTTTCAAGCGGGCGTTTTTGTCGTGGGTAACTACGTCATTGACTTGCATCTTTGACATTCGCTGTTGTGTTGACTGCGACACGATTCACTTGTCGGCACTGTCGGCGATTCAGAATCAACGGCGTAATTTTGAAAGGCGATTTGCTCCAGAACTCGGCTTGGCGCGTATACCCAATGAATGTGACGTCACAAATTACGATATCAAATACGTTCGCTGTTCATGAAAAAGCATCGCTATTTTTTTATCAGAATTTGCCAGTTTGTCTTCCTGTGCCGTGATAGTATCTTCATTGTATGAAGACTGTCTGATCTTTCGAGCCGACCAATCTCTGACGTCGACATGCGTCGTCGAGTATAGCATCTGGTTTGAGAGCACGGCGCCCGCCCCCATTCTCAGAATCGGCGTGATGTCACAATCGCGTATCACCATAGCAACGTGCACTTCATCTGTGGATCGACGCTATTGTACTTTACATGTGCAACCTCTAGTTCGTCATTCAGTCATCTCCATAGCAACGTACCCTTTATATGTAGATCGTTGCTACTGTACTTTGTAAGTGCAACCTCTAGTTCGTCATTCAGTCATCTCCATAGCAACGTACACTTCATATGTGGGTCGCTGCTACTGTACTTTGTAAGTGCAACCTCTAGTTCGTCAATTAGCCATCTCCATAGCAACGTACACTTCATGTGTGGGTCGTTGCTACTGTACTTTATAAATTATGTGCAACCTTTAGTTCGTCACTCAGCCATCTGGTGCTTGATGGTTTTGGTCTACATCTCTTTGAGAGCTGAGAGAGGACATTGCTCTCGTACACTCCGAGTGAGCACGGGAGCTGAGAGAGGACATTGCTCTCGTACACTCCGAGTGAGCACGGGAGCTGAGACAGGACATTGCTCTCGTACACTCCGAGTGAACACGGGAGCTGAGAGAGAACATTGCTCTCGTACACTCCGAGTGAGCACGGGAGCTGAGAGAGAACATTGCTCTCGTACACTCCGAGTGAACACGGGAGCTGAGAGAGAACATTGCTCTCGTACACTCCGAGTGAACACGGGAGCTGAGAGAGAACATTGCTCTCGTACACTCCGAGTGAGCACGGGAGCTGAGAGAGAACATTGCTCTCGTACACTCCGAGTGAACACGGGAGCTGAGAGAGGACATTGCTCTTGTACACTCCGAGTGAACACGGGAGCTGAGAGAGAACATTGCTTTCGTACACTCCGAGTGAACACGGGAGCTGAGAGAGAACATTGCTCTCGTACACTCCGAGTGAACACGGGAGCTGAGAGAGAACATTGCTCTCGTACACTCCGAGTGAACACGGGAGCTGAGAGAGAACATTGCTCTCGTACACTCCGAGTGAACACGGGAGCTGAGAGAGAACATTGCTCTCGTACACTCCGAGTGAACACGGGAGCTGAGAGAGGACATTGCTCTTGTACACTCCGAGTGAACACGGGAGCTGAGAGAGAACATTGCTCTCGTACACTCCGAGTGAACACGGGAGCTGAGAGAGAACATTGCTCTCGTACACTCCGAGTGAACACGGGAGCTGAGAGAGAACATTGCTCTCGTACACTCCGAGTGAACACGGGAGCTGAGAGAGAACATTGCTCTCGTACACTCCGAGTGAACACGGGAGCTGAGAGAGAACATTGCTTTCGTACACTCCGAGTGAACACGGGAGCTGAGAGAGAACATTGCTCTCGTACACTCCGAGTGAACACGGGAGCTGAGAGAGAACATTGCTCTCGTACACTCCGAGTGAACACGGGAGCTGAGAGAGAACATTGCTCTCGTACACTCCGAGTGAACACGGGAGCTGAGAGAGAACATTGCTCTCGTACACTCCGAGTGAACACGGGAGCTGAGAGAGAACATTGCTCTCGTACACTCCGAGTGAACACGGGAGCTGAGAGAGGACATTGCTCTCGTACACTCCGAGTGAACACGGGAGCTGAGAGAGAACATTGCTCTCGTACACTCCGAGTGAACACGGGAGCTGAGAGAGAACATTGCTCTCGTACACTCCGAGTGAACACGGGAGCTGAGAGAGAACATTGCTCTCGTACACTCCGAGTGAACACGGGAGCTGAGAGAGAACATTGCTCTCGTACACTCCGAGTGAACACGGGAGCTGAGAGAGGACATTGCTCTCGTACACTCCGAGTGAACACGGGAGCTGAGAGAGGACATTGCTCTCGTCACTCCGAGTGAACACGGGAGCTGAGAGAGACATTGCTCTCGTACACTCCGAGTGAACACGGGAGCTGAGAGAGGACATTGCTCTCGTACACTCCGAGTGAACACGGGAGCTGAGAGAGGACATTGCTCTCGTACACTCCGAGTGAACATGGGAGCTGAGTAGGACATTGCTCTCGTACACTCCGAGTGAACACGGGCTGAGAGAGAACATTGCTCTCGTACACTCCGAGTGAACACGGGACTGAGAGAGGACATTGCTCTCGTACACTCCGAGTGAACACGGGAGCTGAGAGAGGACATTGCTCTCGTACACTCCGAGTGAACACGGGAGCTGAGAGAGAACATTGCTCTCGTACACTCCGAGTGAACACGGGAGCTGAGAGAGGACATTGCTCTCGTACACTCCGAGTGAACACGGGAGCTGAGAGAGGACATTGCTCTCGTACACTCCGAGTGAACACGGGAGCTGAGAGAGAACATTGCTTTCGTTCACTCCGAGTGAACACGGGAGCTGAGAGAGGACATTGCTCTCGTACACTCCAAGTGAACACGGGAGCTGAGAGAAGACATTGCTTTCGTTCACTCCGAGTGAACACGGGAGCTGAAAGACGACATTGCTTTCGTTCACTCCGAGTGCACGCAGGAACTGAGAACACCGACTGCATACAGCAGCTCCGGGAGGACTTGCTCTCGTACACCGAGTGCACACAGATGCTCTAGGAGGACTTGCTCTCGAACACTTCTAATCAATTTAGTATTTCGTTAGTACACAAAGGATCACCACAGCGGCTGTAAATGTGCATATGCCAACCTTGCCTTACAGACAGAGGAGTGTTTTGCTCTCTTCTGTTGCATCTCCTTGGAAGCTGAGGATGTGATCCAAGTCAATGGCCCTGATGTCGTACTGGAGGCGATGATTATTGATCATAATGTATTGCTGTGTCACGGTACTGTCCGCTGGTCTGTATCTTCTACGCAGGACCTGTGGGACTCGATACACCATAATGTATTCCGAGTGAAAATTTTGATTGCAGTTGCAAAAGGTTAGTTTGCATGAACTCTTAGTTGCATAATACCATGAAGATATTGTTTTCTTTTATCACGACACAGAGGGGTCACCTCGGGAATGACCGACGACTTACAATCCCACGAGAATGGAATAACGATTATAACACGCAGAAGACTTATTTACTCGCGGTTGAACCAAGCTAGAATGGAATGTGTATATGGTAATCTTTGCTAATTTTGCCGCATAAGACGCGTGCCACTGTGTACGGACACAGACTGTCACTGTACACGGACACAGACTGCCACTGTGTACGGACATAGACTGCCACAGTACAAGGCACAGACTGCCACTGTACAAGGCCACAGACTGCCACAGTGTGCGGACACAGACTGCCACTGTACAAGGACACAGACTGTCACTGTACATGGACACAGACTGTCACTGTACATGGACACAGACTGTCACTGTACACGGACATAGACTGCCACTGTACAAGGACACAGACTGTCACTGTACATGGACACAGGCTCTCACTGTACAAGGACACGGACTGTCACTGTACATGGACACAGACTGTCACTGTACACACACAGACTGCCACTTTACAAGGACACAGATTGTCACTGTACATGGACACAGACTGCCACTGTACACGGACACAGACTGCCACTTTGTACGGACACAGACTGCTACTGTACACGGACACAGACTGCCACTGTACACGGACACAGACTGCCACTGTATACGGACCCAGACTGCCTCTGTACACGGACACAAACTGCCAAAGTCCTCAGTAACATGGCTGCGCAGATGCAATTAATTAGGCGTCATCAGCTTCCCACTAGAAATCAACGTCTGACAAGCTCAACACGCAACAGAGATTACTTTATTAATTATACTTGAACATTAATTGATTATTCAAGTTGCATGGAGCGACTTAAAGTCGTTTGGTTACACGCGTCTCTGACCGACCCGTCTAATCAATGCGGCGTCACGGGGACGGTAAAGGCGCTTTAAGGCATCTTAATTGCGTCATGCACAATAACACTTGACGAGATTTGTTTGTGCGGATGGACGTGAATGCGAAATGTCTAGGGAACGTAATGTCTGCCCGCACCTAGACCCGCGGAATGGCAGGTGAAAGTAAAGGCCAAGGCGACTGTTACAAGGCAGACGATCTGATCTTCAACAAGAGCGGCCATCTCTGTCACGACTCGAGATTCGGCGACATCTACACGGAAATCAACGCGAAGGAACAATGGCGCACGAAAGAGAAGAACGCGGTCGAGACGAACTCTCTCGCGTACAAGTCTCGCGTGATGCGCCGCGCGAAGGACGTCGTGTGCAGCGGCTACGACCACGAGATTATGATGCTGCGTCGAAATCTGTGCGATATCCGCTCAACAACGAATCACTTGGCACCGACTTCCTGTCGCAAACGAAGCGAGTCCGTCGAGAAAGCGAAGCGAACACTGCTGGTGCCACCTGTCGACGTGATCCCGCGCCGCTGTCGGGCTCTCCCTGCTGTGACGTCACCATCTCGTGGCACGTCTGACACGTTCGCCTGGAAACACCTGGCGCCGCTGCCCAAGTCGATACGAGTGCAACTTCCGGATGTGAACGGATGCACCAGCGGCACAGTCACACATAGTTTCCCGAACCCGAACAAACGCCTGCCGTCGATAGGGGCGACGCCTAGCGAGCCGGTGAAAGCGGCGACGATGAAGAACATGTCGCGGAACAGGAACATCGTCATGTCCCTGGAGCGACTCTACCGCCGACGCGACAACTGGAACTATGACGACACGCCCACCAGGCGGCGCCGTGTACCGAAGGCGACGGCGTCTGACCGCGAACTGACGCGCGCCAAGTTCATCCTGCAGTCCAACGAACACTCCCGCAAGCTGATAACCACGCCATCGCCGAAACACTGACCGACCGGACCGCGCATGACACCGTCATTGTTTTACTTCCAGATTCTTATCCTACAAATCTAGAGCGAATGTTACTGAGACGGTTTACCCAGTTGCGCGGGTGTCGTGGACCTAGAAAACAGTTTCCGAATAAGGGTAAGGGGGCGTTTGCGGACTACAAAACGTCAGCTGCGTGCGGGGTTACATTTGTGGAGATGAGTTGACCACAGACGCATGTGTCAGTGGTAGGTGATTAGAAGACAGACTCCGGCTTGTTTGGAGGTCTCTCTCCCGTGTTGATCTTTCGTCAATTAAGTCGCACTGTTTGGCGATCGCGCTACAACAGGTCGGTAACATGAACAATAACCGAAATGTACATCTTTGTTAATTCGGAATTACAACTTCGCGCTAATGGGGATGCGTTGTAGTGGATCAAACAGTGGCATACTGTCACCGGCGCACACACGTCATCGTAGTGGACAGCAGACGACAGTGACCTCGTCACACAGAGTGACTTCGTCACACTGAGTGACTTCGTCAGACAGAGTGACTTCGTCACATGGAGTGACTTCATCAAACAGAGTGACCTCGTAACACGTGACATTTAACGATATTTTGATGAAAATTTCCAGCGATATAGAATGTGTGAATCAGTGGTGCAGCGACAATGAACGAAAATAATGCGAATTGATGAAACGTGTTACTTTGTGCGCTGTGGCGACCAGGATGTGTGAAGGACGCCTAAGTCGAATGGCGTCACTCAACCAATGTCATGAGAGGAGGATGTGAACAAACGTTCTGTTTTTGGCATACAACAACAACGTGTGTGTCGTGACTTTTACGTAATTTAGACGTCACAAAAATGACCCTGCTTGAGCCATCTCTTAGTTGCCGGTGACATGATGTACAACTGTCTGACTGAAGCATATCCAGGGGCTAATAGTTTATGAGTTATGTAAGATATGTGATATATGTAAGATATGTAAGATATGTAAGATATGTGAGATATGGCCTGGCCAAGATGACGAGAACCAAAAACGCGTGTCTCTTACGAGTGTCCATTTTATACGATTTACGACAGTTATTTCGATGATATCTTCTTTCGATGCAAATATACCATGATATGAATCAACGAAACATAGAACAAAAACAACGTCTTGTCGCTAGACAAATATCAAATGAACAAAAGTTGTTTTAGCCAACATACACTAATGTTGTACAATACAATCAACAGTTATTGTAACATACTGCCCGACCATAATAAATTATAATGTTTTAATGAGCCATAGTTTCGTTGAAATGTAACATTTGTGGAAATTATTTACCTGTCACTGCGCAGCTGTCGAATATAGGGCCGCTGAAATGACGACAGCATCACTAGCTACACCCGTCGATTCTCCCCGTATTCCCACATGCCTGGCCTTACTCCCCGTTCTGCCAGTAGTGTTGCCCGGGAAGACGAGTGACTCCGCGACGATTATTTATGAACATGAAACTGTTGAATTAAAAAGTTGTTTGCTCATTTAAAATGTGCTGTTGTATTGACACTCTAGGTATTCTGCATTGTTGTTGGTACTGCTGCTGCTGCTGCTGCTGCTGCTGCTGCTGCTGCTGCTGCTGCTGCTGCTGCTGCTGCTGCTGCTGCTGCTGCTGCTGACGGTGCTGACAATGCTTGAAGTTCTGACGGTGATGACGGCACTGGCTGTGTTGAAGGTGCTGAAAGTACTGATGGTGCTGATGGTGCTGACAGTATGGTGGTATTGACGGTGCTGGAGGTACTGACGGTGCCGATGGTACTGACGGTGCCGATGATGCTGACGGTGCTGATGGTGCTGACAGTGCTTACAGTGGTGACGGTGCTGACGGTGCTGACGGTGCTGACGTTGTTGACGGTGCTAACGGTGCTGATGGTGCTGATGGTGCTGACGGTGCTGATGGTGCTGACGGTGCTGACGGTGCTGACGGTGTTGACGGTGCTAACGGTGCTGATGGTGCTGATGGTGCTGATGGTGCTGACGGTGCTGATGGTGCTGATGGTGCTGACGGTGCTGACGGTGCTGACGGTGTTGACGGTGCTAACGGTGCTGATGGTGATGATGGTGCTGACGGTGCTGATGGTGCTGATGGTGCTGACGGTGCTGACGGTGTTGACGGTGCTAACGGTGTTGACGGTGCTGACAGTGCTTACAGTGGTGACGGTGCTGACGGTGCTGACGGTGCTGACGTTGTTGACGGTGCTAACGGTGCTGATGGTGCTGATGGTGCTGACGGTGCTGATGGTGCTGACGGTGCTGACGGTGCTGACGGTGTTGACGGTGCTAACGGTGCTGATGGTGCTGATGGTGCTGATGGTGCTGACGGTGCTGATGGTGCTGATGGTGCTGACGGTGCTGACGGTGTTGACGGTGCTAACGGTGTTGACGGTGCTAACGGTGCTGATGGTGCTGATGGTGCTGACGGTGCTGATGGTGCTGACGGTGCTGACGGTGCTGACGGTGTTGACGGTGCTAACGGTGCTGATGGTGCTGATGGTGCTGATGGTGCTGACGGTGCTGATGGTGCTGATGGTGCTGACGGTGCTGACGGTGCTGACGGTGTTGACGGTGCTAACGGTGCTGATGGTGATGATGGTGCTGACGGTGCTGATGGTGCTGATGGTGCTGACGGTGCTGACGGTGTTGACGGTGCTAACGGTGTTGACGGTGCTGACAGTGCTTACAGTGGTGACGGTGCTGACGGTGCTGACGGTGCTGACGTTGTTGACGGTGCTAACGGTGCTGATGGTGCTGATGGTGCTGACGGTGCTGATGGTGCTGACGGTGCTGACGGTGCTGACGGTGTTGACGGTGCTAACGGTGCTGATGGTGCTGATGGTGCTGATGGTGCTGACGGTGCTGATGGTGCTGATGGTGCTGACGGTGCTGACGGTGCTGACGGTGTTGACGGTGCTAACGGTGCTGATGGTGATGATGGTGCTGACGGTGCTGATGGTGCTGATGGTGCTGACGGTGCTGACGGTGTTGACGGTGCTAACGGTGCTGACGGTGCTGATGGTGCTGACGGTGCTGACGGTGCTGACGGTGCTGACAGTGCTGACGGTGCTGACGGTGCTGACAGTGCTGACGGTGCTGACGGTGCTGACGGTGCTGACGGTGCTGACAGTGCTGATGGTGCTGACGGTGCTGACAGTGCTGACGGTGCTGACGGTGCTGACGGTGCTGACGGTGCTGACGGTGCGGATAGTGCTGATGGTGCTGACGGTGCTGATGGTGGTGATAGTGCTGATGGTGTTGACGGTGCTGACGGTGCTGACGGTGCTGACGGTGCTGACGGTGCTGATAGTGCTGATGGTGTTGACGGTGCTGACGGTGCTGACGGTGCTGACGATGCTGATAGTGCTGACGGTGCTGACGGTGCTGACGGTGCTGACGGTGCTGACGGTGCGGATAGTGCTGATGGTGCTGACGGTGCTGACGGTGGTGATAGTGCTGATGGTGTTGACGGTGCTGACGGTGCTGACGGTGCTGACGGTGCTGACGGTGCTGATAGTGCTGATGGTGTTGACGGTGCTGACGGTGCTGACGGTGCTGACGATGCTGATAGTGCTGATGGTGCTGACGGTGCTGACTGTGCTGACTGTGCTGACGGTGATATACACCCGTCTGTATGTCGATGTGGTGCGTCGTCTGAATGGGTGCGTACAACTTGTTGGTTGACATCTTCCTGAGAGAAAGAGTCGTCTGAATGGGTGGGTACAACTTGTTGGTTGACATCTTCCTGAGAGAAAGAGTCGTCTGAATGGGTGCGTACAACTTGTTGGTTGACATCTTCCTGAGAGAAAGAGTCGTCTGAATGGGTGGGTACAACTTGTTGGTTGACATCTTCCTGAGAGAAAGAGTCGTCTGAATGGGTGGGTACAACTTGTTGGTTGACATCTTCCTGAGAGAAAGAGTCGTCTGAATGGGTGGGTACAACTTGTTGGTTCACATCTTCCTGAGAGAAAGAGTCGTCTGAATGGGTGGGTACAACTTGTTGGTTGACATCTTCCTGAGAGAAAGAGTCGTCTGAATGGGTGGGTACAACTTGTTGGTTGACATCTTCCTGAGAGAAAGAGTCGTCTGAATGGGTGGGTACAACTTGTTGGTTCACATCTTCCTGAGAGAAAGAGTCGTCTGAATGGGTGGGTACAACTTGTTGGTTGACATCTTCCTGAGAGAAAGAGTCGTCTGAATGGGTGGGTACAACTTGTTGGTTGACATCTTCCTGAGAGAACGAGTCGTCTGAATGGGTGCGTACAACTTGTTGGTTCACATCTTCCTGAGAGAAAGAGTCGTCTGAATGGGTGCGTACAACTTGTTGGTTCACATCTTCCTGAAAGAAAGAGTCGTCTGAATGGGTGGGTACAACTTGTTGGTTCACATCTTCCCGAGAGAAAGAGTCGCTTGGCTCATCTTTCCGCCCGGCCGTGTGTCTCTGACGTGTGATTCCTATCGCCTATGCTCTCCGAAGGTGTGTGTTGCCCGATGGTATGTAGTGCCCGATGGTGTGTGGTGCCCGATGGTGTATAGTGCCCGATGGTGTGTGGGGCCCAATGGTGTGTGGTGCCCAATGTTGTGTGGTGCCCAATGTTGTGTGGTGCCCGACGATGTGTGGTGCCCAATGGTGTGTGGTGCCCGATGATGTCTAATGTTCGATGGTGTGTGGTGCCCGATGGCGTGTGGTGCCCAATGGTGTGGTGCCCGATGGTGTGTAGTGCCCGAAGTTGTGTGTTGCCCGATGATGTCTAATGTTCGATGGTGTGTGGTGCCCGATGGCGTGTGGTGCCCAATGGTGTGGTGCCCGATGGTGTGTAGTGCCCGAAGTTGTGTGTTGCCCGATAATGTCTAATGTTCGATGGTGTGTGGTGCCCGATGGCGTGTGGTGCCCGAAGGTGTGTGTCACCGATGGTGTGTAGTGCCAGATGGTGTGTGGTGCCAGATCGTGTGTAGTTCCCGAGTGTGTGTGGGGCCAGATGATATGTGGTGCCCGATTGTGTGTTATCCGAATGTGTGTGGCGCCCGATGGAATATGGCACCGGGTGTCACCGACACCGATGCCAGGCCCATAGCAGACGTCAACAAACACGTCATCTGGTCAGAACTGAGAGTGTCAGTTTGACACAGACTAATGTTGCCGCCCCCACTTTACTGTGACGAGTGATTCACTCGTCATTAGCACCAGTCTCTGTGTGCTTTTGTGGCCGTCGTCTCTACAACCTCACTTGGTCAGACGCCAACGTGTTACTTGTATTAACAGGCACGGATTTGACGCAGCACTTGCGTCATACGATCGATTCGTTACGCATTCTACAGTTTGTGGGGTCGTTATTCTGTGTAATGTTGAATATGTAGTGTTATGTTGATGCAACCGACCGATTGAAAGCAACCACCAGATACATGTCACCGATCCCAGATCTGCCTTTAGGTTTGGATGCTAAAATGTGCGTCGTCCGAGACAAAGTTGGTTTAATCTAGGACACTTGTAACGGAAACGTTTTCAAGGGATAGTTCTTCAAATACGCGTCTGGAAACTGAAGATGTTAATTCGAGTGTGCCTCGTTTTCCAGTTTCCATTTGTTCCAATTCGTCGAATTATTTACTTTTTATTGTCACATTTCACAAGGCCGTGAGTTCTGACTCTCGGTTATTGGGCACGGTGAACCAATGTGGTGTGAAATGTTCAGATATTGAGTCACCCACCCACCCACTCCAAACCACAATATAATAGGCTTTATGTTAGTGAAGGTTTAATTTCATGATTGCCAGAGCATAACGCACCATCTCGCTTTGCAAATTGGTGAAAAGGATACAAGTTACTAGACAGTTTATAACATTTCTCAAAGGAGAGTACATTGTCTTGTGGTCAGAACTAAATCATAGAAACAGTAACTACACAGGCAGTCGCAGACATGTATGTCATACAGTCACACTGGTTGTGGCTATGGCGTTGTTGACAAGATTGCACAATGAGACTCCTAAGAGCATATTTCTTACATTGGTGGCGGTGTTATATTGTTATAAATGACCCCGGCATATGTGGAACACTGGACCAGCGCTTGTTTTAAATTGACCTTCCTTTAGAATGCACCTTGCATTATGAGTTAGTCAGAACCGACCTGTTGTACACAACTATAAGTGTCGCAACAACCAAAAGAACTGTCAGAACGCTCCACATCATACATGTAAATATAAGTCAACGATGGTTATTTCACTATCTTTTTGTGGTTATTAAAGCTGTTTTTTTCTTATTTTATAAACACCATTTTACCATTCACAATGTAACTGTGTTTTATGTGTAAACATGCTATTACCATAGAGGTTCGTCTACGGCATTGCGGTCCTACAGACATATTTCAGAAAGGACTCGTGGCTTTCTGTAACAGACAGGACTTACTGAACTGCTGCAGCAAATATAATTCTTCACGTCATACGGATGTGAACATATTCGTCTACAACACCAACTTAACAATTAGACCCTAGAGCCTAGAGCGTCATCGCAAGCAGCGGCTGATCATCTCCGCTACAGTCTCGCTTGACCGACCCTCGCTTGGTTGCGAAATTTCGCCGAGAAAACAGTCTGGTCAGTGCTGCCACCTCACGGAGCCAGGGTCTACCCAAGGCTACAGTGGGAACAGCGCAATTAGCCGCCACAATTTGAAGACGGGTACACGACTGGTAGGAATCCCAATTTAACTGCCTCTAGTAAACCATCTGCATGTAACAAGAGCACCGTGTGGCTGAAATCACGCAAAATTGTTTCACATGACTGGAGCTCGACCATACTCCTCATGGGCAATTTCGTTAGAAGAGGAGTTTTTCAAAAGGATGTGCCAGAGGTAGTGAAAGCTTGCACTGCCGTAATCAGCCGCAGCGACCCCTGCCGCGCGAGGATGACCCCCTGCAGACTTGACGTATTTACTTGCATGGTATTCATAATAATCGTTCACGCGTTATCCGCCAGGGGGAGCCACACTTGTTGAGCTCATGATTGCATCAGTGGCATTTTTGCCAATTTGCAAATTTGCACTCACGCACGCACGCACGCACGCACTCACGCACGCACGCACGCACGCACGCACGCACGCACGCACGCACGCACGCACGCACGCACGCACGCACGCACGCACGCACGCACGCACGCACGCAACACATGTGTATGAGTTTAGTCAGTTACCCGCACTTAGCAACAAGCAGTACACTAGTGAATAGATATAAATATAGAGGCATCGCCGACTCGTGACGTCACCCTGTATTTCACCCTGGTGATGTCCCTCGCACTGCAACGCCCTCATCGGGAGGCATAGGACCGCGTAATTCGGGGTTTCTGAAAGTAATAGCAAAAACCTTATAGAATATTCTATAGAAAATCTGTAGTTTTTGCCATGGGAATCTTTCTCTGAGTAATGAAAAACTACCAAGCTACGTTATTAAAACGACTGCATTATCGTAGCAAAACAATAAACTAAAATCAATAACGTTGGGTGTGTGTGTGGTGTAGTGTAAATAATACATAATAACATCAATTTAGAAACATGTGCAGAAACGATCGCTACACATCCTGGTGTGTTCTTTGGGAATCAAATGCATACGATGGATAGCTGCCTACTTGACACAAACAACTTCCCACGCCGACCCCTCATCCACCCCAGTAATCTATCAGGGAAGTATCCACACTGACAGGCCATCTTTATTTATTGATACATTAGAACAAGTGAAAAATTGCATTTTCTTGGGCACGCCCACTGGGTATGACCTTGTGGACAACGACACACCGCCCCGTTTACATGTGAACGCCTGCTGCAGCAGCAGCTTTCTGCCCT
>JAODUO010000153.1:812500-815000 GCA_025642075.2 Ridgeia piscesae
GGCATTAATGGGCTATCGTTGTAACCGCCAGGGCGGCCTTACCCTCAGATTTGGGTAGAGACGCTGATTGTCTTTCAGGCCAACTATGGAATTAAAATTAAAATAACGACATACCTACACAAGAAAATGATATCCTATGAAAAGTATTCAAAATTGAACTTATATTAAGACAAAAACGAAAGAAACGGCCGGCATGACAAAACTCGCGGCCAAGTGGCTAGTCAGCAAGTGTCTGTTTGACAGGTTAGTGAATCCTGTTTACTTAACTTCAACGATTAGCACATCGTTTAGTCGTTTGATAATAAAGATTATGTTGTGTCCACTAAAATGATCGTTTACTTGTAACCGCGCTGGCGGATTTCGCCGAAGCCGAGAACTAGGATTCGCTGCTCCTGTCCTTCGACTTCGCCAATGACTGGTTCGTTGGAGACAATGCCAATGCAGTCATAATTAATCAATAGGCTAGCCTGGCCCTACCGTAGTAGACTGTCCGCGCAGTTTTAAGGTAGGAAGTCCATAATAAGATGCCTATATATCCGTCACATGAGACAACAGCTGTGTAACGTTTTGTTATAATAGATCCATGCTAATGTGCCCCAGAGTGTTTGAAATGTGCCCCAGTTTAGGTGATAATAATAAGATGAGACAATGGAGTGGCTGAAATTATGGGGGTGAGATATCGATAACATTTAGGCTACATCGATTGATTCATCCGCCAGTGGAAGTGTTTGTGCCCCCTTAGAATCGATTTCTGAATATGCCCCTGCATATGATAGTTTATTTGTCAGCATGAGGATTTCGCAGTAATGGTGTCTGATAAATTGTATATTGTTGGAACCGCGTGTGGACTAAAGTAAAGACAACATAAAGAAAAAACATTTTATTGAAACTATTTAATGAGATTGACTACAAAATAATGGCAAGCACAATACAAATACAACTACAGGTATAATCACTGCACATAATATATGTATTTATTTTTAATATCACATACACATAAGTTACGATTCATTCATTCACACAAAATTCCAGTACTAATACATGATATGTCCAATGCTAGTTAGTTCGAAAACATTAATCTCATTTATTAGGCTTAAAAAGTATGCCTTTACCCGAGATGACATTACCTATTGCAAACGTGTGCATGGGGAAATTGTTCAATATCCTGAAACAAAATTTATATGACAACAACATCATTGAAATCTCTCACAAATATTACAGAAACATGCTATAAATAGCTTATTTTTAAAGCAGGAGAACATAAATGGATGTCTTATTAAACATATTTCTCTTGGCAAATTGGTTGGCATAGAAATATCACTGGCTTGAATGCCAGACTCATCTGACAAGTTTGTTTTTTAAATGACATGTCCAAAATATTTACAAGGTGGCAAACTAACTGGTTACATCCTAAAGTAATTTCTTAGAAAGATTGCAACTCACAGAAAAGTCATTAAACTAGTCAGGGTCCTCGCCATATGGCTGAGAGTTACAATATTTACTCACCTGTATGAAGAGTACCGGCTACAGATAGTGGTGGATACTTTTATTTTATATAGTTAGTCTTCGCATATTAATTTAAGTGTGGCTGAATGCTTCCAGTCGACATGTTGTTTGATTAACACCATACAATTGCATTATTGACTTTTGTAAAATGTATCATCACATATAAAACGTTAGAATATTTGTAATATCTTCACATCTTCCAACATGTGTGAATTGCCTGGTAATTTCGCTGGCTTGAGCTGCATGCCAATGACGTACCATCCGTATAATAAGATAATGCGATCATCCGTGAAATACTCAGAGGATGATGACGATGCCTATGATAAATCCCGCTAAGCTAGCGTGGTAGGACGCCTTCGATTGTTTGATGGCCTCATCTCTGTCTCCGCGTGGTATGGCCGCGCGACACTCACACGACCTACCACGGATAACAGAACGGAACACCAGACCTACCACGGATAACAGAACGGAACACCAGACCTACCACGGATAACAGAACGGAACACCAGACCTACCACGGATAACAGAACGGAACACCAGACCTACCACGGATAACAGAACGGAACATCAGACCTACCACCGATAACAGAACGGAACACCAGACCTACCACGGATAACAGAACGGAACACCAGACCTACCACGGATAACAGAACGGAACACCAGACCTACCACGGATAACAGAACGGAACATCAGACCTACCACCGATAACAGAACGGAACACCAGACCTACCACGGATAACAGAACGGAACACCAGACCTACCACGGATAACAGAACGGAACACCAGACCTACCACGGATAACAGAACGGAACATCAGACCTACCACCGATAACAGAACGGAACACCAGACCTACCACGGATAACAGAACGGAACATCAGACCTACCACGGATAACAGAACGGAACACCAGACCTACCACGGATAACAGAACGGAACACCAGACCTACCACGGATAACAGAACGGAACATCAGACCTACCACCGATAACAGAA
>JAODUO010000153.1:820000-830000 GCA_025642075.2 Ridgeia piscesae
CAGCAATGTAAAATGCAAATCCCGTAAAAGACACATAGGCACATCATGGCTATTATCTGCACAACGTAAATCGCTATGTGTCTATGATAGTGTGATAAACTCAATATTAAATCGGACATTTAAGATAAGAAAGATATTTATGAACTGATTTTCCTAGTATTCATCAGTCGGAAGCTACAACTGTCATCCATCGTTAGAATATTATTAGTCCCCAATTAGTCTCGCTTAGTCCCCAATAAGCTCCAGTCGCGCGGAGTCATGCCATGTATCGTGACCCACTTGCAGGCCCTATGAGATTACGTGTTACCCAAAACGTAAATAGCTGTTCTGATAAGGTGTCAATTGGTCGTTATTTGCAGAAGAATGTTTTGTTGTTGTTGTTATACTGGGGTCATACTGGGGTCATACTGGGGTCCACGCAGGCAGTCGAAAAATCACCCACACATACCATTCTTGAAAATCTCGCCATCCACACAATGAAGTCACACACTTATACCCCTAAGTATCTACTATTGAGCCAGACGTATAAAATAGGTTGACCCAAGAGACGACGCTAACAAAACAACCGCCCAGTCACGTCGGCAACGAAGTCACTTATCGAGATCGGAATCATAAGATAAGGTGTTTTCGTCCGTTGCGTAAGACTACTGCATGGTGGGTATTTCTGATAAATCACTTTGATAAAGCATATCGATAAATCACTTTGATAAAGCATATCGGTGGAGTTTCCGAGAGCGAATGACTGCATGCTCGTTGATAACAAATCATTATTGTACTTCTTAACTAAGGATGATACAAGTATTGGGTAATACTGACTGTCTTGGATACTTGCTAGATAACACCCCATTTATGAATCCGCTGGTTGAGAATCTGCGTGATGTCACGCACATTTTTACTGTAACGCTGATATTATCGTTAGTATAATGTAATTATGTTTCTTTGATATATTGTGTTACAACTTAAAATGCATTAATGCCATAAGATAATATCGATGTTCACAAGTCTATTTAAGTGAATGAACGTTTTTAACATTTGATGCACCTTATGTCTATTTTAGCTGTAAGCGCGTAATCGGCTTATATCTAGTGGTCTGAGACAGTAGATAATCATCTCGCAATTAGGAGGAACTCAATTTTTCATTGGAAAATATCCTCTTGCATGGTTGATTAGGCACATTAATGTCTACGCCTACATTTTTCCAAGCAAACAGTTGCTGTTTTTGTCATAGATCATTCGTTTGCATTATGCACTGTATTTATTGACCGCTCAAAGTAACATTAAGTTATTAAAAAAACCGAATGAAGTGTATATCGTTTAACCAAATAAGCCGATGTTATTTTGATAGTTCTGAATGAATTAATACGGTGATTTTAGGAGGACATCCGGGAAATCGTCACTTTTGCTAACTTGTGTAGTTAGGAGATGACCATATTTAAGATGCTTGTGGTGAGTCTGGTAACACGTGCCGACCAGAACAGTGTAGTGTAGACTACTGACACGTTCCAAACACGCGGCGTCGTTCGTTTAGAATAGTCGACAGATGTCGTCACTTTCTCCTCTGTTTACAAGTTCAGTTGCACCAGCGACATTCGGTGAGTTAGACACACCGTCATTGGCAGCGGTATGTAGCCCCCGCAGGAGATACCTTCCGTTAGGTGGGTAGTTGGAGGGTATGTCGTATTTTGTTTCGTGTTTTGTTTAAGTATTAGTATGTTCCGACGTTTTATATGAATTAATAATAGAACGTTCCACTGTCATCGGATCAAAATTACGGGGAGAGGGGAGAGGGGAGAGGGGAGAGGGGAGAGGGGAGAGGGGGAGGGCAGAGGGCAGAGGGCAGAGGCAGAGGGCAGAGGGCAGAGGGCAGAGGGCAGAGGGCAGAGGGCAGAGGGCAGAGGGCAGAGGGCAGAGGGCAGAGGGCAGAGGGCAGAGACAAGTACCCGCCCCCTAAACACTGGTGGCTAATATTAAATACAACCCCTCCCCCATCAAAACAATTACACCTCAAAGTTTTATCTCTTCCCAAAATATCGAGGGACTTAGCGCATCCAAACGGTCCGGTTCGTACCTATGTGTTCTGAAGTATATAATAAATATGTTAAGATATCCTGTTCGCCAACACATTATAATGTTTCTTTTGCAATATATAAACAAAACATTCATATTATACATAGTTATATATTTGGCAATGCAAATTATAATGGACATCATCGGTTGGATTCTGTGATGTCGCCGTATTCCCAGGTTCAAGATAGCCAACTACATGAACAGCTTCTCGATAACTACCGCTCTGGCTACTAAACGAAGCAGCTTCTCGATAACTAACGCCATGGCTAATAAACGAACAGCTTCTCGATAACTAACGCCATGGCTAATAAACGAACAGCTTCCCGATAACTAGCGCCATGGCTAATAAACGAACAGCCTCTCGATAACTAACGCCATGGCTAATAAACGAAAGCTTCTCGATAACTACCGCCATGGCTAATAAACGAACAGCTTCTCGATAACTAACGCCATGGCTAATAAACGAACAGCTTCTCGATAACTAACGCCATGGCTAATAAACGAACAGCTTCTCGATAACTAACTCCATGGCTAATAAACGAACAGCTTCTCGATAACTAACTCCATGGCTAATAAACGAACAGCTTCTCGATAACTAACGCCATGGCTAATAAACGAACAGCTTCTCGATAACTAACGCCATGGCTAATAAACGAACAGCTTCTCGATAACTAACTGCCATGGCTAATAAACGAACAGCTTCTCGATAACTAACTCCATGGCTAATAAACGAACAGCTTCTCGATAACTAACTCCATGGCTAATAAACGAACAACTTCTCGATAACTAACTCCATGGCTAATAAACGAACAACTTCTCGATAACTAACGCCATGGCTAATAAACGAACAGCTTCTCGATAACTACCGCCATGGCTACTAAACGAACAGCTTCTCGATAACTACCGCTCTGGCTACTAAATAAACAGCTTCTCGATAACTACCGCCCTGGCTAATAAACGAACAGCCTTTCGATAACTACCGCTCTGGCTAATAAACGAACAGCTTCTCGATAACTACCGCCCTGGCTAATAAACGAACAGCCTTTCGATAACTAACGCCTGGCTAATAAACGAACAGCTTCTCGATAACTAACCCCCATGGCTAATAAACGAACAGCCCTTTCGATAACTACCGCTCTGGCTACTAAATAAACAGCCTCTCGATAACTAACCCCCATGGCTAATAAACGAACAGCTTCTCGATAACTACCGCCATGGCTAATAAACGAACAGCCTCTCGATAACTAACACCACGGCTAATAAACGAACAGCTTCTCGATAACTAACTCCATGGCTAATAAACGAACAGCTTCTCGATAACTACCGCCTGGCTACTAAACGAACAGCTTCTCGATAACTACCGCTTTGGCTACTAAAGAAACAGCTTCTCGATAACTACCGCTTTGGCTATTAAATAAACAGCTTCTCGATAACTACCGCCCTGGCTAATAAACGAACAGCCTTTCGATAACTACCGCTCTGGCTACTAAATAAACAGCCTCTCGATAACTACCGCCCTGGCTACTAAATAAACAGCCTCTCGATAACTACCGCTCTGGCTACTAAATAAACAGCCTCTCGATAACTACCGCTCTGGCTACTAAATAAACAGCCTCTCGATAACTACCGCTCTGGCTACTAAATAAACAGCCTCTCGATAACTACCGTCCTGGCTAATAAACGAACAGCCTTTCGATAACTACCGCTCTGGCTACTAAATAAACAGCCTCTCGATAACTACCGCCCTGGCTAATAAACGAACAGCCTTTCGATAACTACCGCTCTGGCTATACTAAATAAACAGCCTCTCGATAACTACCGCCCTGGCTATACTAAATAAACAGCCTCTCGGTAACTACCGCCCTGGCTAATAAACGAACAGCCTTTCGATAACTACCGCTCTGGCTACTAAATAAACAGCCTCTCGATAACTACCGCCCTGGCTAATAAACGAACAGCCTTTCGATAACTACCGCTCTGGCTACTAAATAAACAGCCTTTCGATAACTACCGCTCTGGCTATACTAAATAAACAGCCTCTCGATAACTACCGCCCTGGCTACTAAATAAATAGCCTCTCGATAACTACCGCCCTGGCTAATAAACGAACAGCCTTTCGATAACTACCGCTCTGGCTACTAAATAAACAGCCTCTCGATAACTACCGCCCTGGCTAATAAACGAACAGCCTTTCGATAACTACCGCTCTGGCTACTAAATAAACAGCCTCTCGATAACTACCGCTCTGGCTACTAAATAAACAGTCTCATAACGGAATAATATACAACATGTTATTAACATGTTGTGTGTTTTACGAAAAGTATTAATCAAAAAGGCTGTGTTACTCTAATTTTACAGAATATCCAGACGCAAACCGAAACTATAGCAACGACGTGTCGCATCCTTTTCTTTGAAATGATTCAAGTCCGGTTCACTACAATGTATAAAAACTGCCATCCACACGAGGATTTTAAACGTGTTGTTTGTCTAGCTCTATTTTGGTTTTGAAATTACTAGTTATTTCGCAACATCACCGGAAAATGACGTGACATGTGAAATGTCGTAACCTTGTGCGTAAATGTTGATTTGAACGTCCCCTCTTGAAATGTACAACTAAAACTGATGTTGTTTTAGCTTGACCGTCAAACTAAAAGTGTAGCTATATCGGAAATAGCAAGTACTAACTAATCTGAAAGTAGCTATAAGGAAATATCACCAACAAACTAACTCATATGTTGAATTCTGTTTACCACAAAAGCATAAATTGCAACTATTCCTGGCAACAGTCATCGTACATGAACCTGAAACGTTGGACAATTACAAACTAACTCGAGACCAGCCAAGATGGATTAAATACATGGTGCTTTTCAAAAAGCCCTTAATATAAACTGACCACACGCCCAATGTTAAATACATGTACTATACAAGTACTGCCTGGTACAACGTTTTAGTAATACCTCAAGAACCAAGAATGAAATTACCGATATCAAAGAAGAAGTATTTTTCTTGGAACCAAAACTTGAATCGCCTGTGAATAGAAATAAAACAGCCAACCAACTCCTGTTCTGAGACACAGACTGTAGTAGAAGAACGAGAAAGCTAGAAAAGACATTTATAATTCTCAAATATGCATCTATTTCCGAGTTAAGATATTTGTTGTATGTGTAAAAATCCTAAAATCGTCTAAAACTCCTAGGCATTTCATTAGTAGACGGTTGATCCGGAAGTGAACCACTGATAAACAACGAATAAACATATGTAAACACCGGTAAGACGGTGCGAGGAATGTACGTCCTACGTTGATGCGAACGGTTGTCATGAACAGAGAGAGCTTACGTCGACTGCCGAACATTGATAACTGAAGTGAATAATTGACGCCGCCTCTTAGAGCGCTAGCGACGGGTAAACGCATCAGTCACACGCCGACGTTTTTAGCAGCGACTGCCACGCACGAGGTGAATGTAGCCTCGCGGTCGCGTAATTGATTAGTAATGCGAGGCTGTTGTTGACGAACGCAGCCACGCATATAGGCTACTGCTATGACGTGTACGAAACCGCATCTCTATCGGCTGATGCAAAACTACTCATACAATCACCTCCGACTCTACCAACACGACTCCCACCCGCACATGGGCGAGGTTGATGACCTAACACAATAGGATCTTTGTTGCTGTCGTTGCTGTTGTGTCAAACTCGGAAACAATACAACCTCCAGAAGTTCGATAGCCCGACTCGAGGTAGCCTCGGTTACCCAGGCTCCGTGAGGTGGCAGCACTTTTAAGCCCCTCAACTCTCCTCGGCGTAGTTCCGCAGCCGACCGACAGTCGGTTAAGCGAGACTAGACTCGAGGCAATTGTGTGCTAGCATCTGACACGCCTTATATCAGGTGCTTTTATAATGAGAGTGGTGATAATCCAAAGGATTAGTTTCGTACATAAATGTAAATCAAGAGAAAGAAAAACAAATTGGTTGATTAAAATAACAGCCATAAAAATATTTTTATTTGATGATGAATTAAAATAAGCTTGTATTACGACGTATAGAAACCGCATTACTTCCGACCAACTAATCTTCCCTTTTATAGGTAATTACGTCGTAATTTGCAGGACATTTTTACCGGACGATTTGTTGGTCTTCCAATAGTTTTTTTATACGAGTTTTGTGGTAACTCATCAATAACTATAAAATCTGGAGTACCACGAAGTCGACTACTTGATCGATAAATGAAGATAAAGGTGACATTTTAATTACACATCACCGCCGTCTTGTTGTGTATCAGTTCACCAATAAAGTGTGTGTATGAGAGACAGAGTGTGTGGGGTAGCGTACGTGGGTGTGTGGTAATGTTTCTATGACGCTGTGCGTTTAGAATGGCGCGATAAACAGCAAGCCCAACTGGTGGAAGCACTCTCGTAATGAATGTTCAATGGAGTTGACGAAACAACCCGCACATTTGAGTGGGTAGATTTGCCTAGGTACGTACGACCAGAGAAACCGACTCAATGAAACAATATGGGTAACTAATATAACATATATTACACTTGAAACACAATGTATAGTTTTTTATACATCGTGCACTATTAATTAACAATCCACTGGGACAAGGCATCGTGTGAATCACAAATGGCTTCACCTCTAATTAGTGTCCACCGTCAGTTAGACACAGTCACAACAACAACAACAACAACAACAACAACAACCGAACAAGTGAACTTCACAATCAATGTTTCTAATCTGAAAATGATTCCAACTTCCCAGGGTTGGATTAAGAAGCTTCCATTTGAATTTAAATATACTTTTTACACAAATGTAACGGCGCCATTTCAGCTATCTTTCGAAAAGCTGAGGTCTAAAATAACCACAGTTAATTGTCTAATTAATTTGTCGATATTCGTGATTCCAGACACGTCTGGGCTTGTTTTGACCTTCAGTTCGTAAACGAGCTGACGGTGAATCTACTGAAATAGCTGAGTTTTGTACTAAGACCGAATCACATCCTAGGGCGACTTATTTATGCTGAACAAATGAGTCAATATTAGTAATTTTATGACATATGTAATATTAGATAATTGGCTAAGACTAAGCCTATTTGGTATGTCTGTGCAACAACAATTTAAATATTGTTGCCGAATAGTTAGTTGTGAGAGGAAACTACAAAACATATGGATAATGTGTTTCACCAAGAGCACAACAAGACCACGTTTACGTGATAATCTCTACAAAGACGCGAACATGACGTCATATGACAGTCGCAGTGCTCACAACATAGATGCACCAGAGGAGATGGAGACGACAAGTGCAGAAAAGTGTAGAGGAAAAACTTGAAACAATTCACAGCTTGACCAGGTAGGCTATGGAGGAAATTGCCGTACGTTAAATATATGGTCAATGGACTGAGCAGGTGCTTATTGACCATATTTAAGTCCTGTTTGATGAGGGATAACTAACTGGACCCAGTGCTGAAAATTCAAAGTACCTACCAATCGAAAACTCTAATGTGCAATAACCGAATGCCGTCATAGTTGACGCGCCCTCTGTTGGCTTGAAGGCGAGGGGGTAATCGGTATTAAACGATATGGAAGTTTTGCACGTCATTTCTGCTCGTCTGCTAGCAATGGTCGAGCTCTAGGGAGCATTAAAGTTGACTATGACAGAATTCGGTTACCGCACGGTACTAGCTTCTAAACTAAAGATTAACGCTGTGTTTTGAAAATCCTCCACGTGACCTTTATGTCCCAGCAGTTTGATGTTGTCTGTTAGGTTATACTTGACGTTATTTTCTATGCGTTGTCTTAGACTTAAGACAACAGAAAAGGACTAACGTTACCTTGTCCCGACTCCGACTAACAACGACAGTTTGGTTGACAGAAAAACTTCGTGGGAAGAAACTTTGCAATGAAAATCAATTTCAGTGGTTAAGTTATGTATTAAACATGATATGAGGGTTGGCGAAATAGCAATGATATTAGTCAAGGCTCAAAAACTGGTCTAGGGAAAGTCCCCAGTTAGTTTTCCGATATAAAATCTAGTAGTACGACAGGTTATAGAAAGAACTATAGTTAAAGACCAAAGGGGGCAACGGTTGATTACACAGCACCAACAGTACTGTATTTCAGTACCGTTTGTATTATTTATGACTAATGCTATTATAGACACCGACCTCCCGCGGCCTGTGGGGTAAGCCAGAGGCCCCGCTAGACACCCTCGGGCACTAACAAACTGCGCGACTTCAGACGTCGCTTTAGGCGTGTTATGGCGCCATACGAAATCATGGTCGCAACGCTCAGCAACCGCAAAGCCGGACATGAAATGGACACAAACGATCGAATAAACAGCGACGTTGCTTGCCTGTCACCACCTTGTTGCCTGTCACCACCTTGTTGCCTGTCACCACCTTGTTGCCTGTCACCACCTTGTTGCCTGTCACCACCTTGTTGCCTGTCACCACCTTGTTGCCTGTCACCACCTTGTTGCCTGTCACCACCTTGTTGCCTGTCACCCAAGGCAACTCGGATCCTTTTATCTGCGACACGTGCACACGTCGCGCAGTAGCGATAGATGTGTTGGCCTGTGCCAATTGGAAGTGATGTAGCGATTATGTGTGTTGGTCTATCCTCACCGGAAGTGTTGTAGCGACTAGAGGTGTTGGCCTGTGTCAATTGGAAGTGTTGTAGCGATTATGTGTGTTGGTCTATCCTCAGCGGAAGTGTTGTAGCGACTACAGGTGTTGGCCTGTGTCAATTGGAAGTGTTGTAATAGATTAAATACTAAACCACATGACCGGAACGTCACACATGTCTTGTTCCGCTTATTACTTGCTCACCAGCAGGAAATTGTCGTCATTTCCCGGAGCTTACCGGAAGAAGGCCGATCCTGGACGTCTCTGTGGCCTGTCGCGGGATATCTGATAAGCATTTATTTATAAGTGCGACATGAAAAACATTGCAAGCAATAAGGACATAATCAAAACACAATTTTCTATTCTATTCTATTCTATTCTATTCTATTCTATTCTATTCTATTCTATTCTATTCTATTCTATTCTATTCTATTCTATTCTATTCTATTCTATTCTATTCTATTCTATTCTATTCTATTCTATTCTATTCTATTCTATTCTATTCTATTCTATTCTATTCTATTCTATTCCTATTCTATTCTATTCTATTCTATTCTATTCTATTCTATTCTATTTTACTATTCTATTCTCATTCTATTCTCATGTCCTATTCATCTCCGTCCGGTCGTCCGGTCATCCAGTCTCGGTGGTCGGTCCGGTCCGGTCCGGTCCGGTCCGGTCCGGTCCGGTCCGGTCCGGTCCGGTCCGGTCCGGTCCATTCCATTCCATTCCATTCCATTCCATTCCATTCCATTCCGGTCCGGTCCATTCCATTCCATTCCATTCCATTCCATTCCATTCCATTCCATTCCATTCCATTCCATTCCATTCCATTCCATTCCATTCCATTCCATTCCATTCCATTCCATTCCATTCCATTCCATTCTATTCTATTCTATTCTATTCCTCTCCTGTATTTGCCGGACTGCCTCTAAACAATATGACATTTATTTCAACTTTGAATGACGGCCTCACTGACGTCTTGTTGTGAATGGAAATGGAATCAAGTAATTTGAAGCTTAATGCCGATAAAACTGATCCATTAATTACTGGTACAAAACAACAACGAAACAAGGTTGTCGGCTACCCTCCAGTTAAGGTATTTGGTAATGATATATCACCGTGAAATACCTTTCGGAATTTAGGTGTTGTCTTTGACGGTGATTTGTGCGTTCACCTGCATGTACATTTCAGAAGGATGCAAATAATATTTCTATGATGCTATCATAATCGTGATTTCCGTTTAATCCGGCGTCATTTGTGTTTATCAATTGCTAAAACAATATCAGTAGCTCTGATTAATAGTAGACTCGA
>JAODUO010000153.1:837500-852500 GCA_025642075.2 Ridgeia piscesae
ATGAATTAGCGGGGTCTTGGCTTTCAAGTAAACGTTTAAACCATCGCCATTTGTGTGAATTGGTTTTCTGCAAAGGAATGCTTTAACCAGATAGACGAAAAGGTTGTCAAACTAACATTTCAAATTAGAAAGTACACTAAAATGTTTCTCTTTCTCCGTGCGATATCGACGTGACACAGAACGTGTGTTTTGTTTTGTTGTGTCTGTTAGAAAGGATCTGTTCGTAGATATGCCATGACATATATGTAAGTATGACTAATTAGGATTGGCGAAGTAATGAATCAACACATTGGCCGTTTCCGTAGAAACGGTATTTATAATGGTGTAATCGATGTCTGGCCGAGTCCCCTGCCCTACAGAAAATATTACCGTTGTTGATCTATTTAACTGTGGCACGATATTCGTGGTTTGTTTACAAATGGTGAATCATATTTATGTGTGCGTAGTGTTGAACATACATATGAATGTGCAAATAAGTGTCTGTTACGATACATTTTTGGACGCATTGTGCTTATATTTGGAAAGAGAAAGTCAAAAAGGGAGAGAGAGAGAAGTGGTGGAGAAATATACATATTTGACTGTCTGAAAAACGATAAGTATTGGCCATCACAATAGGTATTAGAAAGAGGAAGAGAGCGGGGAAGAAAAAGAAAGAGAAAGAGGGAGGAAGGGAAGGATGGTATTATATACATATATATATATATATATATATATATATATATATAGAAATATATTATTATATTTATTATTATATATATATATATATATATATATATATATATAGGAAGGATGGTAATATATATATATATATATATATATATATATATAATAATACATCTTCCCTCCTCTTTTATATATATATATATATATATATATAGAGAGAGAGAGAGAGAGAGAGAGAGAGAGAGAGAGAGAGAGAGAGAGAGAGAGAGAGAGAGAGAGAGAGGGAGAGACAGACAGACAGACAGACAGACGGAGACAGGGAGAGAGAAGAGAAGGTAGAGGGTAGAGGGGCGAGGGGCGAGGGGCGAGGGGAGAGGGGAGAGGGGAGAGGGGAGAGGGGAGAGGGGAGAGGGCAGAGGGGGAGAGGGGAGAGGGGAGAGGGGAGAGGGGAGAGGGGAGATTTATGTTTCATTGAATATTACTGTACACTGTAAAATACTTGTTTCACAAAAGACTTGGTTTCTCACCTCACCTCTCCTTCCCTAGCTCTGTTATGGTGGTCTGTGTATATAGTACGTAGACAACTGCGTGCGTGCGTGCGTGCGTCGTGCGTGCGTGCGTGCGTGCGTGCGTGTATAAATATTGTAGTGTATACTTAGCAGTCAGTGTAAAATAAAAATATGACATAATACCGCAACCACTGGATACATTATCAAAACATTTATTCACAATACACGTATACTGAAATAAATAGTAATGGTTTATACAATGACACTGTTGGCCCACACACATATTCCCAGGTACGTTAACGACCCTGGTAACTAAGGCCACGACCGGTAACGACCTGAGTAACTAAGGCCACGCCCGGTAACGACCTGAGTAACTAAGGCCACGTCCGGGGATAAATAAAACAACACATCATGAAATGTACAAAACTTTAGAAAAGTTTACTGACGACTACAACGACCCGTCATATCGTACGTCATCGGGTGTTCGTATAAAATAGGACACTTTATAATCCCCGAAATGCATTGAGTCGTGCGATTGGCGACGCCATGTTACCACGAAGCGCAGCCAATGGCGGCACACGATTAAACACCACGTGACGAGATCTCGCCCATTGCTAGTGACTAGTTTCCGCACGAGTTGCAAGACTCGCACGAAAAAGCAACGAAACGTATCACAGAATGGTAGGTCAAAACACAAAGAGGTCACCATTAGACGACTGCGTTTACACGTATGACGTTATTGGCGTGATAAACGAAATAAGTACACATTACAAATGTTGGTCAACGACGGTACAATAGTAGAAAAGGGGTGACAAAAATAGTTTTGTTGTTGTTTAAATCGTCGCATAAACATTCGTACGGTTTATAATGGTTCAACGTCGTGAATAGTGGCGCACGCGCGGCCCCTACTAAACCGGGCCAAGCACATTTGTAAAGATCTGTTTGATTGGTTCGTTGTGGAATGCGTACGCTTCACAGATCTACTACGTCGTATAGTATAAAAGATTGGCACTTTATAGAAACATTCTTTCGTTGTGCGTAGCGAGTAATGGTCGACGTCCCCGGATACAACGAGTCGCCTGTCACGTGTTCTTAGAACAATGCGCGACTGTGACAAAGCACGACAGACCTTCCCATGTCTCAATGAGATATTTTTAGGCAACTGCGTGATAACAATGTTTTGTAAATGACAATGTCTCTCAGAGTGAACGACGATGCTTCTTCGACTTCACGATGTTGTTATGTATCGTGACTAACTGACCCAGCAGTGCACGTCTTGTACATGTGCTGACGAATTTCTGAATGTCACCGACATGATGGGTTTCATGTCATTGCGTGTCCATCTGTTGTTCTGACGTGGCGGTCTGGTCTTCTAGCGTGACACTCTGCCGGTCTAGTGTGACATGTCGCTCTTGTAGCGTTACAGCCTGCTCTTCTTGCGTCGCCATCTCCTCCTCGTGTGAGCACATCTGCTCTTCTCTGGCGACCGTCTGTTGCTCCTGTCGTATCGTCTGCTCCAGCTCCAGCAACTGACCCATGAAGTTGAAGTTAGGTGAGATGATGGAGCGCTTGCTCTTCACCAGCGCGTACATGTCCGCCATCGACTTGGCGAGATGCCTCATCATGTAGGCGATGGTGATGGTGGCTGACCGAGACACACCCGCCCGGCAGTGCACGAGCACTCTCCCGCCTTCCCGTCGAACCTCGTCTACAACAACCAATCGTAACCGCCGTTACAACAAGCCACCAACGACGTCGTTATATCATGTTACCAACTTTCATAAATGGCTTTGATAAATGTGTACGTTCTAGAACGTACACATATTATTAAAAATTGTTGTTCATCACAGACGACATTCCTGTTACCAATATCAACTATATGCCGTAGCCAACTATGTAGGCCTAATCTGAAGAAAAAACGGACATAGAGATGATTCATAAACGGCTCAAAGCGCGTATTCGTGTTCCACAGCTCTGTAAGCTCTGCTTACTCGTCCGCTAATTTGGCAGAGAGTCAAACCGCACCACCGCACGCTGCTAGCTATTTCAGCTACTGACGCAATGCATGACGGTTACTAATCACGGACAGATTTGACAGGCGAAAAGTTGGAAATACATGTGCCACGTTTGAGATGCTCACCAATAAAATGGAATGCATCGTCGAAGTACTGTTTGAGATTCTGCGAGCCGCTGTCTGACGCCGGAAGTCGCTTGTACGTGAAGCCTTCCTGCTCGAAGTGAAGCGGGATGTGTGACGTCACATTGAGCACGTGAGTCACGCCGAGTGATTCCAGGCGCTCGCGGTTGGCGGCGTCGCGTTCGTTTCCTGCAAACGACACCCGGTTAATTAATAAATGACAAAGCGGCACAATTTGTAATAGCATATCAAACAAATAAAATGAAACTAATGGCATTAATTACAAAGTATCCTAACTGCAACAAGAATCAACAATAACCTTCTTGGACGATTTTTTGTTTATAGAACGTTCATATTTACTTATCTATGGAGTAGATTGGAAGTTTCACTCCGTAATAAAAATTGCACACGTATATGTGTGGCATTAAACGCAACTTACCCAAATAAAGAAACGGCAGGACTTGGGACGCTGTGGCTGAGTCGATGAGAGAGTCACACAGGTAGGGGGTCGTGGGGCTGTACAACATCGCTGGCGCTGGCGTCGCTTCGGCCTTGCTGCACAAACTGTCGAACTGACTTTGGAACTCATTCAGTCCGCCTGCAATGAAACACACAACATGTAATTGTTGATCAAAACAACAACGCAAACAATATTAATTCCACGTAAAGGAATGTTCTTGTTAATGTTGGTCCGTGCACTCTAAAAGTGGCGAGGCCATCGTTGCAGATCAATGTCTTCATTGAGTTAATTTTAAATATGGTCACCAATTAGTTTCCAATTTTCGGAAGGGTTTGTCTGTGTTGGTCTGTGTTGGAGCATGGTTAAGTTGTCGGCGGTGGCAGACTAAATTTTTTATGCAAATTTGTGTTATGCAAATTCGTTCTAATGAGGCATTTCCCAAGCCCGTTCATACTCATTCCCTGGGGAAGTGTTTCCCAATGACTCACGCCCGGGGGGGAATGCGGTGAGTCATTCAGTAAACCATATCGACTCGCCTCGCTATTTTAAGTGTCCAGTTTGCTCAGCACTGCTAATCCCCGCCAGTCGTATAATCTACTTGAACTTGTCCACTTCGGTAAAGTAGACGTCTTTAGATTGTTTACATATTTCGCAATAAATATCGCCGCCAGCCACATCGCTTGTGGTGGACAGTTGGTCGTTACGACAGTGCGCGTCTTCGATTTGTTGATAATGGCTAAACTTAGCACGTCAAACTTAAAACAACCGCGGCATTGTGTGCGATGTAAATAGGCCACCTTTACGACTGAATGACAGATGGCGCATGGACACATTGGGTGAATACGAGTATGTATTGCGAAATAGACGCCAGTAGGCCAAGGTGAAGGCCGCGCGTCACGCGTCAAGCGACCAGTCGGTACACCGCGTAAATTTAGGCCTGCCGTGAAGTTGGGCAAGCCACCTGGCCCGCTGATTACGGTGTGTCACTGACTGACAGACTGACTGACTGACTGACTGACTTGACTGACTGCCCAAGTATAAAGTACAACTGAGACTACATGGGACTGGCGGGAAAAGACGATCACCCATCGTGAAAGCTTTCTTTCACCTAAATAATACTTAATCCTCGAAACAAAAATAAATAAAAATAATCTTTCACATAAGATTCGACAAATCTCCTTACCGTAAAGTCGAAGTTGCAAACGCGGAACGAGTTTCATCGTGTTTTGTTTCGATTTACAAATTTACTTAAACACCAACAATTGGTCACTGAAGGAGCCACACCACGCCGTGTCGACCGATGACACTTGTCTACTGACGAATGTCTGCGATCATCCGGCCTTTTCTAGCGGGTTCTGACCGTCTATGTGTCATTTCTGTGACTCGGCTTAATTTCCGTCATGACTGTTTCAGATGTTTAATAATGGTTGGCGTCCTGTGGCCACTGTGATTATGATTAAAACTGCGACCGATGAGTCACCGAGTTAGTCGGCGTTACTAAAGGAGCTGGCTGATACGATCGGAACCGCGGTCACAATTCAAACCTTTCAATACTCGTCCTATTGTCCTGAATGGTCTGCGACCTCACGCCAAGGTGAATCATTTATACACCCTTACATATAATCACGAACCAAGTGCACACGACATCGGCGACTGGTGGTCATATCACTCACACGAGTTAGTGAGTGATATGACCACATGTTCATATCACCCTCAACTATTAAGCAGAACATTAGGACCCAATTCACGTCAGCGTGACAATCTCTATACATCAACACTAACGGTCACTCGGTAAACAATTTTTTTTGGCCGCGGTTAACTCTGCCTTTTGAGAAAGCCCCTTGAAACTATGCCGCGCATTCGAGCCAAGTGTGAGTCACGATGTGGTGCGCATGCGCCAGCTTGTCATCCACCAACAAGCTGGTAGCTTGGCCGTCCACTCCGTCTAGCCCGAGGCCTGACAACACGTGCCGGTAGATTTCCGCTTCGGTCGTCTGAAAATAAGCTTCGCCCGGTCGACCGGCCACTTGCGAAACTGCGCAGTGTTTTGTTTACCCGAAGTAAACACGTCCCGACACAGCGCAGTCGAATATAGTCGTTACCCTTGGCACCGAGTCATGTCTAGGGGGAGGGGGGCATATGACTCATCCGGCCCGTCATTATCAAGCTGACACGTGTCACGTAACTGAAATATCAAATTACGAAATCGTCACCGTCTGTTGGTGTCAACACTGCTGTTCCCAGTCAACGTATCACGTGTCAACGCTAGGCGGTATCAGATCGGAGCATTTTGCTTCGAAGAAAGCCAGTCGTTCCAGTTCATAATTCCACGCGTTATTGCTAGACGGACGATGAAATGTCAACGGCTTCGTGTTGGTCGTTATTGTTGGTGCGCAGTCAGGCGTGGAAGTCGGCCACGCGTGGCCAACTGCGGCTGGTGGGTGCAGCCAACGGCGTGACGAAGCAAATCGATATTGTCAGACCCGACTCGCATCTAGGGCACATTGTGATATCTTCACTGATAAGTCGCGGTCGCTATTGTATTCGCTCGCTGAAGGATTGTCGCTAAGTGGTGTAAATACCTAATCAGTTTGCACACGGCAATTATTTAGCGGCGTGAAACCTCTCGATAAAATCGTCATTTAAATATACACGACAAATTTGTAATCGGATTTACAAATAACTGAATGGTCGCAAATATTGTTATCGAAAATATTGTCATACGGTAGTACTTAATGAGAACTAAAATGAAAACTTTTTTCTGACAGATGAATGTACAGTGACATATATGGGTATGTTGGGAAGGATGTGTGGATTTTTTTTAATGCGGATGATGGACATTGTTTGTACTTATTTATAGCTGCGGTAGACGCGAGAGGCAGCTTGTGTCGCCCATAAATTGTAGTGGGTTGGCAACGCGCTCAGCGGGAACTGACAGAAACAGGTGTTGACGCGAAATGTCAGCAATAATGTCCCGGTGTAGGGTACACCGCGCGTGTATCTTCTGTGTGTACAACACTAAATTAGCAGAAAAAATGTACCTGACCAGAGCGGAAGAACCAAAAGACAAAAAAATCTGATTTTTAAGTAGTGGAAAGTTACCACATGTGGTCAATAAGTCACAGGTTGTCGCGTCGTGAATCGAGTGACAGTGACACACTGGGCGGTGACGAGACAAGTACTCGGCCTGTCACGCTCCGGCGACTAGTCGTGTTTTAGCACTGGGTAGTGTCTCGATGTGTTGTGTCGAGCGAGTTTTGGCCACAGTTACTGAGTAGACAAACGCCTTCAGGTGACAGCGGCATTGTCTGATACACAGTCCGCTTCTTCTCCCAGTTTATAACCAAGATCAGAAAGTTGATAATTACTTATATTTTAAATGTTCTTTTTCAGAGTTGTCCTTCTCTAGAATTAGTGAGTCCACTACAGGTTACACATTTACCCCTGTGTGGAATCGTTTACTCCCCCTGGCATAGACACCAGATAGAATGGACCACCGGCTTTTAGTGTATGCCATCTTCCGAAAGACACAGGCAATGTGAGGTGAACGAAATTGGCGGCAGGTGACGGTGTCATTCGACAGGTCCACGTTCGGGAAACACGTTTTTGAGAATATTGTGGTACGTGTGGACCGCATAATAAACGACACAACATATTTAACAAGTCAGGAAATCCCCCCCCCGAATGATACCGACCTGTAGTCTACTATTGACGTGTATTAAACCTTACAACTTCACGACACGGTTCAAACAACTGACAGCAGACCCGACACGTACACATGTTATAATCGTTACTGTCTTGCACTTTTAGTTGCCCCGTTTTCAACAGTATAATTCCCTTTCGGAGACGAAACATATTCTGCGGTGTGGTCCACGCGATATGTAATATGTACCCCGTGGATACAAGACGACACTTCGTTATGATCCTCATCATAAACTCACTCTTAACATAATAATTTATTTAGCCATTTGGCTAGTGATAATTTATGGAAATTCGTGTGTTCTTGATATACATACGTGAGGCGGTACCCGTTAGGCTTCTGTCTTCCACAAACTTGTATTTTACCAACCAAATTGACAGACATAATCATAATGGCCATGGTTAACCTGAGCCGAGCCAGCTCGGGTCGTCACAGTTTTATAGCAATAATTATTAATATTATTACGAAGACAATGAATTGTTTCTTACCTTTGACGAAGTAGGCACGTTTGCCCTGGCGACAGAGCAGGGATAGCAGGAGATGCAGCGAGTTGGCGGCTTTCGACTGGGTCAATTCCTGGGTCCGGTCGTCATACACAATGATGTCTGACCGCTTCCGGAACATCTCCTTCGCCTCGGCTGACCCCAGAAGGTCCTCAAGCTGTACCCGGCCGCAGTGGAGGCGCTTACGGGTGACGCGGTCACTACAGCCAATGTTTAGCGCCTCGCTAATGTGACACAGGTTGAAGGCGATGAACGACCGGCAGTCGAGGACTAGGAACGGGACATAGTCTCGTGTCATGCGGACGGCCAGCTCCACCGGCAGCATGGCCATCGGCTGCGTGCACTCCGTCGGCTCCACCGTCGGCTGTCCGCAGTTGAAGTTCGCCGGCTGAGACGCCTCGCCCGCACAGCTCCTTGGGGCGTAGAAGGAGTCCGAGCACTGGCGATAGGCCGGAGAACCGAACTCCACGTTGGTCATCGTGTCCTGGCGCTCGTGAAGTGATGGCAGTCGTGAGATTGGAGCTTCCACCGCCGCAGACATTTAGCCTCCGTTACCAGTAGAAAGTGGGCGATGAAAGGGGACGATCGCGAGTTGAACTCTGTTGTTAAATCCGTCAACACACCGCGAGATGCGAGTCTGATGTTTACGTTTTACTACAGAACCACTACGGTCCACTACGGACAATAAGAGTGAACGTCGCGGCGCCGCCTGGTTTTATATGGCCGCACTAGCCACGCCCCCAGCAGCCGTAAATAGACATGTTGATGCCGCTCTGGGCTGTCAGTCAATGATGTCATGGCGTGTTGATGTTTCTAAATCGGTCCCGCGCTGTGACTCGGGCAATAACCGAACGATCCCGAAGGTGACGTAGCGCCGATTCATTAATTCTCGGGAAACTGTTGTAATGTTCGGACTGGGAGTGCTGCGGTCCACAGGTAGCTGTTGACTGTACCTGTGTGGCCCCCGGCGCACAAACAGACCGCTGTTTCACTGCCGTCACTTCGTAGCGCTCTACTGTGTGTGTGTTTTAACACGAACTGGGGTAAAGTTGCCGAGTGAGTGAATGAGTGAGTGTGTGAGTCAGTCAGTCAGTGAATGAGTGAATGTATGAGCGAGTGAGTGAGTGTGTGAGTGTGTGTGAGTTAGTGAGTGAGTGAGTGAATGTGTGTGTGTGTGTGAGTGAGTGAGGGAGGGAGGGAGGAGGGAGGGAGGGAGGCAGGGAGGGAGGGAGGGAGGGAGGGAGGGAGGGAGGGAGGGAGGGAGGGAGGGAGGGAGGGAGGGAGGGAGGGAGGGAGGGAGGGAGGAGGAGGGGAGGGGAGGGGGTGAGTGGTGGTGAGTGGTGAGTGGGGTGGGAGGGTGAGTGAGTGAGTGAGTGAGTGAGTGAGTGAGTTTGTGAGTGAGTGAGTGAGTGAGTGAGTGAGTGAGTGAGTGAGTGAGTGAGTGAGCGTGTGACTGAGTGACTGAGGTGAGTGTGTAGGAGTGAGCGAGTGAGTGAATGGAGTGAATGAGTGTGTGTGTGATAGTGAGTGAGTGAGTGAGTGGTGGTGTGTGGAGTGATGTGTGTGTGTGTGAGTGAGTGAGTGAGTGAGTGAGTGAGTGAGTGAGTGAGTGAGTGAGTGAGTGAGTGAGTGAGTGAGTGAGCGTGTGACTGAGTGACTGAGGTGAGTGTGTATGTGTGAGTGAGCGAGTGAGTGAATGGAGTGAATGAGTGTGTGTGTGAGTGAGTGAGTGAGTGAGTGAGTGAGTGACGTGTGTGTGTGTGTGTGAGTGAGTGATGTGTGTGTGTGTGTGTGTGTGTGTGTGTGTGTGTGTGTGTGTGTGTGTGTGTGTGTGTGTGTGTGTGTGTGTGTGTGTGTGTGTGTGTGTGTGTGTGTGTGTGTGAGTGAGGGAGGCAGGCAGGGATGGAGTGACTGAGTGACTGAGTGACTGAGGTGAGTGTGTATGTGGTGAGTGAGTGAGTGAGTGAGTGAATTAGTGAGTGAGCGAGTGAGTGAACGAACGAGTGAGAGTGGGGGAGTGTTTAGGTCATACTACTATAAACGGTGTAGGCCCCACAACCAAACATACGTTAGTGGATGACGTCAATTGAGTTTGTTGTGAGTGGGTGAGGAAGAATGGGACGACCAGCGAGGTCTGAGTGGGGAGAATGGGACCGAGAGGCTGAGGTCCTCCAGCGAGGTCTGAGTGGGGAGAATGGGACCGAGAGGCTGAGGTCCTCCAGCGAGGTGGAGACTCGAGAGTAAACTGTCCTGAGCCTGTCTCTTGTACAACTCACCTTCAATCTGCGAACGCATTTATCAATAAGACATTAATGCATTTTATAAAATAGCTTACTATTTAATCTTCAAATTCCTTCACACGACCGAACACATAGATACGCACGCATATGCGTACGCACGTATGTACGCACATACGTTCTCACGCAAGCTCACAGTAACACACATACACTCACACATAATTATAGTGTTTATTTCATACGTATTAACTTTATTCCACGCACTCTCGGGCATACTTTAACACGGCGGTGCGCACAGGAGTGTGTACGTTGCGTGCGTTCCATACTGCGGCCCCGTCGTCACGGTCCAGTGAGCCCGTCGTTCCGGAGAGCATGGTTGACCTACCAGCGTGGGACGTTGGGGGTAAACCTCTCTTTATTTCACTTCCGCAAACATTTTACACATTAATTCGTGTTTCTGGTTTTTACACGCTATGTTTTGATATCAGCATTTTAATGACTCATGTACGTATAGTATATATGTGTATGCGTGCGTGTGCGTGTGCGTGTGCGTGTGCGTGTGCGTGTGCGTGTGCGTGTGCGTGTGCGTGTGCGTGTGCGTGTGCGTGTGCGTGTGCGTGTGCGTGTGCGTGTGCGTGTGCGTGTGCGTGTGCGTGTGCGTGTGCGTGTGCGTGTGCGTGTGCGTGTGCGTGTGCGTGTGCGTGTGCGTGTGCGTGTGCGTGTGCGTGTGCGTGTGCGTGTGCGTGTGCGTGTGCGTGTGCGTGTGCGTGTGCGTGTGCGTGTGCGTGTGCGTGTGCGTGTGCGTGTGCGTGTGCGTGTGCGTGTGCGTGTGCGTGTGCGTGTGCGTGTGCGTGTGCGTGTGCGTGTGCGCGTGCGCGTGCGCGTGCGGCGCGCGGCGTCGCGTGGCGTGTGACGATGAGTGGAGAGGAGAGAGAGAGGAGAGAGGGAGAGGAGAGAGGAGAGGAGAGGAGAGAGAGAGAGAGAGAGAGAGAGGAGAGAGGAGGAGAGAGGGAGAGAGAGGGGAGAGAGAGAGAGAGAGAGGAGAGAGAGAGAGAGAGAGAGAGAGAGAGAGAGAGAGAGAGAGAGAGAGAGAGAGAGAGAGAGCGTGTATTTATCAGTGCTCGTGTAAGCATATGTGTATGTTACATACACGTGTGTGCGCGCGTGTTGTTATGCTTGTGTACATGTATGTGCGTGCGTTCGTGTATGCTTGCATGCAAACATTTTACATCGACATTTGCCCAACCGACAATCGACTGCAGCGCAACTGAATGTTAGCTACAACTGGACAAGTAGGACAAAGTTGAGCTGTGTCAGCAACGAACATCCATCAGCCGTCGGCAGCAGCAGCCGTGGTTATTTCAGGATGATGGATTTCACGAAGCTGTTACTCTCGATCAACGCACCGAAAACATAAGGTTAACATGTTTTATAGCACGGAACAAAATGAATGTATTCGCTGTATTGCAAGGCAGTGATACCACTCACCAGTAACACAGTTGTTTGTCATGATACTTTGGCAATACGCTAACAAGTTCCTTACAGAAACCGAACATTTCTACATACATACATCGTTAGATATTAACACTGTACTGATTAAGACCTTGAACAAATTTAAATGATAAGTAAAGTTTATCATTCAAAGTACTGTAGCTCGTTTCAAATTAAGTCTTACCGAAGATGAAAGCTTTGAATAAAGCTGAATTAACCTTTTGTTTTAAACAGCTCGTAACTAAAGTAGGACTTTCAAAGACTTCAAACTTGTTTCGTACAGAGGTAACGTCAGATGTTGTTAATTGCAACTGGCCACTTTCCAAATAAACCAAACCTGAGAACAAACATACGGTTTCTCTGCGTTTGATCGACCATAAGCTGTGCATTCACCTCACATCTGCATCTGCATTCCGGGCACACAAATACCATCTCTACATACGAACGAACTGGTTTTGTAATTTGTTGACCGATTATTTACATGCTTTTATGTGTTCACTCGGCAAGAAAATAAATAAATAACGAATCCTTGAAAGTATCGACATTTTAATTTCTTGGTATGTTTCAGTATTGTGTTACTTAAATAATATGTTTGGAAATTAACATAGTTTAATGTGGGTAAATATAATGTAATGAAATAATCATTTTATTCATTGAAATGTATTGTTTTGTTGCTTTATTGTTTTAGTTTAGATTATCTTGAGATTTAGCTTTGTGGCTTACATACAAATGTATATATACACATGAAATACACACCGCTCCATGTATGTCTAAAATACCACCCCCACAAATAAGAAAGTAAAAGAAAATCCAACCAACAGGATTTCCAAGCACACTGGAGTCAACGTTTCTTCGGCTTAGTCTCAGTAAAATATTTTAATCAACGAAACTTCCATTACATTAGTGACACGACGTGGATGCAGATTGCCACACTGCATACACACGCACGTACGCACGCACGTAAGCGTTCACTTCCTGCCGCACGAAAACATAGGCGTTGTAATTAAGAAGTCAGCCGTCTAACACTAGACGGCTACTTGACACGACTCATTAGCAGCACACATAGAACATTCGATAGGCTGATGTATTGTCACGACGTCTCTACAACGTGACATTCACCGATTGGCTGCACTGAAAGGATCACGTGACATTGGTCATTCTGTTGACCAGTCCACGCTAGGCCTACTTAGTCTAAATGTCAGAAAAACAAGCCGCTTTTAATTAGTCAACTTATCTCTCTTGCGTCAGTGAAACACGACACGGATGGTATTGACAAAATGCAACTGCGTTGTTCACAAGTTTAGCGATGACGCTGCCCTGTGGTTATTGCAACACAGTGATTCACTGGTCAGTTGCCGTTTCGCTGACCACAGTTGAGAGGCACGAAATGCTGAGAAGCGACTCGCTAAAGTTGTTATTAGTAGATAGGGCGATTTCGCTATTAAAACCAACTTCGCCTCATATAATATTTTTTTATATTGCGTTTGATTCTGAAACGCACGTTTGGTTTTGAATCCATCTTAATCGTAAAAAATCCAGTTAAAGCCCTTATAAGCAAAACATACAAAATAAACAGAGAACTGTAACTGACTGCAGGTTATCTACAGTCAATGTCAAAGCTGAAGTCAAAGTTGTCATAGACAAATGAGAACTTAAAACGTTAGCTTGACAAAATGTGTAAATTACGCATATTAGGTCTTGTTTTTACGAACTGTCCACGTTGTAGATTTATAAAATTTGAACGTATATTCTGAGTTATATATATATATATATATATATATATATATATATATATATATATATATATATATATATATAAAATATATATATATATATATATATATATATATATATATATATATATATATATATATATATATAACAAATAACATAATATATATTATATATATGTTATGTTATTTGTGTGTATATATTTTTATATATATATATATATATATATATATATATATATATATATAATATAAAATATAATATATATATATATATATATTATATATATATATATATATATATATATATATATATATATATATATATATTTTATATTATATTTATATAGATAAAAATATATATAATATAATATATAATATATATTATAATATATATATATATATATATATATATATATATATATATATATATATATATATATATATGTATGTTTGTGTATAATATATATATATATATATATATATATATATATATATATATATATATATATAATATATATAATATATAAATGTCAGAATGTAGAACCGTAAGAAGAAGAGGACGATGAGTCTAAAGATGAAATAAATGGACAGAATGAACCAGCGAAGCCAGAAAAGGAAACATTGTTCATTATGATGCACTACAAACACCCCAGGTCTCGGGTCTGTTTCGTACACGCAGCAATTGCGGATGGACAGTAACTTTCCAAAAATTTAAAAAAAATTATGGGGTAATCGGGGTCTGGGGGTTACACGGCCCAAGGACGACCCGTGGTGACAAATGACGCATTTGCTATAAATACAGAGCTAGAAACGGGCTATAAATGCGAGACGAACTATTACATGTGGCGATATCTTGAAATGTTCGCGGACTAAAGTTTCGTGCTGTTTACATTTGCTAATTTAGCACGCGTAATTGGACACCGTCTGCGTTTGTTCTTGATTTTGTTTCATGCACAACCTTTTTTAAATCACATTACTGATTGCAAGGAACTCTACTGGGTTTGGCACCACTTTCTCACGACTTCCTAAATAATATTATAAGAGTCTTGTGGTGCGAATAGTTAATGGGCGTATATATGGCATTTAAAAAAACTCAAATTTTGAAATCGGTCGAACTACTTGGCGAATAACACAGATTACACGGCAGTAACAAGTCGACATAGTTAAATGGGGTCGAATGCTGAATCACGTCATTATTTCGAGTGCGGGGTGGCTGCCACGAGAGCGACCAAAGTAATCTTAGTGACAGTCTCCTCGAAGCCATTTATGGAACTTTGTATTATGTATATATTTCTGGGTCAATACACACTTCCGTGTCCGATTCCGATTCCGATTCCGTGCTGTTTTATATAGATATAAGACTATAATATATGGATCATAAATTATATTTTATTTATAAATTAGTGTAAGCAAGCATAAGCACGTAAACGTAAGCAGGACCCAGTTTTCTTTGTCATTCTCTTAGTGCAGTCGTTGACGAATTGGTTTCACTTTAACGCGGGGGATTATTTCGCGTCAGCACGGAATCGGAATCGGAAACGGAAGTGTGTATTGACCCAGAAATATT
>JAODUO010000153.1:857500-865000 GCA_025642075.2 Ridgeia piscesae
TTGGTGACCGGCTTTTGACTAGTCCTTTCTCCTCAGGATCTACTTGGTGACCGGCTTTTGACTAGTCCTTTCTCCTCAGGATCTACTTGGTGACCGGCGTTTGACTAGTCCTTTCTCCTCAGGATCTACTTGGTGACCGGCGTTTGACTAGTCCTTTCTCTTCATGATCTACTTGGTAACCGGCGTTTGACTGGTCCTTTCTTCTCAGGATCTACTTGGTAACCGGCATTTGACTGGTCCTTCCTCCTCAGGATCTACTTGGTGACCGGCGTTTGACTAGTCCTTTCTCTTCATGATCTACTTGGTAACCGGCGTTTGACTAGTCCTTTCTCTTCATGATCTACTTGGTAACCGGCGTTTGACTGGTCCTTTCTCCTCAGGATCTACTTGGCAACTGGCTTTTGACGATTCCTTTCTTCTCAGGATCTACTTGGTAACCGGCATTTGACTGGTCCTTTCTCCTCAGGATCTACTTGGCAACTGGCTTTTGACGATTCCTTTCTCCTCATGATCTACTTGGTGACCGGCGTGTGACTGGTCCTTTCAACAGCTCCTCGTATTTGAGTTGGACAGTCAAAAGTAATTTAGTTCTTTGATAAGTTTTTTTTACAAATGCGCTACTGCAGATCGTGGTGGACACTTGGTAGATTTTATTTTAAATTGTTTTACAACGAGACGAACCACAAATTGGTTTGCGTGAGTAGACACGTGTGTGTGGACGTGCGGTCACCACTGGTGCAATTTCGTTCAGTTCACGTTGCGTCAGTTCAAGCATCTACCACTCTACGCGCGTGAGTATTTGACTATGATACACCGTTATAGGCACCCATTGTGGACAGCCAGTCTCCGGGCAACCACTGCGTGCGTGACGCGACGTCCACCTCAGTGAGGTCCCTGAGGTAGTGGGATGAACGTGTCTGCCGGGAATGGCGTACAGGGAGGCTGGGTGCGACACCAGGGAACACATGGCACAGTGCAAGATGGACTCACCATTTATCTTTGGAAAGAGCAAACGTATCAACGTCTGTTTCTGGGGCTAGATGTTATAGTCTAATTCATCAAACTGCACGTCGCAGAATAGGCCGATGACCCGTATTTTGACACCTGAGCAATGTCTCTCGTTGCTACGAGTGACACGTGTGTGCATTTCTCGTAAGACGAGTTTCATTCTGACATTCTGAACAACGAGAGGTTTGCGTCTATACTCTATATACGATATCTCTTAAGACAGACACGACTGCAGTTTAGCGAGCGCACATACAGAGTAATTTTGGTTCTGCTAATTGTATCGTCGAAAGCCATTAAATGGAATCTTTGAATAATCGAATTTGTGTAATTTTCATAAACGTATTAGAGCCACTGGGAACGACCTGTAACACATTCCGTTTGACCGGTAGAAACAACACAGAACCATAGAACTAACTAAACACCGAGTAGCTTGGAACATGACAACATTATGGTAGACGCCTCTGCAGTCCTGCAGACGATCACCAACATTTCCACAGGAATCGGTGTCGATGTTGTTGACGATGTTGTTGACGATGTTGTTGACGATGTTGTTGACGATGTTGTTGACGATGTTGTTGACGTTTCTCGCTCTCTGCACCACCATGTCGACGACGGTCCAGTGCTATCACGGCCACCTGGCGGCTGACAGACAGCAGAAGGACACACACACAAGGAAGCATCCTTTCTAAATATGGCCATTTCCGCATCCACATTAGTGAAATTATCCTCGCATTTGAACAGCAAAACACCGTCTCGTGTTGGACTCAGCCGGTTGAACCCACCTGGATTAGTGCTGGGTTCACTTTGGGGCTGTCTGTTCGTGGTGTAGAATAATTCCGTTGCATAATATTTTTTACCGAATACGTTGTCCTTTAATGAATAAAATAATATTTCGCCAATATAGATACTCAATGTTGATATAATGGTTATGCTGTATGATTTATGTAACGAATTAGTTTGTAAATTGCTGCCAACCCTGTGCAAAAGAAATGTCTATTTGTGGTTAACCACAAATCTATTTATACTGCAGAAAAGCGTTAGACCCGAAATGCCAACGCATTTGAAGTGGTTTTTTGACCGATCACACGGATTACGTAGGGTCATTCTCAAAATGGCCACACCGATGGTAACCCTGAACATTTCCGTAATGTACGTGACACTTTGATTTACAACGACGCGTAGATACTTTTGAAAATATCCTAATTTTTTAATTATGTCACCATCAGGTGTGCTAACATTAATAATGATATTATTATGACCGCTTCTATTTGAAACAGAGCATTTAATTTAATTGAGATGCATCAATATAAAACCGTGATATCAGACGTGATGCACCTTTGCGAATTGTGAGATGACAATGACTATGACGACGACAACGACGACGGTGGATTAAGATGATAATAATTCTTAAAGACGAAACATATGACGAAAGCGAAAAATAAGAAGCATAAACCGATATGGAGAAAAACGGTTTGATATCGTCCCTAACTAAAAGGTCACAGTGACCTCTCTGCAGTGGTACATACATACCTTCGGGCGAGTTGGCGTGACGAGGGACGGTTGTTAGCAAGTTCATTGTTTTATTTAAAGTTTGAACCAACTGTCACACTCGGCGCGAGTTTGGCAGCCATAACCTTCAACACAGTTCACGTTGTGTAGCGGCGTCTGTGAATACACAATGCGTCGACTGTGTTCTAACGCAAACGGCCCTTAAATTGACCCTACTTTTGCGAAGGCCTACACCATACATGTGACAAAAGAAATCGAGTTATACATGTTGCGACACTGAATTCACTGAATGTGATGGTCAGCTGTTTAGCCTGTGCCCGACATGCACGCTACAGCCCGATGCACCCAATCGCGTGCGCGTGCGCGTGCGCGTGCGCGTGCGCGTGCGCGTGCGCGTGCGCGTGCGCGTGCGCGTGCGCGTGCGCGTGCGCGTGCGCGTGCGTGTATTTTGTGTAAATATAAAATTGTGTTCATGATGTTAACAAGAGTTAATCATATTACAGACCTAAACAATATGCAATCATTTATGTGTCAATATTACGGTTTTAAAACGCGTGTGTACATTTCTGCCTGTCTCATTGGTCCGTAAGCTACTATTGGACACAACCACAGTTTATATTGTTGTAGCGATCTGGGCGAGAGGGATCGTGGCGTGTACCGAAGTGCTGGTGTTATAAGTAGCCGCTACTGAAGTCGTCTTTGAAGTAACTTTAGAAATACAACAAGACGACGAGGAAGTAACTGAAACGTGGACGACTTACCGCAACGTTTGATATGGTTTTGCCAAAGGCATAGTAGAGATGTAGAGGCTTGTGAGCTGTACTATATTGTCGCTGTTACCTCGGTTCACCCAGACACACGCACATGTACAAGCGCGCGCGCCCCCACCCACTTGTACAACGCGTGTCACTATGACGTCATCGTTACTTAATGATAATAATCACGTATTACGTAGCACGTTGTGAATGACCCGACATACCACGTCATAGCGGTCACCCGTTGTCTCGTGGACACAACGTGGGTAGATACCTGGACGATGAATGAGATAAGTCTAATACAACATTTGTGTGATCCTGTGGTGATAGAGGAAAGGTAAGAATTTTTCAAAACATAAATATGAATTGAAATTCGCAAACTGCATTGCAATGCTACTGCGTCCATCGTTGTTATACGGATGTAAATAAATAGTAATACGATAATAAATATTTCACATAAAAACCATAAAAACCAGTTAAATGTGGTTATTAAGAAGAATATTGCGAATGTCGCGGACTGAAGAGAAAAACAATGAAGTCATCCTCAGGACAGCCAAGTCAAAACGAAAGCGGTTTGGAGGGTTATGGTCGTCAATGCCTGCGAAAACCGGTCACGTGATTTGTCTGTGTGAATCAGTCACGTGTGCGCCAAGGAGTTCGGGGATCGGGCGGGTTTGGAGTATGTGAGAAGGGTTTTTCCAGCGATAGATAACGAGGCGATCCAACGTTGGCTGTCGCTTATTTGAAGATTGTCCTTTTTCTGGTACAAGTGCCCAGCACTTTGGCTCCTGACGGGTCAATTCTGCAGACCATGTGACATGGAGAGGTGTGATGACGTTTTCAGAAAGGGATGGGCCTTATTGTGTCAGGATAGCATCTATTCCAGAACATTTGCCCCATTGAGAGTAGACTGATCGCTTTCCTTACCTCAGCTACAGTAACGGGTTCTGTCAAGGGCATGTTTTATGTCCAACTGTAGCATAGCAGTGTTTCTGGTGTCACACAGCATGTTGAGGATATTATACATTTATCTCATTACATAAAACACAACATTAAAGCTAACAGAATTATAGTCTGACTGACGAACATACGTCCATAATGTTTTCGGTCCAGATCGGGGTGGGGAGGCAAGTGCCACTTTGCCCCCTCCGGACGCCCTGATCCGTCCAAACACACAACTTCCTGCAACCTTTGCGGGCAGTTTCCGACTTCTTACGGTTGTGGTACCGACAGCATAACTTATTTTCTCACTACTTCATATCACGTTACAACACTGGTTATCTTCCACTCAGTACAGCGTCGCTGTACTGATACATTTATACATTACACATTTATTGTATTTCTTATACAACGCATCGATCCGCCATGCGGGAATTAGCGCTATAGAAAATTATTATTATCATTATATAGTACAGCGTCGCGTCATGTCGCGTCGCGTCAATTCACAGTAATTCACCGCATACCTTAATGCACAACAACATAGGTACTATAATTTATCACTGGTGATCAACAGGAAACTGCCGCATGTGCAGTCTTAAAATAAGACAGTTTAGTTGTTCAAGCATATTATTGTCTTCAGAAACATTAGCCAATCAAGAAGGCGGAAGCACCCGCGGGACACAACGGAAGCAGCCATATTATTATCTTCCTACACGAACCCCCCTCGTGCGTTCAGAGTTAGTCACCGTCTGACGTCGATAACTAGACAGACGCATCAGGATTAGAAGACATCACACTCTACCAGTGATATATATTTTGCTTGAGACTATGTCAGACGCTAAATAGGTTAATACAGATACCAGGAGAACGTGAACCATTATAAACAGCCATGCCGAGATGGTATTATATTGCTGGCAACAACAAACATGGCCGCATGCCTACTTTATTTTATATACCGCGATAAGCTGACTTGACTGATGTGTTGATTGCTGGGCGCTGACAACTATTTAGAAGGCAGAATGGTTAAACAATTTAAATGGGCGCTTAAAACTTGAAGATCCGGCGAAAGGGAGATAGCTTTGGAGACGTGTGTGTCATGGAAAGGAAGAAAAAAGAACACATGCACACGCACGCACGCACGCACGCACGCACGCACGCACACGCACGCACACATGCACGCACACACATACATACATACATACATACATACATACATACATACATACATACATACATACATACATACATACATACATACATACATACATACATACATACATACATACATACATACATACATACATACACATACATACATACACACATAAACTACATACACACACACACACACACACACACACACACACACACACACACACACACACACACACACACACACACACACACACACACACACACACACACACACACACACACACACACACACACACACACACACACACACACACACACACACACACACACACACACACACACACACACACCACACACACACACACACACACACACACACACACACACACACACACACACACACACACACACACACACACACACACACACACACACACACACACACACACACACACACACACACACACACACACACACACCACACACACAACACACACACACACACACACACACACACACACACACACACACACACACACACACACACACACACACACACACATACCACGCACCCACGCACGCGCCCACACACAGAATAAGGGAAGTTGCTCTGCTACCAGAACATAACATATTGTTTCATGCGACGGCGACGTGTACATGCATGCTGTCATAATAATATTAATTGTTTAAGAAGGAAGTATAACGCTGATGACTGGGTGCACATACACAATTGCACATACACTATACACAGGGCGCCCCTTGGCGGGTGGCATGACGTGTACCCCGTCAGCCGGCCCTGAGGCCCTGTGTTCCTGTGTTCTGTGGTCTTGTGGTCTTGTGGCGGCGGCAGCGGGTGGCGGACCTATTCTTACATTCATTGTTCCGTCTGACGAGACACGAAAGACGGCTGACTGGGCTCACTGACAAAATGATACGTAACGAAAGTTTCGCCCTGTGAACATTCTGCTCTCAAAAAAGACCGTTTCCGGTTGTCTAATTTCCCATGCTAAAATGGAGCCCCCTTTCAGACATGACTAACCTCATCCCGTTTGAACCGCATGCTTATTTTTGTTATCACAATACAATGTGTTTTTAATTGGTCCAAACAGTGCAACTATCCAGAAAGGGTGTAATGTGTTATGATTAATTCGCTGAACGATTTAGTCCAAGTGAAATTTAACAAGATTAAACAAGATTTTTTTTATAAAGATTTAACAAGACTGCCATCAAGAGAATTAACTCAAGATGACAGGTAGACAGTGAATCCTTTTGGTTTATCTAGAGTTCAGCCCTTCTGAGGTGTGAGTCAAAAATTAAATCGCGGTGTATGGAAATGTGATCGTCAAAATAACCTACCGAGACGGTGCGTCAGAGAGACAAGATATTAAAAGCATGAACCGACAGAGAACCACAGGAGCTAGTTGTGGGTCGTCGTTGTACCAGCGGGTCGGTCTTCTATTAACGGTGAACCGATTGGTGTTGCTTACTGCTCGAATGCAATAACACACCTACAATCATAGCAGAACAACGACAACACTGTCGTTCGGCTTCTCGTGATGTCTTCACTCACAATGCAACGTGTCATACATATGACGCAAGCCGTCAATTGTGGTGTAGCTAAGCCCGCTTTTGGCTACATGAGCGCGTTACCAATATATTAAACACCCCATCCGAGGAGGGATAGTTTGTATACGACACAGTAGGTTCGCCGTAAGACGGTTGGAGAAGAAAATACCACCAGGAGAAAACGCATATTTTCACGATTGGAGCATCTGGATGATTGTGAATAGATTTCAACAGGCATTTATTTGTATGGTGAACGTTACATTTCACTGACTGACCACCGAACCTTGACCTCTCGTTATTGTCGACCACACACGTGAACGGTTTTACCTAGTTTGACCAGTATCGGTATTTCCGATCGACAATAATAATTGTCACATTCGCTGCAATTTGCCCCGCGGAAAGACTGGTTGACCGCGAATGTGCTTTATGAGGCAGAGACAAGAATCTGCCGTCTCATTGTGGTTGGGCCGACGGCGTGGAGTGAAGGTCGGAGTCTCACTCGGCGACTTTAGTCCCCGATAACAGTCGGTCGCCAACGGGCAGGCGACGGCCAGATAAGATAAGAAGA
>JAODUO010000153.1:870000-877500 GCA_025642075.2 Ridgeia piscesae
TGACACGAGCAACAAGATACAAGAATAAAGATACAAGAAGCTTTATTTAACGTCGGTTTACATGTGAATTTGATAACATTAGCTCATCTTAGCTATTTTCCGACAAACAAGTGTAAAACAACGAGACATAAAACATAGAAAGCATACAAGAGTATTTAAAATGACAGCAATAAAACATATAAAATACGGGTAATGAATACAAAATAAATAATACATGCATTATATAATAATAATAATGTATATTGTGTTTCACTCTGGGAAATCATAGCGATTGAAAATGGTACATAAAACAGCAAAGTATATTGGTTAAAATAGAGTGAAATATTATATAATTTAAGACATTAGCATAAATATAAGTTAAAATGTAGAGAATATAATGTGATATGTATATATAAAACTAATTTAAATAATTTAAGACATTAAAACATATTTCTGTGATTATTTGACTAAACTTATTAAAAAAATACTTTAAAACATTAAAATAAATAGATCTAAAGAATAAATTAAGGCTTTACAATATTTTACACATATCCATATTGCATGTATACAATCATAATATTGGCATGGCGACAAACATGTTAGCTGTTAGCTGTTTACCTGCATATAGAACAATTGCATGATGGGCCATCCCAAATAGCTGAGCATTGTCAAATAGACAGAGACACACATTATATGATGTCAAACATACGGTGACACTAAATTAAGCGTGTTAGACAGACGGTGACACGAAGTGTACATTTGTTAACAGACGGTGCCAGAAAATGGACACTGTTAAACAGACGATGACATACAGTTGTCGCTGTTAAGCTGTCGGTATCATACTTAAACAGACGGTGACATACAGTTGACGCTGTTAAACAGACGGTGACATACAGTGAACACTGTTATGCAAACGATGACATACAGTTGACACTGTTAACCAGGCGATGACATACAATGAACACTGTTAAAACAAACGATGACATACAGTGAACACTGTTAAACAAACGATGACATACAGTGAACACTGTTAAACAGACGATGACATACAGTTGACACTGTTAAACAGGCGATGACATACAGTGAGCACTGTTAAACAGACGGTGACATACAGTTGACACTGTTAAACAGGCGATGACATACAGTGAACACTGTTAAACAGACGATGACATACAGTTGACACTGTTAAACAGGCGATGACATACAGTGAGCACTGTTAAACAGACGGTGACATACAGTTGACACTGTTAAACAGGCGATGACATACAATGAGCACTGTTAAACAGACGATGACATACAGTTGACACTGTTAAACAGGCGATGACATACAGTGAACACTGTTGAACAGACGGCGACATACAGTTGACACTGTTAAACAGACGGTGACATACAGTGAGCACTGTTAAACAAACGATGACATACAGTGAACACTGTTAAACAGGCGATGACATACAGTTGACACTGTTAAACAGGCGATGACATACAGTGAACACTGTTAAACAGGCGATGACATACAGTTGACACTGTTAAACAGACGGTGACATACAGTTGACACTGTTAAACAGGCGATGACATACAGTTGACACTGCTAAACAGGCGATGACATACAGTTGACACTGTTAAACAGGCGATGACATACAGTTGACACTGTTAAACAGACGGTGACATACAGTTGACACTGTTAAACAGGCGATGCCATACAGTGAACACTGTTAAACAGGCGATGACATACAGTTGACACTGTTAAACAGACGATGACATACAATTGACACGGTTAAATAGGCGATGACATACAGTGAACACTGTTAAACAGACGATGACATACAGTTGACACTGTTAAACAGGCGATGACATACAGTTGACACTGTTAAACAGACGATGACATACAGTTGACACTGTTAAACAGGCGATGACATACAGTTGACACTGTTAAACAGACGATGACATACAGTTGACACTGTTAAACAGGCGATGACATACAGTTGACACTGTTAAACAGACGATGACATACAATTGACACTGTTAAACAGGCGATGACATACAGTTGACACTGTTAAACAGGCGATGACATACAGTTGACACTGTTAAACAGGCGATGACATACAGTTGACACTGTTAAACAGGCGATGACATACAGTTGACACTGTTAAACAGACGATGACATACAATTGACACTGTTAAACAGGCGATGACACACAGTTGACACTGTTAAACAGGCGATGACACGCACCGATATTGTCAAACCAGCGGCGCCAGCGAGTCATTTGTGAAACACGTGTGGAATCTGTCCTGGGAAAAGTAGACTGGCTTCCGACCCACCGCCGCGTCAAGCACAAGCTCCACACGGGCCACACAGCCCTCGCCACCCGGCATGAACCGACGCAACACCTGAACGACCTACGAAGAAAATACAGACTCCGCACTACAATCGTGTTTCAAACACAAATAAGTGTTTAATGACAACGGTGCCAACTGCCAACGAAACGTTGTCTTCAAACAGTAATAGTAGCGCTAGCTTGTGCTTTGATGTACTTCTATTTGTTTATAATGTACTTAACTATTTATTTAATGTACTGTCATGGTACTTATGGGTAAGAGAAAAGACAAAGGTCACATACGTGATTGAACATGTCAGAAGACGGAAATGGATTCTGTGCAAGGCACGTCAGCAGGATACGAGATAATCGATGGACACTGCCTATCACCACCTGGAAACCCTCGAAAGGAAAGACCCAGAGGAAGGCTGGCGAGACGGTGGAGAGACGAACTAGACGACTACTGGAAGGGTACATCTGGCAGAGGATAGCGCAAGATAGGCAGATGTGGAAGCACCATGCTGAGGCCTTCGCCCAACCACGGGACACTATGACTGCACAATGATGATGATGGTGATGATGATGATGATGTTGATGACTGTCGTGGTACATATGTTTTATATCAACTTATACAATTTATTTCGTACGTACTGTAAAACAATATTCTATTAAGTAAGTAGTTTATTACGAGATAAATCCAGCCAACCCACTGGATCAGTCTACGCTGGTATGGACATCTCCAGAGCGTCACCTGCATCATCCCGGCCGGCGGCGTCTGTGTCTTTGATCCCCAAAACAGCAGGTGGCGATGCCCGAGAGGATGACCCAAAACTCGGTGGCCTGATTCAGTCTCCCGTGACTTGGCGACTGCTGGCTGACATCACCACCGCCGTCCAGATGTGTTTGAACCGCTCCAGTTAGTAATCTGTATAGTTAGAGAACTGGCGACGCGAGAGTCAGAGCACGGCACATAAAGTAGGCGAAGTATTGTTTATTAATGTTACTAGTAATAGTGTTAGATAGACATATTAGCAGAAGACAGTTTCCTAAAGGTAACGCTTGTTACAGCGATATCTCGTGACGCTAGGTCAGTCACGGTGACCGCTATGTACGTCACGGTGATCGCCAGGTCCGTCACGGTGATCGCTAGGTCCGTCACAGTGACCGCTAGGTCCGTCACAGTGACCGCTAGGTCCGTCACAGAAGAACCCATGAAAGAGTGGCGCACGAGCGTAGACCTTCACTGTCCAGAAGGAAAACGTATTATTATTATTAAAGTTGCTGACACACAGTATTTTGGTCAAGTCTTGCAGTGGACGCACTTATTTGCGACAAGAGTGGACATCACCACTTGACCACAGAAGGTCGTAGCCGGTTTAAGCCAGAACATAACTGTTGACAACTGACACATTTCACGTTGCGCTACCGATGGTGACCGCTAGGTCCGTCACAGTGACCGCTAGGTCCGTCACAGAAGAACCCATGAAAGAGTGGCGCACGAGCGTAGACCTTCACTGTCCAGAAGGAAAACGTATTATTATTATTAAAGTTGCTGACACACAGTATTTTGGTCAAGTCTTGCAGTGGACGCACTTATTTGCGACAAGAGTGGACATCACCACTTGACCACAGAAGGTCGTAGCCGGTTTAAGCCAGAACATAACTGTTGACAACTGACACATTTCACGTTGCGCTACCGATGGTGACCCCCCCGCCCCCCCCCACACAGGTGTGTTGACGACAATGTTAATCACAAGCGATCCACGTGCACGACAACACGCGCTGTCACAGGCATGAATATGTTCACGACCACACGTCATAGGTCTATACTGGACTTATCCATCGACTACGCCTGTGCCGAAATAAGTCAGATTACCTTAACAAGATGCCAAGTGGTATCAATACATGTATTAACTCCAGAGAACTGTTTCAGTAAACAAGCACACTACCGCTCCGACCACAGACGAATGAATGCGTTCGGAATGACCGATTAAAGCCTTTGCTCGTAACTGTCCCATACACAATGTGTGATGTTTACATGCGGCTGTCAAATAGATGACTCAAAGTCTATTGTAGCCTATACTTAACCTACTTACTTAGCAGCTAGCTCCCGTGTGTAGAGAAACACGGGGCAGTCAAAGCGCGCCATCCAAAGACATGGCTTGCCAGTGTTCTGTCGTCCCTCCAACGTCTGTTCACCAGCTGTAGGCCGGGGTCAATGGTTTGGCGCCAGTTCATTGTTTTTGGGTCGTCGCCTCTTTCTCCGGCCAACTGGTGTCCACCACAGCGCCAACTGGACAGGTGCAGTAGGTGGGAGCCTTACAGCATGGCCGAGTCAGCCCGGCCGTCGACTGTAGATACTTGGTGATGACAAAGGCAGTTCTGATCGTACCTGGATATGTGTTCGTCACACTTTGACGCCAGAAACAGTTCACGTGCACTTAGTGTCGATTGTATAATTTTTGTTCTATTGGTTTATTTTTTAGTTGGTGTAACGTTTGAGCTCTAATATCTGAACTTAGATTTAGCGTTTTAATTTCAGATTGTCCTCAGGAAAAGCTGCTGGTGCTTCCCCATTCTGCAGTTAATTAACGATTCCTTGGTCGTTGAAGGAGCTGCTATGATAGGCAAAGTTTTTCACTGTTTCAACTTTTTTGATCAGAACATCTGTGAGTGGTTGAAGCTACCTTGTCAACATACGACATACGCTTGAAATATAATGCCTATATAACAACACGCTAATGTATTCTTTCGTTTACGTCGATTTTTGCCTTGAGTTTCGACCAGAATTTGGCAGCTTTACTGGAGAGGTTATACCAGATGGTGCAGTGAAACGTGGCCAAGTAGGACATTGCTTCGATAAACATTTTTGGGCAACAAAGGCAGACCAAATGCGCCAGCACGGTGTACACATAACACGCCCTTTCCCAGACACTAGTAACTGCAACACAGTCTTCATATTCGTGGCAGCAAATATCTAGTGTCGATTAGAAAATAATAAGAAAATACGGATTCGGGATGTGGGAAGTTCCTAATTTGACCAACTCGACGAGGCGACATTAACCGATGGATCTAGCACGTCGCAATCAAAATTATATACGTGTGACGTTCGTCAAGAGTTGAATTGTCCGTAAAGGTTATAAGTGTGAATTACCGAACGGTTCCGGCGTGACGTCCGCCAAATCAATTTTTTCTTTTTGCCATTTTTCGCCTAAGCAACTTTGCCCTGTGTTTTTGTCGCAATGAAAAATATATGTAACCAAAATATTTAGAGATTACAACGGAATGTCCGACAGCTGCAAACATTCGGCAACCATTTTGAAAGCTTGATGGGCCTTTTTGTAAGGCAACAGGTGGGTTGCAACCCACCGACTTCCCCACTCTAGGGACTAAGTCTATGGATCAAGGAACGCCTTCCTACTAGGATTATATGTCACCATGTATACTACGTACATTTCTCACTGCCAGCGACCCAGCGACATTGTCCCTAGGAGCTCAACTTGAAATCAATCCATGCCTGCAACTGACTAATTTGTATTCGTTCAGTCGTCGGTGGAGGGTTGGTCCAGACACAGGACTGGTGGCCCTGGTAGTGACGGGCGCCTCGCGGTACTGGTCTTAACTGAAGTAATGAATGGCTGAGAAAATAAAGAAATAAAGACGTAAAACGTGTGTTGGCGAGCGAGCGAACGAAATATCGAACGAAATATCGAACGAAATATCGAACGAAATATCGAACGAAATATCGAACGAAATATCGAACGAAATATCGAACGAACGAACGAACGAACGAACGAACGAACGAACGAACGAACGGACGGACGGACGGACGGACGGACGGACGGACGGACGGACGGACGGACGGACGGACGGACGGACGGACGGACGGACGGACGGACGGACGGAGGACGGACGGACGGACGGACGGACGGACGGAGACGGACGGACGGACGGACGACGGACGGACGGACGGACGGACGGACGGACGGACGACGGACGGACGGACGGACGGACGACGACGGACGGACGGACGGACGGACGGACGGACGGACGGACGGACGGACGGACGGACGGACGGACGGACGGACGGACGGACGGACGGACGGACGGACGGACGGACGGACGGACGGACGGACGGACGGACGGACGGACGGACGGACGGACGGACGGACGGACGGACGGACGGACGGACGGACGGACGGACGGACGGACGGACGGACGGACGGACGGACGGACGGACGGACGGACGGACGGACGACGAGACGGACGGACGGACGAACGGACGGACGGACGGACGGACGGACGGACGGACGGACGGACGGACGAGACGGACGACGACGAGACGACGGACGGACGAGACGGAACGAACGAACGAACGAACGAACGAACGAACGAACGAACGAACGAACGAACGAACGAACGAACGAACGAACGAACGACGAACGAACGAACGAACGAACGAACGAACGAACGAACGAACGAACGAAAAAATACTTGGAATTTTCACAACAGGTACAAAGTAGGCTCTTGGATACCGCGATACAGACCCCAAACGATTGCTCAATGAGCGATACATTTCATCCTCCGCCAGAATCGTTCAATCGAGCAACAACTTGACTACACTGGGAAGATTTAAACTACTTTGATATGTCTGCGTGAAGGCTATTCGTACAATAAAATGCACCAGCTATACTGCTGAGCAAACTGGAGCAACGTAAACTTGACGAATCCCTGATATTTAGCGCGGGTGTGGCATGGTCCCCAATGTATTGTCACCGTTGTAGAGGATTCTTCAGCCTTAAACAATCCTTCAGCTTGATATTGCAACTATAGCGCCAGGTCCAGGGACGGTACTCTTGGGGTCCAAACCTCTAAATATACAAGAGAAGGTAGTCTAGAAAGTCCAAACCTACACTTTCATCCCCGTTGACAATAAATCTGGCGGCCGAACCAAACTGATATTGGGTTGGCTGAGCCGCAGCTTCACGAGTGCAGCCGAACATCTTCCGTGGTGACGTCAAGAATTTCGGCAGTACACTCACGCTGCTCCTGCCTCGTAGATCCACAAATATATACCCGCCCTCCCCCCACCGACCTCCACGACCGACAGCATCTAACTGGTGAATGGGACTGAGGCACCGCATTCGATGCTAACTCCAGGAAGAAATTCCAGAACTACGCTCAACCAGTAGTAACCCCCTTTACA
>JAODUO010000153.1:880000-882500 GCA_025642075.2 Ridgeia piscesae
TCAATACTTCGAATATGATGGAGACACGTGCACTCTAATTCAATACTTGGAATATGATAGAGAAATGTGCACTCTAATTCAATACTTGGAATATGATGGAAACATGTGCACTCTAATTCAATACTTGGAATATGATGGAGAAATGTGCACTCTAATTCAATACTTGGAATATGATGGAGACATGTGCACTCTAATTCAATACTTGGAATATGATAGAGAAATGTGCACTCTAATTCAATACTTGGAATATGATGGAGACATGTGCACTCTAATTCAATACTTGGAATATGATGGAGAAATGTGTACTCTAATTCAATACTTGGAATATGATGGAGACATGTGCACTCTAATTCAATACTTGGAATATGATAGAGAAATGTGCACTTTAATTCAATACTTCGAATATGATGGAGACACGTGCACTCTAATTCAATACTTGGAATATGATGGAGAAATGTGCACTCTAATTCAATACTTGGAATATGATGGAGACATGTGCACTCTAATTCAATACTTGGAATATGATGGAGACATGTGCACTCTAATTCAATACTTGGAATATGATGGAGACATGTGCACTCTAATTCAATACTTGGAATATGATGGAGACATGTGCACTCTAATTCAATACTTGGAATATGATGGAGACATGTGTACTCTAATTCAATACTTGGAATATGATAGAGAAATATGCACTCTAATTCAATACTTGGAATATGATGGAGACATGTGCACTCTAATTCAATACTTGGAATATGATGGAGACATGTGCACTCTAATTCAATACTTGGAATATGATAGAGAAATGTGCACTCTAATTCAATACTTGGAATATGATGGAAACATGTGCACTCTAATTCAATACTTGGAATATGATCGAGAAATGTGCACTCTAATTCAATACTTAGAATATGATGGAGACATGTGCACTCTAATTCAATACTTGGAATATGATAGAGAAATGTGCACTCTAATTCAATACTTGGAATATGATGGAGACATGTGCACTCTAATTCAATACTTGGAATATGATGGAGACATGTGCACTCTAATTCAATACTTGGAATATGATGGAAACATGTGCACTCTAATTCAATACTTGGAATATGATGGAGAAATGTGCACTCTAATTCAATACTTGGAATATGATGGAGACATGTGCACTCTAATTCAATACTTGGAATATGATAGAGAAATGTGCACTCTAATTCAATACTTGGAATATGATGGAGACATGTGCACTCTAATTCAATACTTGGAATATGATGGAGACATGTGCACTCTAATTCAATACTTGGAATATGATTGAGACATGTGCACTCTAATTCAATATTTGGAATATGATGGAGAAATGTGCACTCTAATTCAACACATGGAATATGATGGAGAAATGTGCACTCTAATTCAATACTTGGAATATGATGGGGACACGTGCACACTAATTGAATACTTCGAATATGATGGAGACATGTGCACTCTAATTCAATACTTGGAATATGATGGAGACATGTGCACTCTAATTCAATATTTGGAATATGATGGAGAAATGTGCACTCTAATTCAACACATGGAATATGATGGAGAAATGTGCACTCTAATTCAATACTTGGAATATGATGGGGACACGTGCACACTAATTGAATACTTCGAATATGATGGGGACACGTGCACTCTAATTCAATACTTCGAATATGATGGAGACTTGTGCACTCTAATTCAATGTAGTGCGCCACTCGTGCGGATGATGCGCAATGTCGGCGCTTGGTATGAGTATAACATAATTTATAATTGACTCCCATACAAAAATTCTCCTTTCGAATAACTTGGGCGGTTTACGTGTTATGTTTTGTCAATCTTTGGAATACAATTAGCTTTAAATGTCTGACATAGAGGGAAGCTCGTTCATCGTTGAAACAAGGAAACATTTCCATTAGTTTGTATCCATTACCGTCTTTGAATGGATGACCGCAATCATGCCATTGACAAGAATGGACACTCAACCTATGTGAATGTAACATGACCGCGTGTGTCATATTAAAGTATCTGTTCATTGGACCAAATAGAAGACTGACATCAATGAACCTGGTGAGAAAGAGACGAACTGTGGTCTGGGATATGCATGTGTATAGTGACGTTACTAGCATTCAGTCTTCGACTCACGGGGAGCTTTCTAACAACATCTGAACAGCCACACTTAATCTGTTTACATTGATCGATTACTCGTTCTTTGAATTGAGGCATTAGTGTTGATGTTTACCTTGTGAACCGTGTCAACAAAGAACACTTGTCCACCATACTGCGCTACACGATACGTCTGCGAGTTCCCATAGACGCCATTTTGGATCGAACTGTATAAAGATTAATGGCTTACTAATAACATCAATTATTCGCGGTCGCACTGTAAGAGTTCAAATAGACTCATGTGACCGATTATTAAATAGGTCGCGGTATCGTGTAATTATCGAACGATTTTTGTCCAGTAAATATTCGTGGTCTACGC
>JAODUO010000153.1:887500-945000 GCA_025642075.2 Ridgeia piscesae
GTAATACTGAAATAGTGTCTTCGGCAATACGGGAATAGTGTCTTCGGTAATACGGGAATAGTGTCCTCGGTAATACTGGAATAGTGTCCTCGGTAATACGGGAATAGTGTCCTCGGTAATACGGGAATAGTGTCCTCGGTAATACTGGAATAGTGTCCTCGGTAATACTGGAATAGTGTCCTCGGTAATTCGGGAATAGTGTCCTCGGTAATACTGGAATAGTGTCCTCGGTAATACTGGAATAGTGTCCTCGGTAATACTGGAATAGTGTCCTCGGTAATACTGGAATAGTGTCTTCGGTAATTCGGGAATAATGTCCTCGGTAATACTGGAATAGTGTCCTCGGTAATTCGGGAATAGTGTCCTCGGTAATACTGGAATAGTGTCCTCGGTAATTCGGGAATAGTGTCCTCGGTAATATGGGAATACTGTCATCGGTAATACTGAAATAGTGTCTTCGGCAATACGGGAATAGTGTCTTCGGTTATACGGGAATAGTGTCCTCTGTAATACGGGAATAGTGTCTTCGTTAATGCGGGAATAGTGTCTTCGGTAATGCGGGAATAGTGTCCTCGGTAATGCGGGAATAGTGTCTTCGGTAATACGGGAATAGTGTCTTTAGTAATATTGGAATAGTGTCTTCGGTAATACTGGAATAGTGGCCTTCTGTAATTCTGGAATAGAGTCTTCGGTAATACTGGAATAGTGTCCTCGGTAATAGGGGAATAGTGTCCTCGGTAATATGGGAATACAGTAATCGGTAATACTGGAATAGTGTCTTCGGTTATACGGGAATAGTGTCCTCTGTAATACGGGAATAGTATATTCGGTAATGCGGGAATAGTGTCCTCGGTAATACGGGAATAGTGTCCTCGGTAATACGGGAATAGTGTCTTCGGTAATACGGTAATAGTGTCTTCGGTTATACGGGAATAGTGTATTTGATAATACTGGTATAGTGTCTTCGGTAATACGGGAATAGTGTCCTCGGTAATACGGGAATAGTGTATTCGGTAATACGGTAATAGTGTCTTCGGTTATACGGGAATAGTGTCCTCGGTAATACGGGAATGGTGCCTTCGGTAATACTGGAATAGTGTCTTCGGTAATACGGGAATAGTGTCCTCGATAATATGGGAATAGTGTCCTAGGTAATACGGGAATAGTGTTCTCGGTAATACGGGAATAGTGTATTTGATAATACTGGTAAAGTGTCTTCGGTAATACGGGAATAGTGAGTGTCCTCGGTAATACGGGAATAGTGTCATCGGTAATACGGTAATAGTGTATTTGATAATACGGTAATAGTGACTTCGGTTATACGGGAATAGTGTCCTCGGTAATACGGGAATGGTGCCTTCGGTAATACTGGAATAGTGTCTTCGGTAATACGGGAATAGTGTCCTCGATAATATGGGAATAGTGTCCTCGGTAATACGGGAATAGTGTCCTCGGTATATGGGAATAGTGTCCTCGGTAATATGGGAATAGTGTCCTCGGTATATGGGAATAGTGTCCTCGGTAATATGGGAATAGTGTCCTCGGTATATGGGAATAGTGTCCTCGGTAATACAGGAATAGTGTCCTCGGTATATGGGAATAGTGTCCTCGGTAATATGGGAATAGTGTCCTCGGCAATAGGGGAATTTATATTTGCGTTTTGAAGAAAAAGCTAATTTAATGTAACAACGGATTTAAAAAAGAGTTTTCCTTCCTCCTCTTTCTCTTAGTGAAAGGGTTCCCAGGAACTAACACATGTTCTGTTAACACACCTCGCCGTCACGGTCGACTGCAGGTGGCCGACTGCGGGACGGCGGCGTGACGGCAGCTGTCGAGTGCTATGACCCGGCCTTGGACCAGTGGACCGAAGTCCGGCCGATGCCCGCGCCCCGAGCGCACCACGCCTCGTGTGTCGCCATGGGGCGTCTCTTCGTGTCCGGCGGAGTGGCGGACAACCGCGCCGGGACCAAGACCTTCTGGTAGGTGCTAACAGGGCGGTGCGGGCTGCGGCTTCACGTAGTATATAGGGCCTGTAAGTGCGTCACGAGACATGGCGTGACTCCGCGCGACTGCAGCTTATTGGGGACTAAGCGAGACTAATTTGGGACTGGACACAGGAATACTATTCTAACGATGGATGACAATTGTAGCTTCCGACTGGTGAATACTAGGAAAATCAGTTCATAAATATATTGTGTTATACTTAAATTAAATGTCCGATTTAATATTGAGTTTATCACAATATCATAGACACATAGCGATTTACGTAGTGCAGATAATAGACACGATGTTAGGCCGTATGTGTCTTTTATGGGATTTGCGTTTTACATTGTTGTACGTTGTGGTTTCGATAAGCACTTATATCTGACAAGTTGTCTAAATGCACATAATCATAACACATGTATACGTTTGGCCCAAACAGGTTGAACTGCGCGAAAACTGACACTCTTCATTATTAGTTAAGATCGCCAAACACAAGTACTTGCCGCTAATGCCATGGCAACCACCATAATAATCGTTTAAAATTCATGATTTCCATGACCATTGTCACCGGCAAAGTGTTCCACTGCTTCTGCTTGTAATAATCCTTCGGAAAATATAATTGAAATACGTTATTTCGGTACAGTTCGATTATTACAACCCAAAACAAAACAAAGTCCTATATGTTAACATGGAGTATATGAACCTCCTGCCCCCAACTGCCCCCAGCCTCGTTTTCGCGCGCGAGACTTGCACGCCCTATTACAGCGCTTAGGACTTTGCACATGACTCTCTGGCGGACTTATTCAGTCACTTTACACATGACTCCCTGGCAGTCTTGTTTAGTCAAACACCATCTCGATTTCTCCTTATAGAGATTTCCTTGAGCGGATACATAAGATAACAGTTCGGATTTTAGAGTCCACAGTTTTCAAAAACATAAAAGGATAGATGCTAAAAGAGGAGACGAAAATATAAGGTTTGTAAAGCTCTTAAAATATTGATACAAGTTTTCTGTTCACACCGAGAACAATACTTGAACTCAGTAACACCAGTACTGAAGAGACAGAGTATATTAACTGCCAGAAATATTCTTTCTCTTCATACTCAGAGGATAATGAGGACGTGTGGAACGAGACAGTGGTACTTATTGAGTGTGTAAGTGTCAGCGGCGTCAATCTGCTTTCTAACGCACTCGGAACCTGTATCTGACGACGTACCTCAGTCTTTTAAAGCGTCGTTTCCACCTGGGGACCCGTTACTTAAACAAAGAAATAATTAAGAAACATTTTAAACACCATCTTTTGTTACAGTTTTATAACTTTTCAAAATACTAAAATGAAAGATCACCGCATCACCATTTTCTGTGATACTTTGACGGTGTCAAGTGGCGCGCCCTGGTGTCGACAGTTTTCAACTTATAGCATCTATTAACACGTGGCATTGATTTAAAATGCAAATTTAGGCAGCTAAACTCATAAGAATGTTAATAAAAAGGCTTCTCAATACACATATGGGGAGTTTTGATGGTTGCCTTGTAACAGTGTTACCCTTTCGACGCGAGTGGGCGTGTCTTGATCCGAGGCTAGTTATGACGTTACTTTTTGGACACGGGTCGTAATGTCTAGCTAAAACGTCATCAATATTGGGGGACTGATGGTCAACAAAATCGCCCAACTTAACCCTTGGAAGACACCAAAAAAACTCCAATTGCAACCCCCCCCCCATGAGAATCACAAAAAAACAAAGAATTGCACCACCCATTTCTAGATTAATCGGGCAAAACATATCTCCAGTCCCATCCCATCGAACATATTTGTTCTGACGCCTGCGCGAACAACAGTTCGGCGATTAGTGGTAGGCTCAGGAACAGGTTCATCGCCCGCCGTGGGAACCACATTTGCCAATCCTCCCGTTGTTTAAGAAACTGTTCTGATCCTAGGTCTACATAAGTACGATCTGGTTCATGTGCTTGCAAGCATTCTGGTTCGTCGGTATTGCGGTTATACAATTATTTGGAAGTATCAATAAATTTAGTTCCCTATAAAAAAGTCAAAATCAGTTTCTATTGTGGATGTTTTCACGATAATTCGTATGATGCGTTTTCGTTCGTATAGTTATTTTCGTGCAGTTTATAAGGTTTTGTTTTTGAGCAAACTTAGTGGGGCAGAGAAAGGTTGTCTTGTGTTGTACTGTGACAGTGTTTAAATAACAGACATATCTATATGGGAATAACTTTACGACATTGGACTTATACAATTGATTTAATTGTCTAATTTGTATCATGTTTTTTTTTTTTAATAAACACTATAACTGTGAATAACACGATGTTAGAACGCGCAGGCAATACGATCCAGCCAGCGACTTCTGGTCACAAGCAGACGACAAGACGAGCCGTTTGCCGCGCGTTCGCCAGCGCCACCTGATGAGCGAATACAAAGGCACACTATACAGTTTTTCGGGTAAGTGGACATAACTGTGTTATAAAGAGTGAAATAACGTATAGTATTCATATAGCTAACACATTTTAATTAACCAGTGTATTCGCTGAATAAATAGTATTGTTCTCAGAGTCATGTCGCGTAGATTTAATTAAAACTTCGTGTTTGGAAATATCAATTTGAAAGAGTATCCGCGCTAAGCAAATGTTGCTATTCAAATTCCATCATGGAATCGTCGACATGTTCCCAGGCACCATAATTAGTATCTGGCTAGCCGCAGTACTGCTGGCCGTAGCTCGGCTATATTTACAGTGCTGAAACAGCGGCGCGCGAGGAACGCGGTTAAATCCGACCAAGTTGTGTGTCGCCGTCGTGCAGTTACAACGCTCTATTTTAGCAACCTAGGATCCGCTTTATTTTCCCACAGTATCCCACCAGCCACTCAGGCGTGTGGGGAGTTGGGCTGTGGCCTACGTTTGGCAGGCAAGTTATTTTTACGTTGCGTCACGACTTGTCAGCGTCGATGGATCGGTTTGATGTCCAGTCTCTATTCTCCCCTCCCTGCTGTTTCCCTATCATTATCCTCTCCCTTCTGTCTTCCTGTCATTCTCCTCTTCATTTGTGTCTCCCTGTCATTCTCCTCTGCCAGGCCACCTCCGCCAGGCCACCTCCACCAGGCCACCTCCGTCAGGCCACCTCCATCAAGCCACCTCCATCAAGCCACCTCCGCCAGGCCACCTCCACCAGGCCACCTCCATCAAGCCACCTCCGCCAGGCCACCTCCACCAGACCACCTCCACCAAGCCACCTCCACCAAGCCACCTCCACCAAGCCACCTCCATCAAGCCACCTCCATCAAGCCACCTCCACCAGACCACCTCCACCAAGCCACCTCCATCAAACCAAGCCACCTCCACCAAGCCACCTCCATCAAGCCACCTCCATCAGGCCACCTCCGTCAGGCCACCTCCATCAAGCCACCTCCATCAGGCCACCTCCGCCAGGCCACCTCCACCAGGCCACCTCCATCCAGGCCACCTCCACCAGGCCACCTCCATCAAGCCACCTCCGCCAGGCCACCTCCATCAAGCCACCTCCATCAAGCCACCTCCATCAAGCCACCTCCACCAGCCACCTCCACCAGGCCACCTCCATCAAGCCACCTCCATCAGGCCACCTCCGCCAGGCCACCTCCGCCAGGCCACCTCCATCAAGCCACCTCCGCCAGGCCGCCTCCATCAGGCCACCTTCGCCAGGCCGCCCGGGGACCGACGCTAATCAACTACCCGCCGTTCTCGGGGCCCGAGGGTTGCGGTGTGTCAGAAGGGATAGGAGCCTGCCTCGAGTCGCTCGCGCCCTAGAAACGGGAGTCGACCAGTGCATCCCGGAGAGGGAGTGGGCGACTATGACGTCAGTGGGGATATGTCGGTGTCGTCAGCGACCGGTTGTTTATGATTGCGTCGGCTGTGATTATGTTAGGTATGAAGCGCTTATCGCGTCAATGTCGACCCAATTTCCGCGCAAGCCTCAGCCGACGAATATTGACGGACATGGCGCCGTGCAGGCGGGCAGGGTTTCATAGACGCATACCGAAATAAAGTTATCACCAACATTTAGCACCACGACGTGGTAAGAAGCTGAGATTGTCGAAAAGGGATTCGATATCGTATTTCTAATGCGGACGTAAGAAAGAGTCGCGCGGTTAGACATGAACTGATATTTATCACCATCATTTCGACTGACGTTTCTCCTCCTTTTTTGGCCGTGTGCTGTGTTTAACGTTTAGAGGAAACATTCCAGGTTATAAAATTTAACAACCAATTATTACATTTTATAATAATTTCATAGTCATCGTAGTCATCATTGTAATCATAATCACAGCCATAGCCATAGCCATAGCCATAGCCATAGCCATAGCCATAGCCAGCCATAGCCACAGCCACAGCCACAGCCACAGCCACAGCCACAGCCACAGGCACAGCCACAGCCACAGCCACAGCCACAGCCACAGCCACAGGCACAGCCACAGCCACAGCACAGGCACAGCCACAGCCACAGCCACAGGCACAGGCACAGCCACAGCCACAGCCACAGCCACAGCCACAGCCACAGCCACAGCCACAGCCACAGGCACAGCCACAGCCACAGCCACAGGCACAGCCACAGCCACAGGCACAGCCACAGCCACAGCCACAGCCACAGGCACAGGCACAGCCACAGCCACAGGCACAGGCACAGCCACAGCCACAGCCACAGCCACAGGCACAGGCACAGCCACAGCCACAGCCACAGCCACAGCAACAGGCACAGCCACAGCCACAGCCACAGCCACAGGCACAGCCACAGGCACAGGCACAGCCACAGCCACAGCCACAGCCACAGCCACAGCCACAGCCACAGCCACAGCCACAGCCACAGCCACAGCCACAGCCACAGCCACAGCCATGGCCATAGAAATATTCATAATAATAATAATCATCATCATCAGCAGCAGCATCAGCATCGTCGTCATCATTATAATCACTATCACTTTCATTACCACAACTACCATCACCATCACCATCACCATCACCATCACCTCACCATCACCATCACCATCACCATCACCATCACCATCATCATCATCATCATTATCATCATCATCAGGACAATCGTTGTCGCCGTTGTTATAGTCGTCATCATTACTTTAATCATTAGAATCACCATCATCGTTGTCGTCTCGTCTCGTCTTGTCATCATCGTCGTCGTCGTTGTCGTCATCTCCCAGTTGCATATTTAGAGAAGCCGCGGACCACGACACCTGGGCAATTATAAATTGTTAATTTATTATTTCCTACAAACAAATTGAGCTGCATCACTTAAGCAGGAAAAATCAATACGAGTAGATAACTAGGCACTCAAAGACCCTATTGGCAGCGTCGTCTCTCCGCGGTCGTCTCTCCTCGGTCGTCTCTCCTCGGTCGTCTCTCCTCGGTTGTCTCTCCTCGGTCGTCTCTCCTCGGTCGTCTCTCCTCGGTCGTCTCTCCTCGGTCGTCTCTCCTCGGTTGTCTCTCCTCGGTCGTCTCTCCTCGGTCGTCTCTCCTCGGTCGTCTCTCCTCGGTCGTCTCTCCTCGGTCGTCTCTCCTCGGTCGTCTCTCCTCGGTCGTCTCTCCTCGGTCGTCTCTCCTCGGTTGTCTCTCCTCGGTCGTCTCTCCTCGGTCGTCTCTCCTCGGTCGTCTCTCCTCGGTCGTCTCTCCTCGGTGTCTCTCCTCGGTCGTCTCTCCTCGGTCGTCTCTCCTCGGTCGTCTCTCCTCGGTCGTCTCTCCTCGGTCGTCTCTCCTCGGTCGTCTCTCCTCGGTCGTCTCTCCTCGGTGTCTCTCCTCGGTGTCTCTCCTCGGTCGTCTCTCCTCGGTCGTCTCTCCTCGGTCGTCTCTCCTCGGTCGTCTCTCCTCGGTGTCTCTCCTCGGTCGTCTCTCCTCGGTCGTCTCTCCTCGGTCGTCTCTCCTCGGTCGTCTCTCCTCGGTCGTCTCTCCTCGGTCGTCTCTCCTCGGTCTCTCCCGGTGTCTCTCCTCGGTCGTCTCTCCTCGGTCTCTCCTCGGTCGTCTCTCCTCGGTCGTCTCTCCTCGGTGTCTCTCCTCGGTCGTCTCTCCTCGGTCGTCTCTCCTCGGTCGTCTCTCCTCGGTCGTCTCTCCTCGGTCGTCTCTCCTCGGTTGTCTCTCCTCGGTCGTCTCTCCTCGGTTGTCTCTCCTCGGTTGTCTCTCCTCGGTCGTCTCTCCTCGGTCGTCTCTCCTCGGTCGTCTCTCCTCGGTCGTCTCTCCTCGGTCGTCTCTCCTCGGTTGTCTCTCCTCGGTCGTCTCTCCTCGGTCGTCTCTCCTCGGTCGTCTCTCCTCGGTCGTCTCTCCTCGGTCGTCTCTCCTCGGTCGTCTCTCCTCGGTTGTCTCTCCTCGGTCGTCTCTCCTCGGTCGTCTCTCCTCGGTCGTCTCTCCTCGGTCGTCTCTCCTCGGTCGTCTCTCCTCGGTCGGGTTTCTTCGGTCGTCTCTCCTCGATCGTCTCTCCTCGGCCCTCTCTCCTCGGCCCTCTCTCCTCGATCGTCTCTCCTCGGCCCTCTCTCCTCGGTCGTCTCTCCTCGGTCGTCTCTCCTCGGTTGTCTCTCCTCGGTCGTCTCTCCTCGGTCGTCTCTCCTCGGTCGTCTCTCCTCGGTCGTCTCTCCTCGGTCGTCTCTCCTCGGTCGTCTCTCCTCGGTCGGGTTTCTTCGGTCGTCTCTCCTCGATCGTCTCTCCTCGGCCCTCTCTCCTCGGCCCTCTCTCCTCGATCGTCTCTCCTCGGCCCTCTCTCCTCGGTCGTCTCTCCTCGGTCGTGTTTCTTCGATCGTCTCTCCTCGGCCCTCTCTCCTCGATCGTCTCTCCTCGGCCCTCTCTCCTCGGTCGTCTCTCCTCGGTCGGGTTTCTTCGGTCGTCTCTCCTCGGCCCTCTCTCCTCGGTCGTCTCTCCTCGGTCGTCTCTCCTCGGACGGGTTTCTTCGGTCGTCTCTTCCGGGTCGCCTGTCTTAGTCGTCAGTCCTGTCTTCTGCCGCTTCTTGTCCATCAGTCGACCCTCTAACAGTTCAACGTGTAGCCTTCGTGTCTGAGAATGTAACCTGAATACATCAAACTGAGTGTTGACAGGCACTGTGTCTTTATCTCGCGTAAACTAGTTACACACTCTGTCCATCCACCACAACGTTGTGTTTGTGTTTCACCGTAATTATCGAGATAAACATGAAACAACTACTGCGGGAAACTGTCGACAGGGAGAAGCTGAAAGGTGACGTGAACACCGAATTGGAGCAATAGAGACATTTCACGAAATAGTGCTTTTAAAACTATAGCACAAAAGGTTGTCATCACCGTTTGCGATGGAACGAGATTGAATTTGCAGGGCTGAGTGGGCGCTTCGTGTCACTCCATAGACACTCCACAGTCACTCCACTGTCACTCCACAGTCACTCCACAGTCACTCCACTGTCACTCCACAGTCACTCCACAGGCAGTCCACAGTCACTCCATAGTCACTCCACTGTCACCCTACTGTCACTCCACAGTCACTCCACAGTCACTCCACTTTCACTCCACAGTCACTCCACTGTCACCCTACTGTCAATCTACAGTCACTCCACATTCACTCCACAGTCACTCCACAGTCACTCCACAGTCACTCCACTTTCACTCCACAGTCACTCCACTGTCACCCTACTGTCAATCCACAGTCACTCCACATTCACTCCACAGTCACTCCACTGTCACCCCACTGTCACTCCCTAGTCACTCCATAGTCACTCCACAGTCACTCCACAGTCACCCCACTGTCAATCCACTGTCGCGCCGTCTAGGACTATGGCACCAGTTTAGGCAGGAGAGGAACTGTTTACGATTTTTCGCCTGCGATACAGCGCTTCAGGCCGGATCCGCTGTGGCGCTGGACAACGTTAATAGTTTCACGTGTCGAAAATATAGAACTACACCTCCTTCAGGTTTTCTAAAATAAATCTAACGAACACCTTTCCCTAAATATCGGGGTCAGTCCTGTCACAAGCCGCCCACCCAGACTGTTGTCGGCTCACCCCCCCCCCCGCCATCTCTGTTTTGTTGATTCTTACGTTTTGTGCTTTTCTAAATGTAGACGTCGACATCAGAGGTAAACTGAAGCACGAAATGTAAAAGTGCAGTCAGCACAAACGACTAGCCAGTGCAAAATATAATCAAATAAACCACATTTGGCAAATGTTACCATGACGCACAGGGTGTTTCCATTAGTATGGTACAGATCATTCCGTATGTGCCATGCAGGTTGCCTGTGACCGTCGTTGTTTTTGAAGCGTAAGTTGTTATGGCTTACTGCATGTGTGTGGTGCGCATGACAGACGGTTGAAGTACGTACTCGTACGTTGATGACATCAGCCTACGCATGCTAACATTCCACAACTTTCGCATGCTCATTAATCTTGCATGAATCATATACTACCAAGTTTATGAAGTGTATTAAACATCTAATGCAACTTGTTCCCATAATATTTTTCAATACGTTATACCCGAATCGTCACCTGGTTGAACTTCTAAACCGAAGTCACGGCTTTTGCCATTTGACGCTCCACAGTCGCTCCACAGCCGCTCCACTGTCGCTCCACTGCCACTCCACAGTCACTCCACAGTCACCCCACTGTCACTCCACTGTCGCTCCACTGCCACTCCACAGTCACCCCACTGTCACTCCATTGTCACTCCACTGTCACTCCACAGTCACTCCACTGTCACTCCACAGTCACACCACTGTCACTCCATTGTCACACCACTGTCACTCCACAGTCACTCCACTGTCACTCCATTGTCACTCCACTGTCACTTCACTGCCACCCCATTATCACCACTGTCACTCCACTGCCACTCCATTGCCACTCCATTGTCACTCCACTGCCACTCCACAGTCACTCCACTGCCACTCCACTGCCACTCCACTGTCACTCCACAGTCACTCCACTGCCACTCCACTGTCACTCCACTGCCACTCCACTGCCACTCCACTGTCACTCCACTGCCATTCCACAGTCACTCCACTGCCACTCCACAGCCACTCCACTGCCACTCCACAGTCACTCCACTGCCACTCCACTGTCACTCCTCAGTCACTCCACTTTCACTCCACTGTCACTCCACTGTCACTCCTCAGTCACTCGACTGTCACTTCACTGTCACTCCACAGTCACTTTGAACTTCTAAACCGAAGTCACGGCTTTTGCCATCATCAAGAATCTCACACATAAGCAGGACATCCTAACTGTATAAGCAAACCTTATATATCTTATTGTTCTGATAGAGAACGTGTGTCAAAATACGACGTTTATGTAGATTTACAAACGTTCCAAGCTCTCCATTCCCATAACGGGCGACCCCGTGTGCGGGCACGTGCACTTCCTGCAAGAGAGACCTTGTTATCGAAACAGGTCCGTCTCGATGTATCTGTTCTGTGCTTATAGGCGTATAACAAGACATATCATTTTATCATTTTTCTTCTTATCAGACCATCTTCCGTGACGGTCTACACAACGCCGTCGTGACGTCTGTCTACCTCGAGTCTGACCAACATTTACGTTTCAGATATTGAGGGGCTAATCCAATGTGTGTGTGCGCGCGCTTGCTCGCATTAGTGTGTTTGTGAAATGTGTGCGCGTGCGTGCGTGCGTGCGTGCGTGCGTGCGTGCGTACATACTTCACACATAAAATGAAGGATGACAATTATGACGTGCTAACAAACATGGACCCTCTTGCAGGCGTGACGGTCACTCGCATTGGCCAACGAGCAACGGAAGTGGAGGACGAACAAATGACGTCATTCGACTGCACGAAGGGGAACATCGACACGAAGATCACAGGCATGTGGGACGAGAGTCTGCCGCATCTCCCGGCACCTCGCGGGGAGGCGGGGTGCGTCGTCCTAGGTAACGTCACCAGTCTATGTTGAATGCCTTAAACCCGCCAGCCCAGTAACCCACCAACGTGCCAGCCCGCCAACTAGCTAACCCGCCAAACCGCCGACACACCAATAGGCCAACACGTCAACTAGCCAATCCATCAATCCACCAACCCTCCCACCATCCATCCAGCCAACCAACCAACCAACCAACCAACCAACCAACCAACCAACCAACCAACCAACCACACCAACCAACCAACCAACAAACAAACAAGCCAACCAACCAACCAACCAACCAACCAAACCAACAAACAAACAAACAAACAAACAAACCAACCAACAAGCAAACAAACAAACAAACAAACAAATAAACAAACAAACAAACTATCTAAATCGTGTTCACCGGTTAATCGCGATATCCACGGCGCACTGAGTAGGACCGATTTAGACGTTTCACTGACTGTGAGTCGGCGAGGACACCTCAGCCCATTCCCCGGGAACAAGCCCGTGACTGATCCCCCGGGAGCACCTACGTAGGCAGACCCGCCGCCGTAAATATCTCACATCTCGTCCAATTACAGCAGACACGACTCTAGACCGACACAGATCCACCTGTTTCCCTCCAAATACTCCACACGTCCATTCATCTCGTCTCATCCACGTCTCGTGTCTCGTGTTTCGTGACAATTTATATGAGAGTTAATTGCCAGATTACCTGGGCGATACTACAATATTTCATTTGTACGATATTACGTTATATATATATATATATATATATATATATATATATATATATATATATATATATATAATATATATATATATATATATATATTAATTCAATATAATACGTCATACCATCACCTTTGAAGGTAAAATGTAATTTTTCCGAATGATTAATTAATCTGTCACATGACTGTTATATCATTTCTAGTACGTCTCGCTTAGGTGGCGAGGTGTCTATGTACGTGAAGTACGTCTCACCTAGGGGGCGAGGGGGTCTACGTGAAGTACGTTTCACTTAGGCGAGGGGTCTATTTACGAGCGTGACGAAGCGTTACGAGGGACGGGGTCTCTGGGTGAACGTTACGTAACAATTGTTCAATATTTCTCGTCAAGCTGTAGACACCTAGACCCTAGACCCTAGACCCTAGACCCTAGACCCTAGACCCTAGACCCTAGACCCTAGACCCTAGACCCTAGACCCTAGACCCTAGACCCTAGACCCTAGATACCCTAGATACCCTAGATCCTAGACACTAGACACTAGACATTAGACACTAGACACTAGACACTAGACACTAGACACTAGACAATAGACACTAGACACTAGACTCTAGACACTAGACACTAGACACTAGACACTAGACACTAGACCCTAGACCCTAGACACTAGACACTAGACCCTAGATACTAGGCACTTGACACTAGACACTAGACACTAGACACTAGACACTAGACACTAGACACTAGACACTAGACACTAGACACTAGACATCAAACCCTAGACCCTAGACCCTAGACCCTAGACCCTAGACCCTAGACCCTAGACCCTAGACACTAGACACTAGACACTAGACACTAGACACTAGACACTAGACACTAGACACTATACACTATACACTAGACACTAGACACTAGATACTAGACCCTATATAATAGACCCTAGACACTAGACACTAGACACTAGACACTAGACACTAGACACTAGACACTAGACACTAGACACTAGACACTAGACACTAGACCCTAGATACTAGACCCTAGACACTAGACACTAGACCCTAGACACTAGACACTAGACACTAGACCCTAGACACTAGACACTAGACACTAGACACTAGACACTAGACACTAGACACTAGACTACTAGACACTAGACACTAGACACTAGACACTAGACACTAGACACTCCCACGAATACAACCAGTGTCAACGTACTATGACTTGCTACAGCGTGTGTGTAGTCTCTGTGTACCTAGACTTATAATTTCGTGTATAAACAACGGATCGACATAGCCATTCCATTAATAATTACAAATATAGTATAAATCAAACATATTTTAGTGTGTACGTAGATATAAGCGTGCTGAAGCACGACAAGATGGCGGGGTCTGTCAACTGTCCACAATCAGCATCACCCATTTTATGGGTGGTCATTAACTAATGAACATCGCTATAAATAAAAACATTATATAATATTTTAATTTAGTACGGACCACGTTCCTTGGAATTCGTATGAGGAGGTATATGTGGGGGTCAGCACCTTATTCACCCACCCACTTGCACACTCATCCGATATTCTCGGGTTCCAGACACTTCCAGTAAACTTTCGTCGACTTGTTTTCTCGCCCGCACGCACCTGTGAGGACCGGGCCAGGCGGGCTGACTTACCGTCCCCTCCAATTACGTCGGCCGAGAGAGACGGGTTCACTAGGGTCATTCCGGCGGGTGGTTTCACCCTGCCCAGCACTCCTCGACTCACTTGCGCTTGTTCGTCGCATTGCCAGAACGGTTTCGGAAAAAACCGAGGTCGACATTTGGCTGCGTTTCATCTTGGCCGCGTCGGCGAACGAGTCCAAATTGTGTTCGATGTGCGGCCATTTTAAGTTTCCGGGTCTCGCGAAGACGACGTACTTCGAAATGTGTTATTTACACTTGACCGGAATACGAACATATCTGTACGATCTGATCAATAAGGAACACATGTTTGAGTCCAATATATGTGCTTTTGGTTTCACGTCACGCACAGTGGTTCTGTCCGCGGCTATTTTAATTGTCTAGATCTTGCTCAGAAACCGCTCCAAGGCTCCAGCGATTTCCGCGTTCTACGAATTTCGAATGTTGTTTCCGCGCGCACACCACGAACGCACCATAAACACATAACAAACACACCACAAACACACAGAGAAATGAAAACACTTGACACATTAGAACCATAGTACAAGATCATAGATCAAACAACGATCACACACTTTAAACATACGAACACTTAATGGAATAACTACGTCTATAATACAACCACACCAGGAATACTCTAAGAACACACTACCTAGACAACATGAACACACTTTAAACACACACACACACACACACACACACACACACACACACACACACACACACACACACACACACACACACACACACACACACACACACACACACACACACACACACACACACACACACACACACACACACACACACACACACACACACACACACACACACACACACACACACACACACACACACACACACACACACACACACATTACAACCATGCTGTGAACACAGTGTGAATATACTGTGAAGTGAATACAGGCACTGTGAACAAATACACTAGTGAACACAACATGCATGCTCTGCAAACACAGTATGGACACGTTGTGAGAACGTTGCAGTATCGTCCCATACGTTTGGCCAACGAACCGTCTCCAGGTGTCTTCTCGTTTGTAGACCAATAAACGAAATGAGCGCAATTTCGGGTCAAATAGTCTGGGATTTCTGTGACACAACGTTTGGTATGGCGATATCGCTGCGCCTGCCAACACCGCTGTGTTAGCCCACACAGGCTTGACGTGTTGCAGGAAAGCAGAACGCTATTTACAACATTTAACCAGATTTAACAAGCTTACCATTCAAAGAAACACGCTCCAGATGTCGAATGGACAAGGAACGTTGGCCGAACGAGAGTCCAACGATTGTTAACCTGTATGTGTCAAGTCTATATTTAAACATACCGACACAATTGGCATTTAGTCAATCAGTAGATTAATGAATCGTTTCACGTGAGGAAGCGTGTGTCCAGATTCTCTTATCGGGTCCTCGCGAAATCCTGTTTTAGTTGAAGTTTTGTTCCTGCTGTTTTGTTGGGCAGTTGAAGCAGAAGCGACGGTCAATAAACTAACTATTAAGTGGATATGAAATATTGATACAAACATCCTTCTGTCAAATAAGAAAGTTAGAAAGGCAAGAGGAAATAGAGTACCCATCATAGTGTAGGAATACCTTAGATTACTAACCGAACAGTGCAATTTATAATAATACTGATTGCATTGACAAGCAGATCTGATCACTGTGGGTGGCGTCAAGTTGTCATAAACGCAGAAAAAGTTTCCCATAGTATCTATAACTGACGTTTGACATAACGTAAATGTTTGCATTTTTCGAGTGACCTAAAAACGTCTCCAATGTGTTGGTGGCCAATTTATATGGCTCACAACAATTGCAGAAAAGAGCTCAACGCTGTAAGAGTATATGTTACCATCCATCTAGCTTCAGATACCATCTCAAAAAAGGTACGAACCCTTAAATCTACGGGGAATTTCGAGAATAAAACCATGGCTTTACAAATCCGTCAAAATTAAGCACCCAACATGACAACCACCCAGGAAGAAAACGTACAAAGCGTGAATATGTTTGAATTGGACTCTTGATAAGTCAAACGCTTCATTGTCCATTTATCAGTTGTGAACCATAATCTTGGTGTCATTCTTAATCAATCTTGTTACATCGTGTTATGTGGTATTTTGTCTGGTGTCTTCAGGCCACGCCGTGTACGTGTTGGGAGGCCGGCGGTACAGCGACAAGAAGGACGTGCTTCAGGTGGACCGATACAGCACGAAGGCACGCAAGTGGACGACATGTTTCTCCCTCGGCGAGACGAACTTCGCCGACGTCGAGTGTTGTGTGCTGCGCGTGCCCGCGTCCAATCCTCACTTCAGCAGTCTCTCTCGGGCCATCAGCCACAAGTGGGTGATGTGGTAGGGCCGAACACGGAACAGGACGACGCGTCGGTGGAGAAATAAACGGAACAGGACGACGTGTCGGTGGTGAGGTGAACGGAACAGGACGACGTGTCGGTGGAGAAATAAACGGAACAGGACGACGTGTCGGTGGAGAAATAAACGGAACAGGACGACGTGTCGGTGGAGAAATAAACGGAACAGGACGACGTGCTTCAGGTGGACCGATACAGCACGAAGGCACGCAAGTGGACGACATGTTTCTCCCTCGGCGAGACGAACTTCGCCGACGTCGAGTGTTGTGTGCTGCGCGTGCCCGCGTCCAATCCTCACTTCAGCAGTCTCTCTCGGGCCATCAGCCACACGTGGGTGATGTGGTAGGGCCGAACACGGAACAGGACGGCGTGTCGGTGGTGAGGTGAACGGAACAGGACGACGTGTCGGTGGAGAAATAAACGGAACAGGACGACGTGTCGGTGGAGAAATAAACGGAACAGGACGACGTGTCGGTAGGGAAATAAACGGAACAGGACGACGTGTCGGTGGTGAGGTGAACGGAACAGGACGACGTGTCGGTGGAGAAATAAACGGAACAGGACGACGTGTCGGTGGGGAAATAAACGGAACAGGACGACGTGTCGGTGGAGAAATAAACGGAACAGGACGACGTGTCGGTGGTGAGGTGAACGGAACAGGACGACGTGTCGGTGGAGAAATAAACGGAACAGGACGACGTGTCGGTGGAGAAATAAACGGAACAGGACGACGTGTCGGTGGGGAAATAAACGGAACAGGACGACGTGTCGGTGGAGAAATAAACGGAACAGGACGACGTGTCGGTGGTGAGGTGAACGGAACAGGACGACGTGTCGGTGGAGAAATAAACGGAACAGGACGACGTGTCGGTGGAGAAATAAACGGAACAGGACGACGTGTCGTGAATAAACGGAACAGGACGTGTCGGTGGGAAATAAACGGAACAGGACGACGTGTCGGTGGAGAAATAAACGGAACAGGACGACGTGTCGGTGGTGAGGTGAACGGAACAGGACGACGTGTCGGTGGAGAAATAAACGGAACAGGACGACGTGTCGGTGGAGAAATAAACGGAACAGGACGACGTGTCGGTGGAGAAATAAACGGAACAGGACGACGTGTCGGTGGAGAAATAAACGGAACAGGACGACGTGTCGGTGGAGAAATAAACGGAACAGGACGACGTGTCGGTGGGGAGATATCCACGAAGTCGATACATCTTCTATCGACCAACAAAGTTCGCAAATTCACCGAGACACACTACAAAGGTGTCTATCGATCTCACTGGGTGACGCCGTTAATGCACTAGGTGTGGGGCCAACTGTCAAATTTAGTGGGCCTGGAACGACCTTTCTTGGGAAAAGACACGTTTTGCTGAATATTTCACGGTTATCCTGTCCTATCTTTTACAAGATTGATGTATTAATTATTGTATTACAGACAATGACTGCCAATATATAATTATTTTGTATCGAAGTTAATGCACAAGTTTAATAATAATAATCCTATTTATTCATGTAAAATATAGAGGAAATAGCACTTCATTGAGTATTATATTTAAATGCAACGGCAGAGACAGCGAGATGTGATATGACATGTTTTATGTATTTGCAGCATATTATAAATCATCTCAAACAGTCAGTCGTGTTGTAATCACTTTTGCATCCAAATTGATATACAGTGAGACATTTATTAACCTTGCTTTTTATTAGTTTTAGGTCGACATAATTGGTTAATATTTGGGGGTTTGACAGATGACGGAGAGAGAGAGAGAGAGAGAGAGAGAGAGAGAGAGAGAGAGAGAAAGAGAGAGAGAACCACACACACACACACACACACACACACACCACACACACACACACACACAACCCCCCCCACAGCACCACACACCACACACACACACACACACACCACGCACGCTGGACACACACACACACGCACACACGCACACAGACACACGCACACATACAGACGCACGCACACGCACACACACACCAACACACACGCACCACACACACACACACACACACACACACACACACACACACACACACACACACACACACACACACACACACACACACACACACACACACACACACACACACACACACACATACAATGTGTAATACTATGGAATCCATAAATACACATTTTAAAGAGAAAACATATAAATAAAACTGGAGACTCGTGATCACGAAAACCGATTGTAACACAGAAACCATAACTAAACGCTGAAGCCGAGCGAAGAGGAAAAGCATAATAAATGATGCAGGACAATCATTGAATGGACTCAGGGAAACAGAAGAACAACAGAATGAAGCAGAAGTCGCAGACAATGAGCCAATGTTCGTTGTTGTTACTGTCCTCATTCTCCACCTGTCCAGGAGGCGACGACGAGGGTGACGCATTACGCCATCACTCGCCCCGTCTGTGTTACGTGTCACTGTTGGGCGAGTGTTCAGCGAATCGCAATTACGACATTCCATACATTTGACTGATTACGTGTTTAACCATTAAATCATTGCCCGCAATCAGCTTAACGTATGTTAGCAGCTGTCTGCGACACATTGGCAGTACGGTATAGATCACTATTACTCGGTTAGAAATAACGCCGGTAAACTAATAACCACTGAAAATCATGTTTTCCGAAAAAAAGAGCGCAATGTACCGGAAACGTCGCCACAGCCTTGACCTTTTCTAACCGGGGAACCTCGACCATACGGAATACTTAATTGCCTTTCTAGAATGGGAATCATTCCAAGGCAGGCGTATACCTATACCTGCCCTACGAGACCCGTTGTAGCACAGTTGCCGCCTAGAGCGAGGCACAACAATTTAACATAACAGTAGACTATTATTGTCCAGAAAACAATGCTAAAACTAATTTAAAAAACAATATTCGCGTCATTCCAACCCAAACTCAGCATCCGAATGTTATGGCAACATCACATCTTGATATTTAACTGTCCACTCTTCTGCATCAGAAGTTATGTCCAACCATATTGTTATCGAACAAAAACATGTGTTAGGATTAATTGTTTTACAGTGTACTGAAGTGAACCTTAAAATGGCTACCGTTATATTATGATTATTATTGTTGTTATTATTAGTGTTATTATTATTTTATATGTATTATTATTATTGTCTAGTGCGTTGCTTTCGGATAAAACATTAACGCATGACAATTCCCTAGTGTAGTGTATATTGGGAATTAATGTGCCTCAGGCTCAGTTGCCAATCTAGCCGCCTGGAACCCCGTGACCTTTAGCTAGATGAACAGCTGGCACCAACACAACTTTCGATCACCAAATACTTCTTATAACAAACTCAATTGGCACGCCTCCATCACATGGCAAGTTAACTTTTAATTGCATAACCGCAGTAGTCTAGAACAGGTTGCTAGCGCAAAATATTATTGATGTCAAGGAGAAGCTTACATAACTATACGTACCATACTGTTGGTGTACATATCGTACCGTTGACAAAACAACACTGTTTGCATACATCACAATCAAAACTACTCTATGTTGAAGCCCGAAATGCGTCAGAATTTGGCTCCGCTGTAAATGGTTGCAGCAAGTTCGCACAACTTTTCAATGAGAAAGTACGAATGATTCGAATAGAGCTGGAAGTGTCTCGCTCCTCAAACCCACGAGTGATCGAGAAGACAAACTTCACAGAATCAGTCGTTTCATTCGTGCCAACATCGGATGATGAGATACAAAATACTGTGTTTCGACCTGTGAGCTTCATCCGCTGCCAGACAAACAGATTCAGCAGTGCCTGTCACCATTGGTTTGGCAACAGGTTCTTTTATGCCGATCACAGTTACACTCGGGACCTAGAGCCTATGTAACCAGCCGTGAGTAGGCCCTGCCACAAGTAAGCAGGCGACTACTTTCAATATTAAATAAACGTACAAATCAGAATTTTTTTCCAACATTTGCATACGACATATAAATTCGAACGATATATACTGACAGGATCGAATGTGCCTACATAAATATATAAATAAATATTGCCTCTGGTAACCGACTTTCTTGAATTCCACAAACATCACCAGCAATTTTAATCAATTACTTGATCTATTAATAAAGTGAATCCCATCATGTCTTATTTCATTGTACATATGTTATCGTCCAATCTCATTCAGTTCATTCAGAATCGTGTATGTGTGTGTGTATTTTTTATTTAAATGACAACACGACATTTAATAAGCTATTATAAATAGATATAATCGAAAACACCTTCGAAGTGTGTTAAGCTATTAAATTAATAGTTATATTTCATCCAAGTGTGTTAAACTATTACATTAATAGTTATATTGCATTATAATTTTTTTTTAATATCCCCATTGTATTTTCATTCATGGGTGTGTATGTGCGTGTGTGCGTGTGTGCGTGTGTGCGTGTGTGCGTGTGTGCGTGTGTGCGTGTGTGCGTGTGTGCGTGTGTGCGTGTGTGCGTGTGTGCGTGTGGGCGTGTGGGCGTGTGGGCGCGTGGGCGCGTGCCCGCCACGCCGCCCGCCTGCGTGCCTGTATCCAGGCACCACAAAGACGGGTATAATGGGTGACTTCCGGTATGTAAGTGTAAGTTGTAACTATGGTGTATACACCGGATGTTGTACCAAGCACTGGGATCATCTCTGTGGTCGTACGCGTTCCTCAACCGGAAATTGCGCAACGTGCCCAGACCTGTGGTTTTTCCAAATAAATGAGTCATGTCTATGAGACTTGTGTCCAGCCGTTCGGCAATAAAAACTATATGTGTGGTCTAAATGTGATCAACTGTTAGTTTAACCTCGTGATTAACGAGCCACGACCCTTTAACGGTGACCCAGTCTCCTAGCCGGGCGAACTGAACGGCAGCTTCTGCTCCACGTACACTCGGCGCACACGACGAACAAGAACGTTGCATGTTCCATAAATGGAAGTGTGTATACTTGCCGTGGTGTATAAATAAACGGTTCATTCCAACTTGTGAACTTGTGCTAATTTAATTATTCGTTGATACTTCTGAACAGGTTTGCAAAATATAAGAAGGTACTATATATTTAAGAGTTGATTTCACTTTATTTTACCTACTTTGATAAATATTGTTCCAACCTCCCCATATTCTCCGTGCACTTAATTATTTCAGCATTGAGGTATTCTTCAAAGGATGACATCGTATGCCGGTGAAAACATATAAATAAAGATATTTTCTCAAATAAATTGCGACACCTTAGTGCATAAGTAAGTGTTACGGTCACTTTGGAACCTGGTTGAAGAGAGAAGTCTACAACATACGTATGTCCAGCAATCACATACGACGCGAAAACATAGACACTCGTCTTACATAATTCCGAAATATACAACTATCAATTAAACAGCAAAATGTAATTAATGTCTACCTTTGCGGCTTTATTAAGTAATCGTGTTTACTTATTCCGAATTGGAAACCAGTTTGAGTGGGTTACCACAGGGATAGTGTTGGCTTGTTATAATCTGTAGTGTTCTTAATTTATGTAAATTGGTGAAGGTGTTTATGTCAAGAAGAATATTAAAATTTGTAACCGACAAGTTTCTTGGAAGGTTAAAATGGATGCCAATAAACAAATATTACAAGATGATATAACCACGGGCCAAATTGGTCGTATGGTCGGAAAAGAACCAAATGTTTTTTTTCATTGGAAATATAAATGCGGATACATAGTACATGGTAATATGGACCCGACATATAATGGGTGATATTATGTTAGATAAACTACAAACGAAACGGACTTAGAAGTAACAGTTACTGCGGACATGAACGTTTCAGAGCAGTGTAGGATTGATACTGCGTCAGAGTCTATTCGAATTATTATGCTATATGGAATATGTTTTATACAAGCATGCAGGCCATATCATAAGAAAGACATAGATAATTTAGACAGAGTACAGCGGAGACTGACCGGGTTGTCAACATTAGAGACTAGGACACTGAAAGGAGAAAACATTGAAACATTGAATAGTTATGTAGATGTTAATAAGAAAAGTTTATTTAAAAATTAAGGAAAACAATAAAATCAGAGAGCACAGTGTAGCAGACTACCGATTGTCTAATAAAAGTTATGAAAATATAGATTGAAATTGTGTGACATCTACCGAGTATGATAGCCTACACATTTGTTTTGGTGGTTGCCAGTGATAATTGGCAATGATAAACATCGTTTATTGTCCACGTTTCGACCGCCGTGTCGAAATGTGAGCAATTTCCTTCACCCTACGTTACCTGTCAACGTTGTGTTTATGCCAGGGTAAGTAAAAGATCCCATTCATGGAAATGGAGAAACCTGTCGTTGACTCACTGAGGTGGGATCTAGTTCTTGCTCAAAGCGCTTTTAAGTACACTTTACTCCCTGGCAGACGTGTTCAGTGGAACACCATCTCGGCTCCTCTTAAATCTAGTTAAACCAGCGGTGTATTTTAGGCAGCCGGATCGCTCATTAATCCAGAAACAATATGGCCGAGGATTGCCTCGTTTTGAAGTTGGAGTAAATGCCGAGAATGCATATATTGTTATTATTAAAATGAATATGAATATACAGAATAACAAAACTTTTTCAAACTTGTTAACCTTTGTATTACCAATAGGTTTTAACAAATTACGCCAATTACTCCGCCCAATTACTCCTTTGCACTACGTCACGAGCAATTAATACTGAAATGTAAAATCAGCCATACTGGACAGCCTCGCAAACCAGGGATAGTTGCGTTGCGCTACGGTACCCCTGGAGTGAGCGGAGTCGAACCATAAAATTCTAGCGATTGACTTCGCCAGCCGCTACTGCGTCAGCCGCGGGAACAGCGCAAATACCCGCCCCAATTTGAATATGGATCCACGACTGATAGGAATCCCAATACAATAATCCACTTGATTGCAACATGAGCAGCGCGTGGCTGAAATCACTCAAAACAATAGATGATAGCGTTTGGCTACCCCTCCACGTACAGATGCGTTTAAACACCCGATATCAATATTGTCAAAAGTACCTTCAACCTAACTCTAAACATAAACCTGGCCCTAAACATAACAATTTTTCCACATAAGAACAACCAGAAAAGGCATTTGTACGTTTATGGGTAGTAAAAAGCCATCACCAAAATTATTTCACATGGCCAGAGGCCAACCACATTCCTCGTGGGCGATTTCATTGGCTGGCATTAAAGGGGTTTTAATTGCTGTGCCAGGAGTGGTGAAATCTGGTACTGACGTAATCAACTGCAGCAACCCTGGCGCGCGAGAACGATAGGCCTACGTGGTTTTTACGCTGCTGTCGACTGGGGTTTACAAGCCCTGGTATACTGTCCCATCTCTACCGTTTCATCCACCGACGTTTTTATAGGTCTACGCAGTTGTTTAACGGAACATTGTTCTTGTCACCCTTGGAAAAGACCTAGCAGCAACATTATACCGATCACCGGGAAACAAATTCGTACTGCAGTATTGTATAATGGTTTCGAGGATGCATCGCAAAAGATGCTCTTCTCAGTTACTCATACAGCGTGTTGCTAAGGAAGCTGTTAACATTGATTGACGTTGCCAATGAACCACCCTGTGGATCAATGGTGTACAGCTGCTGAAGACTAAAATAATGTTGTCAATCATAAGTGTTTCCTGTGCGTGTGACTTTTATCAACAGCAATGATTCTCATTTAGCATTTATCGCAGGGTTTTTTGCAGCAGGGGAACGACGCTTTTCACACGGCCCCCACCGCCCAGCAGCCTGCTTAGTGCCTGCGGTCTGTCGCTTTCGTGCTTTTTATATGTATACGGCAGTATTTTATTGCTGAAATATGCTGATGGAACATAAGTTAACATGTACGTGCAATACAGTGTTTCACCACAGATCACGTGTGAAGGCCGCTCGGTGTCGCAGGTGGCCCACAGAAGCCAGCCAAGGGCCAGGTAACAAACAGGTGTCTGCGAATACCCGTATTTAAAAACCATCTATCAATTAGTAAAATCACAAAATTAACTTGTTGTGAGATCTTATCAGTGAGTGAGTGAGTGAGTGAGTGAGTGAGTGAGTGAGTGAGTGAGTGAGTGAGTGAGTGAGTGAGTGAGTGAGTGAGTGAGTGAGTGAGTGAGTGAGTGAGTGAGTGAGTGAGTGAGTGAGTGAGTGAGTGAGTGAGTGGTAGTGGTGGTGAGTGAGTGAGTGAGTGAGTGAGTGAGTGAGTGAGTGAGTGAGTGAGTGAGTGAGTGAGTGAGGAGTGAGAGGAGAGAGAGAGAGGGACGGAGGGAGGAGGGAGGAGGAGAGAGAGGAGAGAGAGAGAGAGAGAGAGAGAGAGAGAGAGAGAGAGAGAGAGAGAGAGAGAGGGAGAGAGAGAGAGAGAGAGAGAGAGAGAGAGAGAGAGAGAGAGAGAGAGAGAGAGAGAGAGAGAGAGAGAGAGAGAGAGAGAGAGAGAGAGAGACTAAGTATTATGCTATGGAGAGTTGCAGAGTGACGTCGACTCCATCGGAGTGAGGAACAGGAAAAATAATCAAATATTCAACCTTCTCTCCCTCCTGTCTCGTCTTAATTGATTGGTGGATTTATCGATAAATCGATCGATTAATTGATTGATTGATTTGTTTGTTTGTTTGTTTGTTTGTTTGATTGATTGTTGGTTTGATTGATTGATGATATATATAATATTATATTATTATTATTATTTTATTATTTATTGATTGATTGATTGATTGATTGATGATGATGATTGATTGATTGATTGATTGATTGATTGATTGATTGATTGATTGATTGATTGATTGATTGATTGATTGGATTGATTGATTGATTGATTGATTGATTGATTGATTGATTGATTGATTGATTGATTGATTGATTGATTGATTGATTGATTGATTGATTGATTGATTGATTGATTGATTGATTGATTGATTGATTGATTGATTGATTGATTGATTGATTGATTGATTGATTGATTGATTGATGCATGCATACCTATACATATATACATATACGCGTATACACGTATACGCGTACACATATACATGTTTATCCACATCCAAACATACACATTCAAGTACTCGAGTACTTGCGTACCTGTGTATTCATGTGCAACAAGTATTTTGCTTGTATTTGCAATTTTATTGAGTGCAGTACTTGGACTTGTACCTGACCATCGAAGTATTTGGACGTGACAAGTACTTTTTATGTGTTTGTACGCTACTTGTCCCATCTGACAGTCTAGCTGACCTCTCCACCAGCTGTGTGCCTCTATGGTGTCGCGGTCAAATGCTTTCGCCCAGGTGTAGATTGACCAAGGAGGCGTTTGGGCGCATCACTTTAGTTCAGTGCAATCAGAAGTAACCGTTGAACATCTCACAATTGTACTTGCCTAAGTTTTTAGACGAGAACTTGTACTGAATGACGAATGAAAGTTCACTTGGTTACTTGTACGGTGTTATTGCAAACAGTGACAACAGTAGGTTTACCTAGTAACTCGAGAGATTCTCTAGAAGCGCCGCGGGGCTTCTATCGAGGTGTACATATTGTAGTGATTGTTTTGATTTGATTTGACGCGAATAAATAAATTACAACCATACAGACGCCGTAATCTAATAGTCTAACAGTAATTAATGGGGGAAATGATAATTAGACAGTATAGCGTGCATTACAGGATGCTTGTCAAATGATTTCTAGAGATTAAAAATGTAGGCATGTAACACGCGTGACATTATAAAATGAAAGTAAATGTTTATATAGCATAACACTTAGTCACGCTTGTCGTGCAAATAATAATAGTTAGCATGCCTTTGTGCAAAGCAGAAGGTAAATATATTGTTTTTCTTTGCTCTTGTTTACATAAAATACTCGCACAAATGTAAATAAATACAAAATTCGACTTGGCAAAAATTTAAAGTATTTATACATGTATTTAATTACATTGTGTTTGCACTTGACCAATCCCTGATACATGTAGACTTACATACATTCACATATACCTGTGTGTATTCGATAAAAAAAAAGCACTTCTACCTACTACTTTATCCGGAAGAGGGCGCCGGCATATTTGGGTTTGTTTCTGGTCTACAATGTGGCGCCACTTTTCGTGTGTGCGTGCGTGCGTGCGCATATGTGAGCTTTGGATATATGGATATATTTTTGCATTTGATACAATTTGGTTGTATTGTTATAATTAACTGCCACCCAACATAACATTTAAACAGATTTATTATTCATCATAATGACCACACGTTCAGTTTCAACAGTTGTTGTAATTAGCCAGCCCAATGTATGTATGTATGTATGTATGTATGTATGTATGTATGTATGTATGTATGTATGTATGTATGTATGTATGTATGTATGTATGTATGTATGTATGTATGTATGTATGTATGTATGTATGTATGACGAACAAGATTCTTCGACGGGATGTGGTGCCCAATCTTCCATATGGGTATACATATGCCTCCATCATCCACCAACAAAATGGCGTGGATTATAAACAAATTCCGTATCTCCCCTATTAAATGGCTGTAGTGATTGGGTTAAATTCAAACTTGACACTTTCTCAAAATAAGCGCCGAGCGTGTTTACTGTCCTGCCCTGCGTGACCGAGGCTCAAACCAGCCAGTCCTGCTGGCACAGTACGCACGTGTATTTGTTTACAGTGTAACTCTCGCGTGATGGTCACGTGACGGCGGGAATGTCAATTACTTTCTACGTCATCGAGTCAATCTATAACGCACGGGCACTTGGGCGGTTCGCTCAGACTATAAAAGCAAGCTGACCTGAGCGGATTTGGCTTCCTCGAAGCCCTGCCTGACGGCGATAGACGTCTGTATTTCTCTGTTATTTACGCCAATCGGTACTGTGATGGGTACTCCAAACCCAGTGGTGAGTTTCACCCATGAAATTTCTTGATATGATTGGTGGAATTTTCCAAAATACTGTGCATTATTTCAGTGGCCATGGAAGCCATGACGATACGTCGATAGGCGTGCCGAGCTGTGCGTCAGACGTTTTCTGTTTTTCCGCAACAAATTTGCGTTGTTGTTCTTTGTCGAAACTGTTTTGCTTGAGACACTTGTTTTCTCTACCGCAATTGTAAACAGTTGTGGTCATTGTTCTGCTGAACATTTTACAGGCTATTGCTACGGCTAAGTTGCAAATATGATTAATTTTTTGCACCGAAGTTAAGTTTTGGTGGTTGCGGCTTGAATCTTGATAATGGACTGGCTGGCTGCCTTTCGTTTGTGAAACGCTCTGCGAAGATCGACGCTTCAGAGAACCTTTTTTCATCAATCTGAGCGCGTTGAGGCTGTTGCGTGCACATGTTAGTGCTGTGACACCAAATAGGCCTACGTCAATTCTAATTAAAACGTTTGATATGGTAGTTATACTAAAATTTATTTATTACTTCAAAAATCTGCAATACAGTTAGGGTAGTAGCTGTTATTAAACTATTTGGAAGTAAATCATGAACGTGGTTTATTCAACAAATTATGTACACATCTATCATTCAATATCGATAGAATAAGTCGGCTTCTAATCACAAGACAATGAATAAAATAATTAATCTGAACGTTATTTCGCACTGTTATATTATGTCACATGTAAATCAAAATGATCAGTTCATTCTTATTTTTCCCAATATTTACAGAAATATTTTTTTTCTCACTTAAGGAAGGGAGAAGGACTAGATGACATGGAGTTACATTAGCAAAGAAGCCGTGTAGACTAGATATTAAAAAATTCTCATTTTCACAAAGAATAGTAAATGAATCGAACAGATTATTGGCTGATTGTGTAGGTGCTAGAAGTTTTAATATCTTTAAAAATAAAATCAACATGCCTAAGAAGGGCGGGGTATATTTAGATAGATAGATTGGACACTTGATAAGCCAAAGGGCTTCCTTGTCCACCTGCCATCTAGAGTTGATTTTCTAGGTGGCAATCTTGTTAAACCTTTTTGGGTCAATGATTGCGCATGTAAAACATATATTACCAACACATTTAATACCACTGTGTCCCTGGGCTATCCGGCAGTTGTTTCCCTGGCTACATTATGAGCGAGTTATGCCACCTCGCTGTTTTTCTAAGCCGTCTTGCACAAAATATGCCATAATTGTCACCTCGTAGCAATTTCTTGCTATAAACATGTTTACTTGCTGCTACCTTGTAGATATGCATTTGTTTCCTTTCTATTTCTCAGGGAATAGGTTAAACACCCTTTTGAAGGTAGTTTTTAAAACAGTTTTAGGTCACCTTGCCCCTCGATGTAGTAGCGCATCACGCCTTCAGTATTTGTGGCCCATCCTACCACCTCACCCATCATGTCACTCAGGGAAACATTGGTAAATATCTTAAGAAACTGCTGCTGTTGAAAGGTTGTCTTCCAATTTACTAATTTGTCCATGCTTTCAAACAGATTGTTACACAAGTGGGTTTTGGTGAAAATCGTGATTTTCATAATGATGAAAAATCGTTGTATTACAAAAACTTGTTCACAACATTAACTGTTCGTAAGTACTTGTTATTAGCCAGTGATCAACAACTATCAATGAATTCATGCTCAATATATCTCCTGTTTTGTAAATAAATTAATTTACACAGTAAAACAAAATGTTAAATGATAATAAATAAACTCTAAAAATCTTAATATATAAACTAAACTTATCAACAATAAATTAATAGATACAATGATTAATTAATTAGATTAAAAAGTTAATAATAAAGTAAGATAAAATAATTTGTTATACAATTTAAAGATAAATTCAGTATATTTATACACTACAAGTAGTCTGCAAATGCACCCTTAAAAAGACGTGTTTTTAAATGAGACTTGAAGTTCAACTTAGTCTATAACTAAGGCATCCAAATGACTTCAGGACATCTTGGCTCATTTATTTTTCATTTTACATGAATTTTAAGGATTACCAAATTTCAAGACATTGAATCCCATATGTTGGTAATCCATGTGGGATACCAGTTACTGTGATTCACCAAAATAGTCAAAATATACAATAGTTCAAAGGACTTCTGGGCCTCTTGGCCCATTTTTACAAACAATTTTGCTCCCTCCATTTCAGAGATTATATCTTATGAATGCCCATTGAAACTTGCTTTGGAGCCAACCAAACCCATCAGTTATCAAGCAAGATCTTAATGCTTTCTCAGTGAAAATACAAAGAAACGTTTCATATTGCTAGACACACCTTCATTCACTGCATATATCTGCATTCATTCGCAGTCAAACCCAGTGTTGTGTAGATCTACAAGTGACTCCAGGTAATGACTCATTACGGTATCAACCACATATGCACCAGCCCTGCCCACAGGTTTTCTTTGAAGCAGCACAACATGACAGTGAACTTACCGTGTCGAGTGCAGTCACATACCTCAGGTGTTCTACTCATTCTAGGGCCATTCTCAGTCTCACAGCTGGTCATGTATTATTTAGTAATATTTCCTCATTTCTTATATCACATAAGTTATATGTTTACATCAAGAGATTCGTTTCGATGAAATATTTCAGGATATGTAAATTACCAGTATAGCAAAAATGCACAATACTCCATCTTAGTGATATAATTCCTAATTCGTTCAGTTGCTAATTGACTAGTTTTATGGTGACACCCGACACCAAGCTTCATCACCAATGTCCTGCTATTCAATTTACCTCATATTACCTGCTTTACACTGTATTAGTAGCTCTTGGTGTCACCCACCTGATGTCTAAACTTCCATGTGGTATCTCAGATATCTCATTGAGGAGACTTACTACCGTAACATCTGAGTAGTTGATAAATGGTCAGAATTAATCTGATGTTGCGAGTTTGCCTTTGGTGTTTTCCTTATGTTGTTTTACCAACAAGTGGTATAAATACACTTTCAAATTCAAATAGATCTTTGATTAGTCTGTATGTCAATTGTTGTGCCGTTATATTGGCCAGTGTGCCACTGTGTTAAGCAGCATGCCAGTGTGTTAATCAATGTGCTAGTGTGTTGATCAATGTGGCAGACTGCTAGTGTGTTGATCAATGTGCTAGTGTGTTGATCAATGTGGCAGACTGCTAGTGTGTTGATCAATGTGCTAGTGTGTTGATCAATGTGCTAGTGTGTTGATCAATGTGGCAGACTGCTAGTGTGTTGATCAATGTGCTAGTGTGTTGATCAATGTGGCAGACTGCTAGTGTGTTGATCAATGTGCTAGTGTGTTGATCAATGTGCTAGTGTGTTGATCAATAGTGCTAGTGTGTTGATCAATGTGCTAGTGTGTTGATCAATGTGGCAGACTGCCAGTGTGTTGATCAATGTGCCAGTGTGTTGATCAATGTGCTAGTGTGTTGATCAATGTGGCAGACTGCCAGTGTGTTGATCAATGTGCCAGTGTGTTGATCAATGTGCTAGTGTGTTGATCAATGTGGCAGACTGCTAGTGTGTTGATCAATGTGCCAGTGTGTTGATCAATGTGGCAGACTGCTAGTGTGTTGATCAATGTGCCAGTGTGTTGATCAATGTGGCAGACTGCTAGTGTGTTGATCAATGTGCTAGTGTGTTGATCAATGTGGCAGACTGCCAGTGTGTTGATCAATGTGCCAGTGTGTTGATCAATGTGCTAGTGTGTTGATCAATGTGGCAGACTGCTAGTGTGTTGATCAATGTGCTAGTGTGTTGATCAATGTGGCAGACTGCTAGTGTGTTGATCAATGTGCCAGTGTGTTGATCAATGTGCTAGTGTGTTGATCAATGTGGCAGACTGCTAGTGTGTTGATCAATGTGCTAGTGTGTTGATCAATGTGGCAGACTGCTAGTGTGTTGATCAATGTGCCAGTGTGTTGATCAATGTGCTAGTGTGTTGATCAATGTGGCAGACTGCTAGTGTGTTGATCAATGTGCCAGTGTGTTGATCAATGTGGCAGACTGCTAGTGTGTTGATCAATGTGCCAGTGTGTTGATCAATGTGGCAGACTGCTAGTGTGTTGATCAATGTGCTAGTGTGTTGATCAATGTGGCAGACTGCCAGTGTGTTGATCAATGTGCCAGTGTGTTGATCAATGTGCTAGTGTGTTGATCAATGTGGCAGACTGCTAGTGTGTTGATCAATGTGCTAGTGTGTTGATCAATGTGGCAGACTGCTAATGTGTTGATCAATGTGCTAATGTGTTGATCAATGTGCTAGTGTGTTGATCAATGTGGCAGACTGCTAGTGTGTTGATCAATGTGCTAGTGTGTTGATCAATGTGGCAGACTGCTAGTGTGTTTGGTCAGTGTGCCAGTGTGTTGATCAATGTGGCAGTGTGTTGATCAATGTGCCAGTGTGTTGATCAGTGTGTTGATTAATGTGCCAGTGTGTTGATTAGTGTGTTGATCAATGTGCCAGTGTGTTGATCAATGTGCCAGTGTGTTGATTAGTGTGTTGATCAGTGTGCCAGTGTGTTGATCAATGGGCCAGCATGTTGATCAGTGTACCACTGTATTGATCAATATGTCAGTGTGTTGATCAATATGTCAGTGTGTTGATGAATATGTCAGTGTGTTGATCAATATGTCAGTGTGTTGACCTGTGTGAAGTTGTGCTGATAATTGATCCAGTGTGTTGATTAGTCTACTGTTGTGTTGGTCAGCCCACGTTCTACCAGAAAGTGGTCGAGGATGTGGTCAACAATGTGCGGGAGCAATTCGCTGACGAGAACGTGGATGAGCAGGTGTTGGTGGAACTCAAGCAGGTGAGACGACCCTGTGTGTGACGAATAATTTAACTACAATTTGTTTTAAACTATGCACACAAAGCATTACTTTACTGACCTTGTATGGACATTTTTTGAAATTTTCTTACCTAATTTTTCATAAAAACCCACCCACCCTGATACCACTGAATTTGATAACAATCTGATGATGGATTTTTGAAATATTGCTGTGTCCTGTGAAAATGGCCATAATGTGAATACATGAACAACTAGCATATATTTATAAATATGTGCTCAATAAAATCCATATACCAAAACATTATCTCTCTTGGTGAGTCATGGGCACCAGAGATGGAGTGAGTACAATACAAATGTACTCAAGTACGAGTACGGTTACTTTGAACATGCATGAGTACGAGTACGAGTACTCAGAAAACAAATGTACTCGAGTACGATTACTTTACAATATACTCGAGTACGAGTACGATTACTTTAGAATGTAATCATGATTACTTTCATGATTACTTTAATGAATATCCTGTTTCTAACATAAAGGCGACTTTCGTGGAATCCCTAGGTGTCATTCTTGTTCTGTAGTTGTGTCACTAATGTTCTAATTGATTACTGCTATCCACTATCCAGGTGTTATTATTATTAATAATTAGATGACTTTCTCAGGTATTGGATGAATTTCAAATATACATGATCAAATACATTACAATAACAACACTTCAAAACCAGGGGGGCATATTCAAAAGAGTATCCAATTCAAATATGTAGTATATCAGATCTAAGTATTTGTATTTGATGTTTAGGAATTAAAAGTATTTGTATTTAAATACTTTCCTAAAGAAAGTATTTTGACTTTTTCAAATATTTTTCCAAATACATTGCCAGTATCAACATTTCTTTTTCACTGTCACTTGTAATGCCTGCCAAACTGATTACCTTAATGCACTGCAACTTCACCCAACAGTGCTAATTACTGACGAAGACACTTAACAGCAGGCCTCCCCCTTGGCGCTGTAGTGACCACAAGCCAGAGGATGGATTAGCACCTAACAGTGACCATAGGTCAATATCCCCTTTTGTTCTTTAGTCAGGCTTAAATTTTGCACCAGTTTATTCTGGTTTCCTGGCTGACTTTGAAGTTGAGCCTTCCCACAACATCATAGCAATGATTAGCAGTGTCTCTTCTGAGGGCAACATGGGCATTATATTATTATGGACCTTCTGGCTTTCAGTCAGTTGTCACTTATTTAGCAATAACAATACTCCCTAGCACTGGTCTGCCTGCCATCATATGAGCAAAACACTAATTATGCCTATAAACTAGATGTCTCAATATATGTGTTGCTTTTCTTTTACCTACATACTACATACCGGGTAGTAATACAAAATGAAAAATATATGAAAAAGTATTTGAAATACTTTTCAATGTATTTGTATTTAAATATATTTATATTTAAAAAATATTTGTAATTGTATTTGTAATCCCTCAAGAATAGTTGTATTTAAATACATTTTAATGTATTTGGCCCCATGTCTGGATGGAACAAACACAGAATAGTTGTGGATTTAGACAGGTTTACAGTTTGCACTTAATTAAACATAATAGACAGGGATTTAGCAGCTAACCGCCCAGACCCAGTCAGGATTCTGGATGTTGGAAATATGACCAGTCATTCACACCATACTGACAGAGCAAACAGTACAGGTGGGGCTGTGGCCTGGCTTCTAAAATTACAAAGCAAGATGTTAGGGGATGCTTATCTCCTGCAGTGCTTCCCAGGGACTGTCACAATATAACTTGTACTTTGTACTAAGCAGGAGGGTGAGGACATGTTGCTTCTCTGGGAAGAGAAGGTATTAATTATGGAAATCTGACTGAATATTTATTTAACTGAAATGCTCAACAGTAATAGAAAATGAATACATTGATTATTATTACATTTATTAGATTACTTCTAATATTGCCATTTTTATCTGTCTAATATATTCGCTTGCAACTGTTCATATGAAAAAAAATTAATCATGGGAAGTAATCGTGAGTACGATTACTTTGGTAATGTACTCGAGTACGAGTACGATTACTTTCCTTCGTACTCGAGTACGAGTACTCAAAAAGTACTCGTACGAGTACAATTACTCCATCTCTGATGGGCACTAATTGTGATCTTACGCCAGCTGTAAGTGGTCCTAGTGTACTGAGTGCTGCCCGCAGTGGCCTTTCAGTGTACTACATGATGTGGGTGCTGCCCTCTGGTGACTGTTGCAGCTGTGGGAGAGCAAGATGCAGCAGTCGAAGGCCATAGACAACTTGACGGCGGACCAGAACCTCATTGTCAACAGACACAAGCAGCAGCAGGCAGCGGCGCAGGCGTTGCAGCGCACCACAGCAGTCGGCATCCCCACCACCGGTGCCACCCACCTCCACCAACCCCAGGGTGAGTACGGGGGGTGGGACTAGTAACCAGGGTGCTGTACAGGGTTAGGGTCGATTCCAAGTACATAAGATGAGGTCCACAATATGGTACACAGCACCGTGTATCAAAATGTCAAAGCTATTAAAAATGTATATATTCTGCTTCAGTTTGGATGAACAGATGAAATCGTTTTAATAAGATTTGGTTATTTGTTAAATTTGTGACATTTTCCAGATTTATTGCATTGTACTAATCTGAAGCTAGTACATGTGATAATGATCCAACAGGTCATCGGCCATGGCCCAATGTCATGTGTTAGTCTAACTAGGAGAACACTGGCAGTAGTGTTAACTTAACAGCCAGAATAACCTGTACCATCTTGGTAAATATTAATATTCATATCATGTCTCATGTATTGCAATGTGTATCAGTGTTTGGCGATCCAGTCGTAACAATCTACTTGTCTAGTTAAGTTTCTTTAGGGAAGCATGCTTTAAGATCAGTAAGCATGGACAGAACAGCTTTTGATAGTGTCCCCTTTCACATGGTTCTGGGGTCACTGTCCTGAGTCTGTCACCTCCACTACTGACTGACAGATTACTGATGGGTCAGCGTTGTGCTTGCAGCTATCCAAGTCCAGGCCCAACTTCCTATCTTCAACCAAGCCGGTGGCACAATAGGGCTGGTAAGTGTCACATCATAACATTCCACAGCACATGATTTCAGCAGTCAACTTGTTACACTTAACCCTCGGTTCTGCCTGCAACCAGCTTATTTATCAATACTCATGATCCTGAAACGGCCCATAGATAGGACACTAATGACTGGGATGTGTATAAGTCTCTTTAAGGTCTGACACAACAGACAGATTTATTTATGCAAATACTCCATAGAATAAAAATATATTGAACTTCTTTCAGCCAGACCCCAACTGTGCATGGTGATGAATGTAATGTCTGCCGTTTTAAGCAAATGTTTACATATTTGGAAACACTGCAAGTCTTTATGGAATATATGTGTATGTATGCATGACTATATAATCATTGTAAAAAGTGAACTTTATTGATATTGACATACAAAGCTACCATAATCTGACATAAAATCATTTTTAGCATTTTTTAGTTGTTTGGTCCAAATGTCCAGTGGAATTTTGACATTACCCGGGTACTATGTGTGAGCCATCTGCCGCTAGCTCTCACTTCTCAGAAACAGTTGAAGATCTGTGGTGTCTAATTGTCTACGGGTTAAATATATATTGTCACCTATATGTGATAAACACAGAAAATTCATATTCTGGACAACTACCAGGTATACAGTGAAAATCCATACACTTAATTAATAGTGTCTGCTGCGTTCACACAATTTGGCTGTGTTTCTGGTCATCTCATGAAAAACCAAAGAAAATGTCAACTAGATGATTATGGCGAAGAGACTACCCCGGTAGACTATTATTTCATTCATAATTACCGACTAACTATATATATAGTCCAAGGCTGTCCAACCAAAGGACATTCATAAAACACCATTTCATGTGGGTATCTGACTTAAAGCTTAGTATATTATCTATAAACTGCTTGTTTGTGGTGCCATTTGAAAACACCCATTCCCCCGTCCTCATGACAGTGTCTGTTACCTGTTGAGATGATACAGAATGACAAAACTGTCAAATTCAGGCTGAGTGGTGCACAACATTATTATTTTCATGTATTCATTAACAACAAAAGGAAACAGTTGATTATGTGAACCAGCACTATGTCACTTTGAACAGTTGATACACCTGTCTGTAGAGGGTTGATACACCTGTCTGTAGAATGTTGATACACCTGTCTGTAGAGTGTTGATACACCTGTCAGTAGAGGGTTGATACACATGTCTGTAGAATGTTGATACACCTGTCAGTAGAGTGTTGATACACATGTCTGTAGAGTGTTGATACACCTGTCAGTAGAGGGTTGATACACATGTCTGTAGAATGTTGATACACCTGTCAGTAGAGGGTTGATACACATGTCTGTAGAATGTTGATACACCTGTCTGTAGAGTGTTGATACACCTGTCAGTAGAGGGTTGATACACTTGTCAGTAGAGTGTTGATACACCTGTCAGTAGAGGGTTGATACACCTGTCCGTAGAGTTGATACACCTGTCGGTAGAGGGTTGCTACACATGTCAGTAGAGGGTTGATACACCTGTCGGTAGAGGGTTGATACACCTATCGGTAGAGGGTTGATACACCTATCGGTAGAGGGTTGATACACCTGTCAGTAGAGGGTTGATACACCTGTCAATAGAGGGTTGATACACCTGTCAGTAGAGTGATGTCATAACTAACTGTTCCAACATAAGTCTACCAGACAACTAACGCCATTAACTACTTGTAGAGTGGAGCAGCACACGCGGCTACAATAGCGCTACCTGCTGGACTTTATCAGCAACAACTAGCGGCATTGCAGGATGGCCGATTCATTGTTCAAGGTGGTAAGTTTCAATGCTTCACATTGTATTCATAAAAAAATAAGAAATCCACACAAAACATAATTTTTTTGGACAAAACACATGTTGTCTGTCTCACATAATTATAACTGGTATATTATATTTATTTTTGAAAAACTATTATTCTCAAAGTTAAGCATCTACCTTGAGAAAAGGCAAACATCATTAAGCTTTCAAAACAGTTAATTGATGCTTGAAAGTTACCAGTCTAACAATAAATACGTTATGCTGTAGCAGAAAGTATGTGATATTGCTAAAGACAAAACATGTACAATGTATGTATAATAGAAAATCGCCTGTTTAACCAGCTTGGCGCACAGGTATAGCTTGAATATAATTTTGTTTGTGAATATGAGAAATGTCAATTCTACAGTTTAACTCAGTTGCATCCAAAGATTGTCACATCTGTCTGTTGAACTAGTGCTAGGATTCCTTAAACACTGGATAGATTCTAGGGCAAGTTCAGTACTTTACCTATTTACTTGGTATTGATGTATTACATCACCTCTACTGTGACATTAATTGTATGGTGTTATGAGTTATTTATTTATCAATTATTTATTCAATCTACATCTATATTATTATAATCTTATTTACTAATTTTTGGTATGTACTATAATTGTTATTATTATGTGTCTTATCAAAAACCCTCTTTAACCCTAGAGGTAACTAGCAAAAATCCTCGTTCTTCTAAAAATCAAAAAAACACTAATACTGGTCAAACAATATGAATGGTGCTACATTTTAACGCTAAAGGAATGCTTTATTGTAAGAAAATAATATCTGTAGAACAAACGAAAGTCATGGGTATATTGCTATCAGAAATGGAACTAAAAAAATCAAAAATAAACAAAGCTTTCATCCAGCTGCCAGATAATGATAACTAACTACATGAACTAATATAATAACCTTGTTTATTAATACTGTCAAGCATTTGTCAAAATATCAACGCAGAAACTTGAGATAATCCAAAGGAAAGTTGCGAAATGGATGAACTGTTGTTTACCGCGCCACCATTTTGTCTCCAACTGTGGTTTTTCGCGGGGTCAATGATGCTACATTTGAAATCACGGTTCTGATTGGCTGAATCAACTGAACCCTTGTGACTTATTTTTGGCAGATTGGCCACTCTTGGATACTGCATGTGTGAGGGTGTAGACTTTATGAATGGATGCATGAATTCATTCATCAGGGCATTGAATAATCTCCGAAATATTGGCTTTGTAAACTCGATTGTGAAAAATCTGTCACTGAATCTATGCAAGAAAAAATATACACAATCTAGAAATATCTGTCAGCTATCCAATGATACCAAATGTGTCAGTTACGTGTGATGGAAATGAAAATTGTTACAACAGAGGCAGGTGCATTTGGGCTGATTTTCGGTCCTGGTCACTTCCAGGATTAAGAAATCATTTATTCTCTCTACCGTTTAATTTTGTATATTAGTTGACAAGTGACCAGGATAACATATGGTTCCTGTGGGAGAACTGTCATGATAATCATGACATTACTTATATATTATTTATTCTACCTATTTATGTACTTATTAATATATTTAAGTTACTAATTTAAAATATTTTAGTGCTGATTAGTATTAGTATTATTATAATGTGTCATTTTTAGATCACCAATCATATTATTGCGATTTTAATGTGTAACTGACGAAAAATTTCCATTTTTACTTAAATGTTTAAATGGACAATAAAGTCTGTTGAATGTTGACTGTTGTAGCTCAAGGGACGCCCCAGTTGATACAACTGATGCCAGGACAGACCCTCGCCCCCGCACAACTCCAGGCTGCTGGGGGCGTAACCATCCCAGTGTCTGTCGTCAGTCACACGGAACAGGTAGGGAGGGCAGATGGGGTACAACGTGGACGGGGGTTGTGGGTCTGGAAATAACCATGTTTACTTTTAGTCCTTTGGGTCTAAGGTAAAAAGGACTCATGCCATCACTTTGTGTGTGCAGTTAGCTCCCATAATTTGCCGTAGACATATCTTAGGGCACTGCACGAGAAATGTATATTTAAACAGATCATTCTGTTAAAAACACTTCATAACTCTTAGGTAACTGTTTCTTAAATGTTGCATAGGCGTATCTTTGGGTACCTCGGGGCCTCCCAAAAAGTTACATGTCCACATTATGCCTGTGTCTGCCCATGGCTTGGACAGACTGGGAAACAATACTTTTGTATTCGAGACTGCCTCACTTGACCACAACCCTGGAGGCTAGGTGGCCTGTCATGAATCATGGCTAATTGATAATTGACAGTTCCCTGTATTTGGAGACTACCATTGCCACACACTGAAGGTAAGGTGGCCTGTCTGGAAAGCATAATTAATTGGTATTCTATCTGTGGCAGTTGCTTCCGCACATTTTAATAATGGCTTCCAAACTATTGATTTTTCTACAAATGCAAGTTGCGTTTAAAATGGGGTGACTGGTGTATTATCTCCTGTAGGTGACAAACATAAAATTTATATTCTGAACAACTATAGAATGAAATATTATGTAAACATTACAGTATTTATGCAGCAATGCTACGTGTGCTCTTACATATGGTATCCATTGTCACATATGAACTACACAATTATCCCGTCCAGGGGTGGGCACTTTTGGCCAGTGTAATACTGTGCAGTAATGGTGACAGTTAAAAAAGTGCCTGGATTGTGTGAAAGCAGGTTCAACCCACTCCTCATATATATTTTATCACGATGAATTTGTCTTGTGTTTCAGCCGGGAGAAAGAAAACAAACGACCACGGCTCAGGCGGTCATTCAACTGGATGGGGCAATGGACAGCAAGTCTGACGACGTTGACGTCCCAAGTGTCACAGATCACTGTGTTGACATTGACAATGCTCGTGTCAAGCTTGTCAGACAACTCGACGGTGCTAACGACAGCAGCTCAGATGATGATGGTGATGATGACGACGACGATGATGATGATGATGACAATGATGATGAAAATGAGAATAATGAAAATGGTGATGATGGCCCAGAAGAGGTGAGGACTGGCTGACTTGTTAGTCCTGTCAAAGTGTATCAGTCGACTGTTTCTCTTGTTGTTACTCTTCCTTGAGAAGTCTCCTGTCAGAGTATATTAGTGTGATTGTTTCTCTTGCGTGAGAAGTCTCCTGTCAGAGTGTATTAGTGTGATTGTTTCTCTTGTGTGAGAAGTCTCCTGTCAGAGTGTATTAGTGTGATTGTTTCTCTTGCGCGAGAAGTCTCCTGTCAGAGTGTATTAGTGTGATTGTTTCTCTTGTGTGAGAAGTCTCCTGTCAGAGTGTATTAGTGTGATTGTTTCTCTTGTGTGAGAAGTCTCCTGTCAGAGTGTATCAGTGTGATTGTTTCTCTTGCGTTAGAAGTCTCCTGTCAGGGTGTATTAGTGTGATTGTTTCTCTTGCGTGAGAAGTCTCCTGTCAGGGTGTACTAGTGTGATTGTTTCTCTTGTGTGAGAAGTCTCCTGTCAGAGTGTATTGGTGCGATTGTTTCTCTTGTGCGAGAAGTCTCCTATCAGGGTGTGCTAGTGTGATTGTTTCTCTTGTGTGAGAAGTCTCCTGTCAGAGTGTATTAGTGTGATTGTTTCTCTTGCATTAGAAGTCTCCTGTCAGAGCGTATTAGTGTGATCGTTTCTCTTGTGTGAGAAGTCTCCTGTCAGAGTGTATTAGTGTGATTGTTTCTCTTGCACGAGAAGTCTCCTGTCAGAGTGTATTAGTGTGATTGTTTCTCTTGCGCGAGAAGTCTCCTGTCAGAGTGTATTAGTGTGATTGTTTCTCTTGCGTGAGAAGTCTCCTGTCAGGGTGTATTAGTGTGATTGTTTCTCTTGCGTTAGAAGTCTCCTGTCAGGGTGTATTAGTGTGATTGTTTCTCTTGTGTTAGAAGTCTCCTGTCAGGGTGTATTGAGTGTGATTGTTTCTCTTGTGTGAGAAGTCTCCTGTCAGGGTGTGCTAGTGTGATTGTTTCTCTTGTGTGAGAAGTCTCCTGTCAGGGTGTATTAGTGTGATTGTTTCTCTTGCGTTAGAAGTCTCCTGTCAGGGTGTATTGGTGCGATTGTTTCCCTTGTGCGAGAAGTCTCCTATCAGGGTGTGCTAGTGTGATTGTTTCTCTTGTGTGAGAAGTCTCCTGTCAGAGTGTATTGGTGGATTGTTTCTCTTGCGTAGAAGTCTCCTATCAGGGTGTGCTAGTGTGATTGTTTCTCTTGTGTGAGAAGTCTCCTGTCAGAATGTATTAGTGTGATTGTTTCTCTTGCATTAGAAGTTTCCTGTCAGAGCGTATTAGTGTGATCGTTTCTCTTGTGTGAGAAGTCTCCTGTCAGAGTGTATTAGTGTAATTGTTTCTCTTGTGTGAGAAGTCTCTTGTCAGGGTGTGCGAGTGTGATTGTTTCTCTTGTGTGAGAAGTCTCCTGTCAGAGTGTATTAGTGTGATTGTTTCTCTTGCGTGAGAAGTCTCGTGTCAGAGTGTATTAGTGTGATTGTTTCTCTTGTGTGAGAAGTCTCCTGTCAGAGTGTATTAGTGTGATTGTTTCTCTTGTGTGAGAAGTCTTCCGTCAGAGTGTATTAGTGTGATTGTTTCTCTTGTGTGAGAAGTCTTCTGTCAGAGTGTATTAGTGTGATTGTTTCTCTTGTGTGAGAAGTCTCCTGTCAGAGTGTATTAGTGTGATTGTTTCTCTTGTGTGAGAAGTCTCCTGTCAGAGTGTATTAGTGTGATTGTTTCTCTTGTGTGAGAAGTCTCCTGTCAGAGTGTATCAGTGTGATTGTTTCTCTTGTGTGAGAAGTCTCCTGTCAGAGTGTATTAGTGTGATTGTTTCTCTTGTGTGAGAAGTCTCCTGTCAGAGTGTATTAGTGTGATTGTTTCTCTTGCGTGAGAAGTCTCCTGTCAGAGTGTATTAGTGTGATTGTTTCTCTTGTGTGAGAAGTCTCCTGTCAGAGTGTATTAGTGTGATTGTTTCTCTTGTGTTAGAAGTCTCCTGTCAGAGTGTATTAGTGTGATTGTTTCTCTTGCGTGAGAAGTCTCCTGTCAGAATGTATTAGTGTGATTGTTTCTCTTGCATTAGAAGTCTCCTGTCAGAGCGTATTAGTGTGATCGTTTCTCTTGTGTGAGAAGTCTCCCGTCAGAGTGTACAATGTGGTTGTTTGTTGCAGGAGCCTCTCAACTCGGCTGATGACATCAGTGAAGAAGACCCCACAGAGTTGTTTGATTCAGAAAACGTTGTCGTCTGTCAATTTGAAAAGGTAAACTGAGTCAGGAAGAGAAATGACATCCATTATTCATTCAGTTTATGTGACACCTTTGCAGTTTAATACATAACGACATTAAATATGTTGTACATCTCAATAACCTAGGATTAAGGTTAACGTACATATTAAACTTTGAATTTGCATTTCAGAATTTTCACAAACGCTAAAACATCAAACTAGCTGAAACTCAAACTTCGCCTCATTCTGCTAATTTTGAGGGCAGTCTGATGGTACCTCCTGCCAGCAGCTCAGTAACACATGTAGCTCAGTAACACATGTAGCTCAGTAACACATGTAGCTCAGTAACAAAGGCCAAGACTTGGCAATCATTGTTTGATTGAGTGGATTGAGTTTATTTGGTAAAAAAATATACATGCAAATAAACATCATTGATTAAAGCACACAAAAGTACACTTATTTCTAATGTGGTCCTCAAAAAATGAATTACTTAAAAAAAACAGTAATAAAATTATTAAAATATCAATATTTTTAAATACATGTAAATAAATGTTATCAATAAGACAATGTGCTAACATAAAAAATACTCTACTAAAATATGATAACATGATAATACACAGTAAGAATAAGTTACTAAAAATATATTAAAATGGCACTTTAATATTGTAATTCAAGAGCCAACAATCTACTATTACAGAAGGGTCGTTACCTTTTTTTTATAAAACTGGTTTTAGATTGACATTGTTTTATATTGATATAATTTTTTTGTTTCTGTATGAAACTTTCTGGCGTTCTTATACAAAAAACTTTAGCTTGTTTGACATTTTAGAAAGGACATCAGAGGCTAGAGCATCACCAGAAAGAAACTGATCTAAAGTTATGCCTAAATAGGTGATGGTTGGCTTTGATTCAATGACAATTCCATTACATACAATATTAAGAGTGTTACATTTGCATAATTTTCTCTTCGTTCCAAACATACTGGATTGAGTTTTACCCAAATGGAGCGACAACTTGTTGTTGATTAACCAGTCATTCATGGATTCCAGTTCATAACTTAAAGTTGCCTTGATTTCTACGAAGTCCCTTCCTGAGGCGAGCAACACTAAATCGTCCCCTTACAACAATAGCTTACATTTAACTGCACCAGACGTGTCATTTATGTATAAAAGAAGTAATAGAGGCCCAAGTATAGAACCTTCTGGCATGTTGCAAGTGATACATTTTGCTACAGACATTGTTCCATAATTGTGATTGGTTTGTTTGTCTATGGATAACAACAAAACATGTCAGAATGGCTCACTGCCACACCCATGTAACACTGCTGTGATTGGGTTGTTGGTCTATGGATTACAACTAAACATGTCAGAATGGCTCACTGCCACACCCATGTAACACTGCTGTGATTGGGTTGTTGGTCTATGGATTACAACTAAACATGTCAGAATGGCCCACTGCCACACCCATGTAACGCAGTTGTGATTGGGTTGTTGGTCTATGGATGACAACTAAACATGTCAGAATGGCTCACTGCCACACCCATGTAACACTGCTGTGATTGGGTTGTTGGTCTATGGATGACAACTAAACATGTCAGAATGGCTCACTGCCACACCCATGTAACACTGTTGTGATTGGGTTGTTGGTCTATGGATTACAACTAAACATGTCAGAATGGCCCACTGCCACACCCATGTAACACTGCTGTGATTGGGTTGTTGGTCTATGGATTACAACTAAACATGTCAGAATGGCTCACTGCCACACCCATGTAACACTGCTGTGATTGCGTTGTTGGTCTATGGATTACAACTAAACATGTCAGAATGGCTCACTGCCACACCCATGTAACACTGTTGTGATTGGGTTGTTGGTCTATGGATTACAACTAAACATGTCAGAATGGCTCACTGCCACACCCATGTAACACTGCTGTGATTGGGTTGTTGGTCTATGGATTACAACTAAACATGGCAGAATGGCTCACTGCCACACCCATGTAACACTGCTGTGATTGGGTTGTTGGTCTATGGATTACAACTAAACATGTCAGAATGGCTCACTGCCACACCCATGTAACACTGCTGTGATTGGGTTGTTGGTCTATGGATTACAACTAAACATGTCAGAATGGCCCACTGCCACACCCATGTAACACTGCTGTGATTGCGTTGTTGGTCTATGGATTACAACTAAACATGGCAGAATGGCTCACTGCCACACCCATGTAACACTGCTGTGATTGCGTTGTTGGTCTATGGATTACAACTAAACATGGCAGAATGGCCCACTGCCACACCCATGTAACACTGCTGTGATTGGGTTGTTGGTCTATGGATTACAACTAAACATGTCAGAATGGCCCACTGCCACACCCATGTAACACTGCTGTGATTGCGTTGTTGGTCTATGGATTACAACTAAACATGTCAGAATGGCCCACTGCCACACCCATGTAACACTGCTGTGATTGCGTTGTTGGTCTATGGATTACAACTAAACATGTCAGAATGGCCCACTGCCACACCCATGTAACACTGCTGTGATTGCGTTGTTGGTCTATGGATTACAACTAAACATGGCAGAATGGCCCACTGCCACACCCATGTAACACTGCTGTGATTGGGTTGTTGGTCTATGGATTACAACTAAACATGGCAGAATGGCCCACTGCCACACCCATGTAACACTGCTGTGATTGGGTTGTTGGTCTATGGATTACAACTAAACATGTCAGAATGGCTCACTGCCACACCCATGTAACACTGCTGTGATTGCGTTGTTGGTCTATGGATTACAACTAAACATGGCAGAATGGCCCACTGCCACACCCATGTAACACTGCTGTGATTGGGTTGTTGGTCTATGGATTACAACTAAACATGTCAGAATGGCCCACTGCCACACCCATGTAACACTGCTGTGATTGCGTTGTTGGTCTATGGATTACAACTAAACATGGCAGAATGGCTCACTGCCACACCTATGTAACACTGTTGTGATTGCGTTGTTGGTCTATGGATTACAACTAAACATGTCAGAATGGCTCACTGCCACACCCATGTAACACTGCTGTGATTGCGTTGTTGGTCTATGGATTACAACTAAACATGTCAGAATGGCCCACTGCCACACCCATGTAACACTGCTGTGATTGGGTTGTTGGTCTATGGATTACAACTAAACATGGCAGAATGGCTCACTGCCACACCCATGTAACACTGCTGTGATTGGGTTGATGGTCTATGGATTACAACTAAACATGGCAGAATGGCCCACTGCCACACCCATGTAACGCAGTTGTGCATAGGCAATTACAATATACCAACTCAAAGAACATTGCTTTATCTGAATAACGGTATTGTTTATGAGCTGCCTGAGCTAATTTCTGCCACACGGCTGGTGTTTACAATTTATTAATTCTTACAATCATTAATATTGCACATATGTATATAACCACTACCAGGGGTGGTTCTGTAGATAGATGCATCAGATTCTTGTATGTAAATGATTTAACGTTTTGTTTCAAGAAAGGAACTGACCTTTCACAGTCGTTGGCAATCCAGCAGCAACGTTATTTCTCGATAATAAATACTGATCCATGTTCCATTGTCTGATGTTGCAGATAAACCGAAGCAAGAATAAATGGAAGTTTACCCTGAAAGACGGTATTATGAATCTCAACGGCAAAGATTATGTATTTCAAAAATTAACTGGTGACGCTGAGTGGTGATAAATGTCACATTTCACAGCCGTGCAACTTTACAGTGAACATGTACCAGTGCAGGGCAGCTGGTGCTGCCGTCTGGTGAATGCACAATGAACTAACCAGGCACGGTGGTCCAGCTGTTGCTGCCACCTGGTGAATGCTATAGCAACAACAGCAGATGGTATGCAAGAAGTCGTGTTGCCCACGAACATGGACGTTCGTCTTTCTGAGTTTAAAATGTATTAGTTTCACAACAGATGGCGCTGCTTGTAGTGATGCCGTAATGATGACATATTGGCGGTCAGTATATTATGATTACCATAGTTTATAATGAATGTATTTTACATAAAAATTGGCTGAAAACCTCCAGTTCCATGCTACAACTCGGTGTGTCTTGAACGTGGACAAGCAACTCAAACAGTTGTCGATGTGCAAATGTACAGCGCTACAGCTGGACGTGCACTGGATCGCCACACGCAGGAAGCGGTTCACATCTCTCTCTTCTCCACACAAGAGCTCAACCCCAAAGTGCTGAATGCAACCGCGCTGGCTAGTGCATCAAACTGGGTTAACAGGGGGCGGCACTTGTGCTCTCTGGGGATGTTTATCTGTGCTGGTACAGGACGTCTCCCTTAGCTGGGGGACAGAACGCCTCCCTTAGCTGGATGCTACTGAGTGTGACTGAGTGGAGGTGGCTTGTCTGCGTGTCTCCGTCAGACTATGTACATCGCGTTTGTATCCTAATTTGTCAGTGTCGATTGCAATTGATCACAGGGGACGGTGACTAAAATAATCAGCTGAAGTAAAACCCATCTCTAAACTTAATTCATTGTTAAATTTAAAGACGCTTTTTCAAAATTATGTTGACAGTTTTCAGCATATATATATATATATATATATATATATATACATACATACATATATATACAAGATCACTGTTCTTGAGCAAAATATATTTTAATGAGTAAATTTGAGTGACTGAGCTGATAGGAGTATAGGTGAAGGGGGGCCTTGGAGGCAGTACTTATTCACACTTATCCCAGCACAGCCAACTGCCATAATGTGCTTTAGCTGTATGTAAAATAATATTATCTAGATGTTTATAAATTGTCTATGTCAGTTTCAGATGTGTTGGGCCTCTTCCTGAGATGAATGTATCTCGGGGGGTGCATCTGAGATGCTGGCCGTGTCATATTGTCTTATTTCTTGGTGGTTCTTCATTATACTTTAGTCAAGTTTTTTTTGCAAATGCCCAGGTTTGTTTCATTTTTGTAATTGCATATTTGAAGTTTCAGTCACACAGAACTGCTGTGACAGGTCTCTACAGCTCTGGTGGAATTATTCAGTATCCAATCATACGTCTTGCTACAACTCAGTTTTTACCGACCAGAGAAAAAGTAATGCTTAGTGTAACAACAAGTACTAAGCATTATTTTTCAATGGTCAGTAAAAGTTTAGTTTTCTAAATACTGTCTAATGTTGATGTGATTTTAACAACCTGGACGACCTCATTCATAAGATGTTCTAAACATCTAATACCTATCCTGCCAAATGTGTGCACAGAAAGAGTTAGAAAAGTTGTTATGAAAAGTACTTGACTGTAGATCAACGGAAATCCAAATATCGTAAAACAGTCCAAAAGTTTTGAATTCTATCTACGTTGTATAAATGTCTGCTTGTCACATGGACTGTCATACGCCATATGATCATTGTGAGATAAGACCATACATTAAAATAGCTTAATGACATCACTAACATAAGATTTCAATTACGTGTTTTTTGGGGGTGAGACCAAACTTTCTATCGGGCACATACGGCACGGAGGGGAAAATCAAAACAAATGCTCGTAATATCAAATAATAACATTTGTTTGAGGTTAGTGTAAGTATGTGTCATTGGTGGTAGAGGACGCTTCCTCTTAACATCACTGTGATGATTTTATAATTTGTTTGTACCAGCAATGGATATGTTGGTATACCAACAATGTATATGTGGGTATACCAACATATGTATATGTTGGTAAGTCTACCAGGTTAAACATGTTAAACATTACATGACAGGTTTGGTCAGTTAAGAGTGGTCCCACCTAGTGACCAGTTTTGGTATGACAATAAAACCTTTGGCCTTTTGCAGTCCAGTGATTCGAGACTGTGTAACCCACTGTTATGAATTATTTGTCAGTTTGGTTTTTAAATGTATTCGTGCCACTATAGTTTACATAACTGGCATATGATTGGTTCCATTTATTTGGAGATGTCTGTGAGAATGAGTACTTTCTGATATCCAGTCTTTGTCGTTCCCCTTGTAGCTTTCTTGCTTTGCCAGTTGTTGCTGTTTTTCCACCGTTATGATGATATGCTTTTGGTGGTTAAGTGTCGATGGTCCTACATCATTAGCATGTTACTAGTATATAATGCTATATTTTTTTTATTTCTTATCGCTCTTGCACAAGTATATTCTGCCAAAATCTAGAAGGTTATCAGCATAACAATTATACTATACCTGGGGAACATTTAGGTTCTTTTTATCAAAGATTTTTTCTCAGTAAAATTATGAATAGGTTTTTTTGTGGTGATTATTAAAAGCCATAAAATATGCAGGTTACACTAGATGAAAACTGACACGTCTTGATCGACCACTGCATTTGTTCCCTGTATGTATATAAGAATGTACTGGTTTAGGTTATTTGGGTTGATGTTACATGTCGTAACGGCTGGAACATGCAATATGTGTCACATTTTCTACTCTCTCCCAGCATGCTTGGAGCGGTGTTAATTCATCATACCGTAATGTGGTCTTGTTAATATTACTTGGTAAATTATTGTTGTTGGGTAAAATATTGTTTGTGACTTTTTAACAGGTTCATTCCTTTTAATAAAACAGTGCACACTGTTATGCGTATCATGGTGTCTAGAACATTTATTAGTAGCTGCTAGTTTTAATTATTACCAGCTGCTAGCTAATTCATGAAACAACGTACAAACCAACAGAATCACCGGCAGTATTGTCATCTCAAGCTCATTTCTGCTGTTGCTAATGGCAATGTGTTGATTTGATATTTCTTGGTAAGGTGAGCATGCCACTGTGTAGCTATCAGTCAAATTGTTCACTGTTGCAGTCTTTCTGAAACTAGTAAAAGACGTCATTTACATGAGCAGCAAACACATCAGATAAATCATTCTAAATGGTTCATTTGTAATAGATGAAGAGAAAAAATTATTGTCACAGACAACATTTTCAAATGTTAAGCACTTCAAGACTATTTTATATTTTCCAAAATCACTTTCCTGGCATTAAAATAACAATTACAGCCAAATTTGTCCTATTCCTTTTTAGTCCTTTGGACCGAAGGTGTGCCTTAGGACACTGGTACTACGCACAATAAATAGTCATTTTTATTGGATCCTTCTGAAGTGGTAAAAATACGTTTTTCAAAACCGTTATCTAACTTTTTCTCTGATTTGGCATGGGCATATGATACGATAAATAGTCACTATACAAGAAATTTGATTGACAAAGGTGTTGGATCTATGGCTGCATTTACATTACACACACACACCTCAACACATCATTCCACACACCCATGCAAACTTAACTAATCAAGGTAATAGATGTATCCGCCTTGTGTAGACTAGAATGGCCAAGTTTCCCCCTCCAACATCTCTGTCATGAAACTAATTAAACACCTGCCGACAACGACAACCTATTAAAATGTTACGAACCCCTGTAAGAAACCAGCAAGAACTTTCTTACATACCGGTGACAATATACCAGTCACACCATTAAATCTTAAAGATAATTAAACGCACTAGTTTTGAAGAAACCTGCATAGGCCACATATAGGCAGATGTGGAAGCAGCATGCTGAGGCCTTCGCCCAACCACGGGACACTATGGCTGCACGATGATGGTGATTCACCAAAACACATTTCATTTATAATTACAAACTCACTATTATAATTCAGAGGAATTGGGGCCTCTTGGCCCATTTCATAATCATAGGACAGACAGACAGACAGACAGACAGACGGACAGGCTTGGCCGCCCGCGCTTAAATTACTGGTGCTGTGTGGATTTACCCACGGGCCCACACATCACACGAACAAACACCTAATTAGTCTCAAGCACCATGTCACTCGATAAGCTAATGCTTATTATTACTGCGGCTTTGTGTGTGTAAATCAGACGGCCACTTAAACTCGCTGGGACGTTCCTACACTACACAGAGCAGGACTATTCAACTGCGAATGAATTCCATTCAGCATACTGTCACGATGATCTTCCGCGGACAATTAGCCCCACTACCCACTGGCACCGTATGATTTCGTCCTTAATGAGACGGTAGTATAAGCGTTTTTCTTACGCTAAAATTAATTATTAATTTGACTAGTTTAGTTTGCAAGGGTACGTATATGGAGCGGTGTGCGTGCGTGCGTGCGTGCGTGCGTGTGTAAAGTAAACAATTATTTATAGTCGTAGATCCTTCTTTATCATGAATTAATGAATACAACCTATTAAAATGTTGCGAACCCCTGTAAGAAAACAGCAAGAATTTTGTTTTAACTTTATTAAAGGTATTATCAAAATATTTGAATTATCTAGCGTGTACAACCGGCGGCCCCAACACGCGCGATTCTTGTGCCTGTGGTCTCAATTCAAACACATCGATACAAGGCGCCAAGACCCAGCTGTGTGCATGCGGCGTGTGCTGTTGCTAACGACGCCGTCGCCCTCGGCCGCGCATGCGCAGTGCACGTAGCAACGCAATAAAGGACGCGCGCCGCGCAGCACCAAACAGCTGTCGTAGACTGGCCGCCTGACTCCCTATCCACAATACTCGTGCCTTCTCGCGTACACCAAACTTCACCGATGTCTGCCGTGGGTCGGGATGCGTGAGAGTATTCGCGAGAAGCTGCACTAGTACCAATAGGTAAGCATGTCGACCGGGTGTCAGCCAGCGCTAGAGCAAGTGTTTACATGCCGTTGTGTGGGGCTTACAGCGGCGGGCCGGGTCAGGCACCTGCAGCGGCAGGTACGACCTGACCCGCCCACGACACACTTATTATCGTAGTTACACAGTTGGCCAACGTAGGTTCTAACCGAAAATCGCACGGATGTAGAACGTGACGTCAATCTGTAGTTTGTTTATTAGTGCGGCTTGTTTTAAAGAGCCACAGAGGTAGCTTTACCCACGTACCCCTATGTGGCATTGTAACCTTTTGCTTATAGACGTACGCCTAAGCTAATGTATGAAGTAGCTTATATATATATATATATATATATATATATATATATATATATATATATATAAGTATAGCCAGGGACACCGTCGCATGCCCACCTACAATGTATATTATTTATAATAAGTTTATCAGCTACACTGCTCTTTTGATTTGTGGTTTACAGGTAAACCACGAAGTCTCTAAAATAAAATAAAGTCACCCATCACTCTGATACTCTGTCGCCCCCTCACCCGTCACAGCTGCCCCCTACGACAGCCCGCGTATTCTCTAAAACTTGAGGTTCTGTTCGCGAGACTCGGCAACCAACAGCACCAACGGAATCTAGTCTTAGTAGTGAGACAGCAGTCGTTACAGCATTGCATTCTCAGTCGCCAGATTCCGCAGTCGAATCTGTTAGTGGATCGTGGATTGTTAGGTGAGCCTTGTCATCAGTTCTTACGTAGCTGCACTGACGGCTGTCCCCCGTGTGCCAAAGGAAGGCCGTCATATCTTACACAAGAACACAGTTCCGATAACACCAATTTGACGCTACCAATAACCAGACTGTATAATGGCATTAATTACGTTACTTGCTGCAGTCCTTAAAACGGAGTATTCATTCGGCGACGAGTAATTACACGTATTATCAACATTGCTGGGTCAAAGGTGACGCGTGCATTGTGTCTGTGCGCCAAGACGATAATGCGCGAGTTATGTGCGATAGATTCACAAACAGCCGAGCCGCAGTTATGAATTGGAAGCACTTTGTACCGAGAGTGGCGCACCGCCAACTTATCAATACCGCTCGAGCGGCACACTGGCGGCGCCCCATAGGCGGCGGGCCGCTACACATACGGCAGCCGAGCATTCAGCGACGTCTTCAATCACGTATACCGACAACAAAGGGCACCCGTTTATATCAATGACAAAATAAAGTTCGTTATGTTAAATTATGTATTGTGACATAAACAAATCGCACTCTATATTGCTCCAGCTCACTCAGCTGTATAAATGAGTACCTGGCTATAGACAGTGGTGGATGTGTGTAGTTTTGTGTACGAACAGCCTTCGCGCATTACAGTTAGCGTATGGCTGGATGCTTCCCAGAGAAGCCGAGATGGTGTCTGAGTGAACAGGTCTGTCAGGGAAGTAAAGTGTAAAGCGCTTTGAACGGTCCTGAGGACTGGATACTGCGCTATATAAGAAATTGCCTTTTTGCCTTTTCACTATATTTCTATTAGCCTACAGCATCGTACAAACAGAACCACCAGTGTAAATGTGTAGTAAGATTGAGTTTGACAGATGCATCTCTTCATTTAGGTGTCTATACAGGTGATATGCCTAATATTATGAAAACCCATAATCCGTTATGATATTTGTAAGATATCAGGGACTATGCTAGATTACTTTACGCATTACTTCGTTCTAGCCATCCTCATAAACCTCTTGACGCCGGAAGATAAATGTCATTGACATAATCAACCTACCCCTGGATCCACCGACGCTAATTAACATCACGTTTGCATGAGCAATGTACGTGAAACATGACGAACATAATCTATGTACGAGTGATCTTGAATAAATACGAACACATGTGACTTAAGACTACGGTTTCCTCCGGTCATTGACAATTCTTGTCCTTGCAGGTTTGCCGAGTAGCGCATAGAGATACACACATACAGTTGGTGAACGCTCCAGGATGACGTCAGTGAGAGCGCCGTCGTACTTCCGGTGGGCGAAGGACAAGCCAGTGACGACCAACCAGACGTATGGCTACTCCATGTACGACGAGTACCGAGAAACGAAGCCGAAACGGAAGCCAATAGGTCCGAACGACTACACACGTCCCTTCTCCAACTCGGCTTTCTTCCCCATGATCACGTACCCGTCACTACAACCACAGAGCACGAAGCCGCTGCCCGTCTGGCACCCGAGTCGGTCCTTCTGCCCGCCCGGCACGAAAAACCGGTTCGATATCAACCGGGGCTATACATTCGGACCGCTGCCCGTCGTCAAGCGAATGCCGCTAGACGTCTACCCGGCAGGGCTGATGTGGAGCCGGTCGATCTCGGCCCCTCCTGCGTATAAGGAACCCGAGCCGAAGCTGAAGGACATTTACTTATGGCACACTCTCGCCGGCACTCTCGTCCACGTTAAAAACATTAAATAACTTCCGGCCAATGTACAGAGATGGCAAGTATCAGAACCCAGAGTTTAGTCAGAGAATATGCTATTTATGTTTGCACAAAGTGGACTAATCCTGACTACGGTTATCACGTGTTGTCGCGATTGTCGCCATTCGGCGTTCCAGTGGGCTTGTTTATATGGTAAACACGACTGGGTGAACTCGAAAGTTCAGGAACTGCTCGACTTTACCGCTGGCATATTTATATTTTATGCAGCAACGTAAAGTAGACGTAGCGAAGTCGTATGCTATAAATAAACACGAGGTGATTGGAACGCCACACAAGTTCATGACGTTTCCGAAAATGTTTGGTATCTTATCGTTCCCCATCTTCAAGAAGTTTGCCGGTATATCCTAGTAAATCATTTTGGTCTACACAGCGCGTAAATTATGCGCAGACAAATTGTGTCTTTTTCTTTTGTTTTTATTACCAAATGATTCCCTCTTTAAATGATCTTGTCACTTCGTTCGAACTGTTGTTTTTATATTGTTCCACCTATTAGCCGGATGGTGGCGCCACCCACTCTGAACGCTTTGTTCTTTGTAGACGCGGCGAGAGGAACGTCGAATTTACTTTATAATTGTCGTGTGTTATTATGCTCAAAGGGTGTAAATTTACGGGGATCGATTCCGTGTAATAAAAAACGTATTTTGTCAACAAACTTGCAAAAAATTGTTTAATCGATGTAAAAAGGGAGGAAGCTTCGTGCAAATGTTGTTGATGGTGCACAATCAAAATAAACCTACAAGGATACATTCAAGCATTAGGAATTTATGCAGAAAGCGTATTCATCAAGGACAACACAGTATGAAGTTTTGACCACAATAACATGTTATCGTGTCCATGTGTGTAACTAAATTAATGCAGGATTGAATTGTGACTTACGATCAGCAAGTTTATCAAATCATTCTTTTTTGTAAATGGTGTGTATTTTGTATGTCCACTTTCGTTTCGCTTAACTAGGTTTTTATTGTTATTTGTTTGCATGACTACAGCTTCTAGTTTGGACTGTCATAGTTATTTCATGACAACTCGAATTCGACATGACATGGTCTGTTCACGTAATGTACTTTTGTTAGGGCTTAAGAAAGACCAGTCTTTCGCTCTAATGTTGGCCATTGAATTTAATTCAACTCGCTTGTAAAAAAAAACCTCTGAGACACTTATTAGCCGTGATTGTATTTTTTGCGAAAAGATATTCACGGGACATATTTGAAAATAAACCATTTTAAACATATCTTTTGTTATATTAGAAATGAGCGTTGGTGATAGCCTTCTTATATGACGTCATTCCCACTACATGGCCAACTGTAGTTAATCTAAAATTTTCGTTTCATGTTGAATGGCTGAATGACTGTTACCAGTACTTAAAATTCGTTTTCTCATGCTGCGCTCGATTGGCTTCTGAAGACATAACAGAATATATTTTTCGCAACCTCCTCCGACAAAGTCGCATGGAAATAGTTCCATCTTTAGGGCCGAGACCGCGGTACCCGAACGAGACCCCAAGAATATCCCGAATTAGTAAAACAAAAACGGTTGTCTACGGCCACTAGACTAAACTATTTAAAGATGTAAATAGGTGGATCTAGCATGTAGTAATTAACCAAATTACGCACATGATATCCATTAAACTCTGCCTCGCCAATGATGTTTCGAAGTGAAATGAAATAGATGGCATGTTTATTAGCCTACATCATTAGCCCTTGACGTTTGCTAAATTTATTTATCCCAGCTATGTAGTACTTGCTTGAGCAAGTTTGTTTTATGTCTTTGTTATCAATAAAACCAGTTTGTCTGAACGTTCCACGTTTTCGGCGTTCAATGTGGGGTTTAACGGACCTTGTTGCCAGGTAGCAGTCACATGATGAATATGTAAAATCATCCCAGATCATATTATATTCATCACCTACATTTCAGAATCTAAGACCTCTTCTTCAGCATTAATGTGAGCTATCGACTAGTTTTAATTGTCAAATGAGAGCTTCGCCCAAAGAAATGGCGGACACATGTAACCAGGTACACGAGAGACCCTTTGCTACCAATAAAGAAGGGGTTGCAACCTTCACCCGATCTTTGAGATGTATAGCGCCAGTCACGTGACAACAGAGGGCAGTGCATTATGACGTCGAAGAAGGTAGTGTGAACTTCCAAAATATTGGCTCTGACAGTGGGATTATGGGAGGGAGATATGCATTATTTCTGTATGGGCACAAGAACCGAGGCTCACGGTAATTTGGTGGGGTGCAGGAGATTAAAATGCCTCAAATATTTACGAAGTGAATGAATTTGCGTTTTTAACAAAAAGTTATGTGGAACGCCAAATCTTCTCCAACAGCACCCTCCTGACTTCCGATGAGACGGTCTGACGCAGTGTGATGACAGAGCAGTCAGCGACAGAGTGGTGCCGAGTCGATATGAAGCTCCAGCGAACAATCTTCAACAACCCCTCTCCCGTCCTCTCATGTGGCCCGATCAACCCCACAATGTTAATTTCGTTCCGACCCGACACTAATTCTACATCCTGTTTCCATACACTTTGACGGTTCACGAAGGTATCGACACCGTTGCCTTCATCACCTGGGAAACCACCAACACAGCAATGATTAAATCAAGACCAACCCCATTCAATGCACAGAACCGTACATTATATTATATTTTTTACATTAGTTTCACTTACTCGTTTGTCATTTCGTTAAACGATAGTTTCTGCGCATGCGCGATAAATGTAAAATCATCAATGTGCAGCAAAACTACAAAGCATTTTTTGTATATATATTTGATAACTCTCCTGTGATGATCGCTGTGAAGAGTTGCTTAAAATCTCGTTCAATACAATAAAATATTACATTTGTTTAAATCACTGTCACGGATTATGGCGCACTACAGTCACGTTATTTACGCTTGCTATCAAAATATGCTTCAAAACTTGTTTGCCTCGTGTTAATATGCGACAAATAACTTTGCTGAGAGGTTATAAACATCCTAACGAACAACCCGTAGTATTCATACCATAAATGCTTTGTTCTTTCGCTGCACATTGATGATTTTACAATTTTTACGAAACGTCAATCGGAACGTTTTTAACGCCGGAAAAATGTAAGCGTTACAGCGCTGAACCCCGCCTGCCACATTGCAGACTCACCACGACCCTACAGGCTGGCTGTGTGCTTTAATTTAATGATAATATTGACAGATTGGTCCTATCAATAAGCTGCTTTGGGCGTCTTATTGACTTGCTGTACGTGTCGACGCGCCCAATAAGGGCGCCATTGATAGGCCGCGAGTGAGTCAACAGTGGATATTGATAACATCGTCGCCACGAAGGATATGTCAGCGAGGACACTCGCATGCACCACTAATAGGCTGAGTATAAGCATCGCGGACAAAACGATTCCAATAACCCGTTATTTAAATACCAACCGCTGTTGTTAATTCTAAAGCTTCCCCCAACATAATCCCATCATGTCTCTAATTATGACGAGACAGGACCAGTCAACAAGCACTGCTATAAATAGATCCTGCTACACTCTGCAATCGTAGATCATTGGTTATATGCATGGACGTCTTCACGCACGCACGCACGCACGCACGCACGCACGCACGCACGCACGCACGCACGCACGCACGCACGCACGCACGCACGCACGCACGCACGCACGCACGCACGCACGCACGCACGCACACGCAACGCACACAGGCACGCACGCATAGTATATGAGTTGTAGAAGACAGCCTAGGCATTTTGAAGGTCCATTAGGGTGGTTCGCAAACTTAAAACATTCACACAGGTGGCCCAGTGGGAAGAGAATATTTGGCAAACATTGCCATGCAGGGATCTCGTGTTTAATAATTAGATATTACAGTCGTGTATTGGTTTATACAGTGATGTACTGGATTAGCCAGGTTAATTGGTACTTAATTTGAATGAACAATTACGTCATCGTCGATGGTTCGTCACGTGC
>JAODUO010000153.1:947500-1015000 GCA_025642075.2 Ridgeia piscesae
GTGCTGTATCCCTCTCCCAGCTAGACGTAGCTTTCAACGTTCTCTGAGTGGCGCTGAGATATGTTGGTGTGTCGTTTTTCATCATCATCTTTGTCTTCGACTCGTTCATCTTCGGACCCCGATTTTCACTTTCATCAGCTAGTCCCTGTAGCTTTTGTTGGAATCGGTCCTCATTAATATTCATGAAGTATTTACGCGAAAATTCATCGGCGAAACGGAATTTATTTCCCACCAAATTCAAATAAATAAAGACACGTACGCCTACGTTGGTTTGTCGTGCGGCTTCGACAAACTGAATCTCTCGATGTAGCGATTTGAAACGTATCCCCACATGAATTGGTTAGGATATTCCCAGACTCAGGGGAATTCCCCATTCCGCAAATACCACACAGTGTCGTTTAAAAGACAGAAACCAAACGAAACACATTTAACGCAATCCTGATCAATACCAACAGCATCAAAAGTATCACCAAGACAACCCAATTAAAAACAACCATCCAGTCAAATAATCCAGACATCATGTTCCTAGTTGAAACCAAAATAGACGAAAACTACCCTACCTACTAATTCCTACCACCCAACTATAACGCCATCCGTAAAGACAGAAGCATCCATGGAGGTGGTGTCCTCATAGCCTTTCGAGATGACATTGTTGCCGAGCCACTTACCAACCTAAACTCAAACTGTGAAATAGTGTGGACAAAAGAAATAAATCCATTTACTTTGCCAGCTACTACCGACCCCCCAATGACCATCTCCAATCACTTGAAGCCCTGCACGAATCTCTGACAAAACTATACAGAACACAGAAAACCCCACCAAATGTAGTCATAGCAGGAGACTTCAACCTTCCCGATATCAACTGGAGTAAACAGCAAATCACTAACAACAGAACAGCCAGCAAACACAATAAACTTCTTGAAATCATTAATGAATTTGGCCTGCAAAACATGATGAACAATCCCACACGAATTGACTCTGGCAATATCCTTGACCTTATACTCACCTCAAACCCATCAATAATCGTAAATACTCACACCACCCCTGGAATGAGTGACCACGAAGCTGTGACCTTTAATGTAAACCTAAACCCTGTCCGTAACAGAAAACCACCACACAAAATCTTCCAATATAAATCTGCAAACTGGGATAAACTCAAGGATGATATAAATCAACTGACAACAACATACTTCCACAGGAACCCAAACTCAAGAGACATAAATGAAAATTGGAACTTCTTCAGGAATAATCTTACTTCGTTAGTTGACCGCAATATTCCTAGCCGAAACACCAAAGCCAAAGCGCACCTCCCCTGGATTACACGTGAAATAATAAGAATGCAAAGAAAACGCAACAAAAGCCACAAAAAAGCAAAACAAACTGGACGAAACAGTGACTGGGAAAAGTTTAGGCAACTCCGAAGACAAGCCAGCAAAGCTGCAGCCAAATCCTACTCAGACTACCTAAATAACCACATTGGAGAAAGTCTAAAAACAAACCCAAAACAATTCTGGTCATTCATGAAAGTAAACAAACGTGAATGCATTGGCAACCCTACTTTGCAATAAATGGCCAAATAATCACAAATGATCGCGACAAGGCAAATACCCTTAACAACCATTTCAGCTCCGTGTTCACCCAAGAAATCTACCCCATCCCCAAACTATCTCCATCCGTCTACTCCGATATCCCCTTCCTCGAAATTGGGATAGACGGAGTAGTCAAGCAACTGAAAAATATAAATCAAAATAAAGCTACAGGCCCAGATGAATTACCTGCTAGGGTCCTCAAAGAGGCTGCAGCAGAAATAGCCCCAATTATCACACAAATTTTTCAGCAGTCATACAACACTTCCAAACTTCCAGATGACTGGCTCCAGGCACTAGTAACACCAATACACAAAAAGAGCCTCAAATCAGACCCTGCCAATTACAGACCCATTTCATTAACATGCATCCTCTGCAAAGTGATGTGGAAACACTTACACAAACACAAATTCCTCCTCCACTTTCAACATGGTTTCCAGTCAGGGCTGTCTTGTGAGTCCCAACTCATCGAGACAGTCCATGACTGGATAACAGCTATGGATAACAAGTCACAGATAGATGCCATCCTGCTTGATTTCGCCAAAGCCTTTGACAAAGTCCCTCATAAACGCCTCCTATCAAAATTAGCCTTCTATGGAATAACTGGAAACACAAAAAACTGGATAAAATCATTTCTTTCACACCGAAAACAGAGAGTTTCAGTCAACGGCGCCCTGTCGGATAATACATGTGTTACATCTGGAGTACCTCAGGGCTCAGTCCTAGGACCAGTTCTTTTTCTGCTATACATAAATGACATAAACAACAACATTCAATCTCCAATACGGCTCTTTGCTGATGACAGCATCATCTATCGCAAAACCAAATCTGAAACAGATAACAACATCCTCCAATCTGACCTGATCCAACTACAAACATGGTCCAACAAATGGCAAATGGAGTTTAACATCCCCAAATGTATGCACCTCCCAATAACAAACAAAACCAAACCCAGACTACATTCGTATTCCCTTTGTGGTGTGCCACTCTCCACAGTCTCCAGCCACCCATATCTTGGAATAAAATTAGATACTAAACTAACCTGGGCGAATCACATCACTGACATAGCTTCCAAATCATCAAAAGTTTTAGGTATGATCAAACCTGATGTAAAAGAAACGGCCTATAACATGCTAGTCCGACCAAAACTTGAATATGCCTCTCCTATATGGAATCCACAAACCACTACCCAAATTAAACATCTTGAAAAGGTACAGCACTGTGCAGCCAGATTTGTCAAAAACAACCATCGACGCCAAACAGCCACAACAGACCTAATAGCCACCCTTGGATGGCCCACTCTTGAGCGACGCAGGATTATCAAACAAGCAATGACATTTTACAACATTTTAAATAACATAATCAACATCACACCACCACCATCAAAAAACCGTGGCCATTACATCGCCACCAAGGTGCCGCATCAACACTGCAGTGTTCTCCTTTTACCCCCGTGCAATTCGCATCTGGAATATGATCCCACCACACATTACTGCAATAGAAAATCCCATAGCTTTTCAAGCAGCAATAATGAACCTCCCCTTCCCAACACCCAATCACCTAAATTGCCTGTAAAACAAACAAACAATTTATAACAAACAAACAAACAAACAAACAAACAAACAAACAAACAAACAAACAAACAAACAAACAAACAAACAAACAAACAAACAAACAAACAAACAAACAAACAACATACATACATACATACATACAACCAAACGCATGCGCACAAGAAGCACTACAAACTCCTGCGTTAGCCCAAGTTTGGGCTATTTGGAGTAAACAACCTGAGACCTGAGACTTTTGTTTGTTGTAAATCGTCGTATTGAGTAGAATAATAGGACTTTGCGAAAACAACCTGGTAAAATTAATTGTGTGAGTTAAGAGAGCTGATAAGAGAAGAATGAATGAACTGAGAATGAAGGTTGGAGTGAAGGAAAATTTTAAGAAGAACTTTCAAAGGAGTAGGTTGACATAGGCTGGTCATGTGAAAAGAATGAAAGAAAAAAAACTGGCAAAAAGAGTAGATGCCCAGAAACTGGAGGAGGAAAAGGAGGCGGGGAAGACCAAAATTACGATGGGATGACTGCATTAAGAGAGACTTGGAAAGAATGGGAGAAGAATGATAGAAAACGTAATGACAGAAAAGTGAGAGGAATAAAAAAGACAATGGAAACGGAAATCAATTTACCCCTGACGACAAGGATGCTAAGACAAGAACAATAACAAAATGCATTTTGACTCTAGTAACTGGGCAACTATTATTTTGAATCCTTAATAGCCATTAGCCATCACGCACATTGAGAATGATGGTAGTTTCGTTACCTTGTTACCTCTTGGGCTGCAGCCAGCGACAGAAGTGGAAAATTCTTTGCATGATGAAACTTTTGCGAAAGAGTAGGACTGGGAAGGAAAGTCTTCCACAGGCATCCGTATACCCCCCCCCCCCGTACTTTGTGACTATGTGAACCAGGCAGCCAGTTATTGGTCCTCCGTTGCCCATCATTCTAATTTTCCGGGACGCCCAGTGATCAAAGATATCCACGTTTGAAACATTACTTAAAATATACCGTGGCTCTGTGCTCGTTAAATCATGGTCATATATTCTATAACATCAATGGTGCGTTCTTATGTTTGGGCAATGATTGTCATAGCGTTTTCAGTCCCCTTTAATCATATTTGAATTATGAGAACTTTCTTTGCCAAGGTGTAGGATAACATTTCCAAGATTGGCCCCCCACGGCTACGCCAATGGTGCACATTGGTAATTCCAATCTCGCTAAGTAGTCATGGTCATCGAGTTGACCGAAACCCTGGCATATTAAGCATAGAAATAATTCAGGTTTGGGCTGTTGAACCCTTAAAATGTGTATTAAAATGCCTCGTGGTTGACAAACGCTCAGACCAGGCTGTCTTCCTACAAAGCCCACGAGCCATTTTCGCGACCAATATAATTTGTCAAATAGGAGAATGGCCCGGCCATGGTAATGCATCATCATACCACGATAATAATAACATGTCGGACGTATGACATCAGTAAGTGCTAGCTAGGCCATACACTACTCTCTCCCTATTATGTGGATGTGGTTATTTCTAGTTCAGGGGTGCGTTTGCGTGGGCATGCATAATTACAAAAACGATCTTATTAACACAACCATTTTACAGACGTTAAGTTTAACATAAAAACAAGATCAAAAACACAAATTCTACGTTTATAAGTTCGTTTGATTGTCACCTCTGATTGATTGTGAATTGTTTATATATATATATATATATATATATATATATATATATATATATATAAAAAAAAAGGTGTAGATTTCGTTTCATATTTTGTGTATTTAGTTGTCAATTAAAAAAACAAAGAATTGCTCACATTCGCGTTGCTATGTGACAACTGTGAGTATTAAAAAAATATTATTAATAATCATCATCATGCAGCCGTAAAGGGTTGTCTTGCATCGATAAGAATTGTTCAGCGCCTACCCAGATAGCATGGAAACGTTAATCTAACGTTCATTTAACGTTAGCAGAAACGTTGGTTTAACGTTTAAATGTGAACGTTTTTTTTGCGTTATTTTGCTCGTTTATTTAACGTAGATCTACGTTTACATTCCAACCAAACAAAAACAACCAAAACCTAACGTTTCGGGAACGTTAGAAATTTAACGGTATCCAAAATCAAACGGTTCTAACAAAATGCAAACGTTAATCTAACGTTTGCCTGCTATCTGGGTAGAGCCCGAACATTACGTTTTCCAAAGCCCTGGCTATCCCACATAATTTATACATTTTATGTAATATTTATATACAGTATTTTATATACATTGACTACAATAATTAAATTTACAATTTTTGTTACGAATAAATGTACTGTTCACGAGTTGCGCTTCTAGGCAAAACGCGGCTGTATCTTGCAACGGGACGATCGATACACGCCGAGGTCGAGATCGATACCGCATAGGCCGAAGTCACTTATAGCCGAGTGCACCGAAACAGATCGCATTCAAATTACATAGGTCGAGATTCAGAAAGTCCGAGATCACCGCGGCTGTAATCGTATGGTTTAACTTGTAGCTGTGCTATTTCGACTTGTCAACGCTGTGAATTAGCGCAAACTTTAGTAACATCTCCAGTAAATACTAAGTGGCTGCAATGGACAAATATACTCTGTATCCTTTTTATTCAACGCAGCAGTTAGACAATCCGAAGTATAGCAACGATGCCATGTGGGCGATAATGTGTAGAGTCGATATGGTGGTCTCATTGATATATATAGACATATAGACATTTTTGCGCGAAAACAAGAATATGTCGCCCTGTTATATAAAGATGGCGTAATATATACCAATAAATCATCGGAGGGTGGTCGGTGCCAAGGCCCATTTATTGGCCAATGTTGATGAGAGCCAGATTTTTACACCAAATTGGCAGATATACCATGCCATCCATGCCGGTCCTCACCAGGTATTGAACCCAGACTGATGTGCTTACCACTATACTAATCCACATGTGTTGGTTGTTGTGTGTGGAAGCTGCTCATGACTTAAACAGAAAAATGCGTAGCATAATTTAGCAGATTTATAATGCGTTTATCCAGGATACTTTCATTTTTTACTTTGCATAGTCTGGCACAGAACTGATCTGCAAGCAGATGAAGTTGTGGACTCCCTGGTTCTAGAAAAGGAATACATATACTTGGCAAATAAACCAGTCACTCAGTATGTAGTGTATTGGCTGTTGTGGCTGCGTCTTGGCCTTACAAAACCATAAACCACACAAGTCATTTAGCTGCTATGGCATAAGTTCCATGGAATCTGTGAGGTTATTATCATGAAGGATGTTTAAATGCCCAGTGCTGCCACCTGGTGTCCTATTGGGTAATGTCGGCCTGTTGGAGAACTGGATCTCACACATATTTCTCAACCTGTCTTGGTAGCTCTGCCGAGGAACGTGCTGTGTAGTAATAAAGTAAGTAGATGTAGCCAGTGCGTCTGTGCATGTAGTGTTTATAATGTGGTGCCGTGTAGTTACCCTTGACACAACTGCCCAGCAGCCTAGACGTACAGCTGGGGAGCCAGGAGTATGCAACGATCGCCTACAACTCTCTGCGTGTCGACAGGGAATGCAAGCGGAATGCAATAAACAAGAAGCTCTCCACCAGTGGCAGCACTCTTCATATGTAATAACTGTTTCCGAACTTGCGGATGTATAGTGCTCGGGAATAGTTGTTTTTGGTAGTTCATTTTTGTGACAAAACTTGTGTTTAATTATTACATTGCTGAATTCAGGTACCGATTCAGGTTTAATAAAAATTTATAAAGTCTTATCGCTGTAATCATAAACTGACTTAATAATGCATCATTGTGCTAGTCAGTCCAGCTGTCAAACTTACTGGTGTCTTGTGTGACGAGTTGATGACATCCACAACAAATCTCTATAGGATTTTCTATTATTTTGGATGCAGGCTGGCTGTCTTGTAAAATGTGTTTTGAGAACTACTTGAAATACTTTTCAGTGCACTTACATTTTGTATTTACTCTGCATTTTAATAAAGACTATTTGTATTTAAATACATTTCATTGTGGGATTATATCCTCTAACTCCTTAACTGATGTCATTGTTGTAGGACGCTAGAGGCCAGTGATGCTCGACAGGCCCGGATAGGGATAAACTCATTCCTGGATCAGCTACATTTGGTGGTACAGACTCTGGAACAGTTTGGTTGACCTGACACCTCCAGGTGACAGGAGGAATAGACAGTTTGGTTGACCTGACACCTCCAGGTGACAGGGGAATAGACAGTTTGGTTGACCTGACACATCCAGGTGACAGGAGGAATAGACAGTTTGGTTGACCTGACACCTCCAGGTGACAGGAGGAATAGACAGTTTGGTTGACCTGACACCATCCAGGTGACAGGAGGAATAGACAGTTTGGTTGACCTGACACCTCCAGGTGACAGGAGGAATAGACAGTTTGGTTGACCTGACACATCCAGGTGACAGGAGGAATAGACAGTTTGGTTGACTGACACCTCCAGGTGACAGGAGGAATAGACAGTTTGGTTGACCTGACACCTCCAGGGTGACAGGAGGAATAGACAGTTTGGTTGACCTGACACCTCCAGGTGACAGGAGGAATAGACAGTTTGGTTGACCTGACACCTCCAGGTGACAGGAGGAATAGACAGTTTGGTTGACTTGACACCTCCAGGGTGACAGGAGGAATAGACAGTTTGGTTGACCTGACACCTCCAGGTGACAGGAGGAATAGACAGTTTGGTTGACCTGACACATCCAGGTGACAGGAGGAATAGACAGTTTGGTTGACCTGACACCTCCAGGTGACAGGAGGAATAGACAGTTTGGTTGACCTGACACCATCAGGTGACAGGAGGAATAGACAGTTTGGTTGACCTGACACCTCCAGGTGACAGGAGGAATAGACAGTTTGGTTGACCTGACACATCCAGGTGACAGGAGGAATAGACAGTTTGGTTGACCTGACACCTCCAGGTGACAGGAGGAATAGACAGTTTGGTTGACCTGACACATCCAGGTGACAGGAGGAATAGACAGTTTGGTTGACTGACACCTCCAGGTGACAGGAGGAATAGACAGTTTGGTTGACCTGACACCTCCAGGTGACAGGAGGAATAGACAGTTTGGTTGACCTGACACCTCCAGGTGACAGGAGGAATAGACAGTTTGGTTGACCTGACACCTCCAGGTGACAGGAGGAATAGACAGTTTGGTTGACCTGACACCTCCAGGGTGACAGGAGGAATAGACAGTTTGGTTGACCTGACACCTCCAGGTGACAGGAGGAATAGACAGTTTGGTTGACCTGACACCTCCAGGTGACAGGAGGAATAGACAGTTTGGTTGACCTGACACCTCCAGGTGACAGGAGGAATAGACAGTTTGGTTGACCTGAGACCTCCAGAGTGACAGGAGGAATAGACAGTTTGGTTGACCTGACACCTCCAGGTGACAGGAGGAATAGACAGTTTGGTTGACCTGAGACCTCCAGAGTGACAGGAGGAATAGACAGTTTGGTTGACCTGACACCATCAGGGTGACAGGAGGAATAGACAGTTTGGTTGACCTGACACCATCAGGGTGACAAGAGGTACTGAAATCACGAGCAGAAAACTGAGAATGTGGCTCATGAACCACAACAAACACTGGGTTTGTAGCAACTGACACTTGTGCAGAACATGATAAACAGTAGGTTTGTCATGACAGATTGAGATATTAGTAACAAGTATTTGGGAATAACAGAAGCTATGAGATTTTACATGTATCAATTAGTTGTACATAATCAAATTTGAGATTATAGGAACAGAGACATGTGCACATTTTAGTAGAAGTGGGTGACTGCAGCAAGTAGTACTTATAAACCATAAATACAAGTTTAGATTTATTTCTGTGATCGTTGCGTGCCCTGCTATAAAACACTTCTTGTTCTTGTTCAAGATGCTACAATTTTTATGCTGGACGACTGATTCTACAAAGTATCAAATGCTAAAAGGTGCTTTTAAACTTGGTATATTCGGGGTGTACACATCTTTATTCATACGATTAACCTTATGTATCTTCTATTGTTATATTTGTATATAAAATAATGCATTTCAGATGAATGTGTGATTTCCGTAATAAAAATCAGATGGATTCTCAGTCATTAACAAGATTGCCACCTAGAGATTCAACTCTAGATGGCAGGTGGACTAGGAAGCCATTTGGCTTATCGAGAGTCCAACCTATCTATCTAAGTATACCCCGCCCTTCTTAGGTATATGTCGATTTTATTTTTAAATATATTAACACTACTAGCACCTACACAATCAGCTGATAATCTGTTCCATTCGTTTACTTTTGTGAAAATGAAAATTTTCTAATATCTAATCTACACTGCTTCTTTGCTAATGTAACTCCGTGTCCTCTAGTCCTTCTCTCTTCCTTGACTGTGAAAAAATATTTCTGTCAATATTTTCATATCCATTCAATATTTTAAACACCTCAATCTGATCTCCTCTCAATCTTCTGGTTTCTAGTGTTGTTAACCACCTGGTACTTGGAATGTTTCTTTTGCGTTTGACATTAACATAAAACACTTACACATAGATACAATAAAACAGGTAAACTTCAAGTACAATAGTGTTTGAATAGATGTTTATTAACATAATTTCTGACGTTCAAATGCCACTTTCTGCATAATTTTCCCCTTAAACTGCCCCCAGACTCCTGTGTTGGTTGCTGATGTTCTGACCATGTCTGATGGCGTCTTACATTTGCACAAAGTGTTCTTATTGAAATACATGACTTTCATCCTGTGGTGCTATGATATTAGAGAATGGACTTTTGCTGAGTCATTCTGTTGCATCTGAGCCTCCTGGAATCTCTGTGATATTCGCTGAGTGATCTTCAAATACTTGTCCATGCAGTTTGTCGTACAGTTTTGCTGAAACAGACATCAGTGAAACAGATATTAACAAACGGATGGTAGCATCAGTTTGAAAAAGTGGAAACAAATGTGTAGCATTACATAACAGCATTGGGTGTTTTGGAATTTACCATAAGGTAGTGAACATGTATAATGTCATAGACATGTCATGTCAGTTAAACTCTATAAACTGATGATAAATAACATTAGTTTCGTGTTGTCGACATGATCCCCAAAGTCATTGGTACATTGCAGTGTTGCTCCTGGTTAAAATGATAGATTGGTGACAGGGTGAGTGGAGCAAGCAGTGTCATGTCATGTCATGCCATGCCATGCCATGCCATGCCATGCCATGCCATGCCATGCCATGCCATGCGATGCGATGCGATGCGATGCGATGCGATGCGATGCGATGCGATGCATGCAATGCGATGCATGCAATGCAATGCAATGCAATGCAATGCAATGCAATGGAGGTATGGGGGCATTCCGTCCGGGACTATTTTAAAAACTGGCTTGAAAAGAACTTGGACTAGTCATTGTTGCTCTGGCTGGAGAGGTTAGATTTGTAATAGAGCTGTGTTTACCTCTGAATCTAACACCTTCCTGGTTGTGAAGTCGTGTACACAGTCTGTGAAGCACATCTCAGAGAGTTTGTTGTACGACAAGAGGAACTCACGAAACTGCAACATGTAAACAGGTAAATCCACATCTACTTTCACCAATTAGCGACTTGAGATATGCACTTGCACAAAGTTAGAACACATGAAATTAATACTTGTTTTGATAAGCAGTGTTTGAAATTACTGCTAAAAATTTTTGACCAGTACCTTTGAGGACCAGCAAATCATTTTAGCAAGTAATGGTTACATTCGTGTACTTCCGTAACTGGAGATAATTATATTGTATGTTTGCTACACAAAACAAATTGGAAAAACAGCAAAACACTGAGTCAATTATTGGTTGATAGATTGATTGAGTTAAGTTTCGTATTTTGCTTTATCTGAATCATTTGACATAAAGTTATATATAGTAAATATTTTAATTAAAATTATCACAATCTGTGCAATTCATTGGTGTTATTTCACTTTTCTGTGAAATACCAATTGAAACGGAATATTGAATAAATTATGCTCCAAGTTGAACATTTTGAAAATGTGACATTTCTTGGGCTCAGCCACCTAGATTGCTTAATTAAACTCACTGTTGAAAAGACCTACAGTGTACTACAAAAGTCACCTCTTGACATAGTATTGAAGAATGACATACCTGCTTCATCGTAGACTCAGTCTGCTGGTCCAACTGCGGCACTGTCGTCATCTTGCCTGCAGCAATAGTAGCGGTCATTATAATTTATAAATGGTCACCGTCAATAAATGTCATCTTCCATAGATCACAATACAAAATGATATTGTTCCAACATTAAACTGAGACAACAGGTGGAGCAAACACACAATGCAGTCAGTATTTTAACAACTCGTGCTATGTCTTATGAATATGGACAATGTGGAATGGCATAAGTAAAACCTGCCTTTTTCTATCTATATTTAAGTCTAAGGATATTTAAAACAAACAATTGCTGTGGGCTCTGGGATGGAAACTCCTACTAATATCAATAAGGAATAAAAATTAGTTTTGTTTGTTTATTTTAAGTAAGTTTCTATTAAAGTAATAATGAACAACCTGTTGTTACTGCTCCACACCCAGATGTAACTGACTGGTTGGGCACTTCTGGTGGGCAAGCACGAAGACACAGTGCCAGTAGTATGGCAGAAAGCTATCAGTTCGTCACTTCCAGAAAATGGGTTGGAGACTATAGGTTCGGCACTCCATACAGAGAAGCCATAGTTGATATAGTTCCATCACTAGCAGACTATGTATTTAAAAAGGAGCTATAGGTAATCGTATGCCTAAACCAAGGGCTAACCATTTATGATAATTATTTATTGAATGTTTAAATTCAATTTAACAACTCTTGTGCAGTTTTGAGGCTAGCTTTTGTGGGTTGGCTTATACAGAAAGTGTCGGTTGAAAACATAGTTTGTGTGTCTTGTATTTTCAACTATTTGTTGTTTTGTTCTTTGTTATCACAAAACTATCTTTTTCTTAAAAACTGCCATTTGTGTAGAATTTGGACCCGCCTCAATTTTGCCATTATAACTATATTTGTCTACATTATTATCTGTTATGTATGTCTTGATATTTTTCAGCTCAGATTTCTTTAGAATTACAGTTGTGGCCCTTTTTAGACATTTAATTAGCTTAACTATTAAAGTAAACATTGTATAAGGTGGATTCGTCTAAGTCGGATCTCATTTAAACTTTGAGTATTGTCCACAAAAAAACGATGTCTAAGTTGCCATATATAAGTTGGATCTTCACCTAGCCAAGTTGGTCCATTTGATCAGTGGTACACTGTACTATGTTTTCCCTGCTTAAGTTGGAATGCAGAAATCACTTAGTGGCATGGAGTACATATATCAGATGAATTAAAGGTGAAATGGCTATTAAAACAAAATAATCCACACTGCCACAATAATGGACAGTGAATGTATCTATTTCTCAGTGTCGAACATGCTACTTTACTGGTGATAAGACACTATGATTTAACGCTTAGGAACAGTGAAATCAAAGAGTTGACTGACAAGTGCAAGGCCCACTGGTCATTCTCATGAGACTGTTGCAACAAAAACATGCAGGGCAAGATGACTGATGTCTACAATCAATAATGTGCTATGACTTTCGATATTCGTGCCAAAAGAAGGTTAAGAAGTACACACCTACACATGTTCTACTACTGTGACAATGCAACTTTGTAAAAGTAATGGTAAACTATAGCATTAGTGAATCGTACCAAAACGATTAAAAATCTGATTTTCACATACATTTTAACTCAAGTCTCACATAAATTATCTTGGACTTGGTCCATTGAATCCGACTTATGCAAGCTTGTCTTTACTGTTCTATCTGTAGCCTATTTAGTATATTAGTGTAAAAATAAAGGGCATTTATATAGAATTTGGACCCACCTCAATTTTGCCATTATAAAGTTCTGTATATTTGCCTATATTGGATACCTCATTCAAATTATAATCCTAAACATGATCAATCAGCATTCTCAGGTACATTTATGTATAACAAATATTGCATTTTGAGATTCAAATAGTGCTCCGATTTGTGCCACTTGCAAACACAGCAGTAAGACACCCCATGTCACATTGCCATGTGTCACTGCGCTGTGCACTTGGAATGAGCGATTTGTTTATGCCGACTGTGCTGACCTCAAAAGACTGCTAAGACGCGCTATTCATAAATCATAAATATGCGCAAGATGATGTTTAATGATTGAATTAACAAAATGAAGTATCAAATGTTGGCAAAGATAGTTATACTGTAATGGTAAGATTGAGGTGGGTCCGAATTCTATATAAACGCCAAAAAATTATTATGGAAACGTATTATTCATAATATATTATTTAACTGATTTAACAAAACATCCCACCTCATGTGTGTGCGCATGGACTTAAGCCAAGCCATGCCCATGACCTGCGAGCTACGGCTAGCGATAATAAGGAAATGACGCGATAACTGTATGTCTGGCCGACCTACGAGTTTATGAACAATTATGGCCTTCTACAGCATGGACAACATCATATACTTACTGCTTCTAAATTGAACAGGCCTTTAGTACGTAATGTAGATAGGAAATGTGTATATAACCCCAAACACCAAACCAAAATATGAGCCCAAACTTTTTTGGAACAACGATTTGTATTGGTCACAAATTTTAGTAAGCTTTCGGAACGCCATTGAACTGTTGCGCACTGCTTTGATCAGCCATGGGTACATAGCGTAGCGCAATGCCCCTCATCGACTTGCGAGGATGTATAAGTAAATTTGAGAAACTTCTGTATCACTCGGCATACATACACTTATATTTCGAGCAATAGGAGAATTATATGTAGCACAGCTGAAATTTACTGTGTCTCGCTGGTCACTGGTAAATTACTGTCTGCAATAATGGAACTTAACTAAAATATACCACTTTATTTAGAACCCATTTAGAATTATGCCCATTTATGGTAAGCCACTGACGCACTAATGCTTTTTTGTATTTGGAAATAAATGTTTTTTTAATTGCAACTTAATTTTGATTGCCTGAAAACAAATTATTATCCATTATAAATTACTGACAGGCATTTCGTAAAATGAGAACATTTACGGCCCTATCGTCCGTCTGCTAGCCGTATTCACCGTTTTAAGCAAGCCCGTACAAGCAGCACACTGGGGTCTGGAAACAGCAACGCGTAAACAAAACCATTTGAAATTTTTATCAAAAGTTAGCAGTGCATTCTTATATGATATTCGGTCAAAGTGTCGGCTTAGGTTCGAAAAGGTGTCGTTTATTTTGTATATCGTAGCTTTGTAGAACGTAAATGCGGACGATCTTTGCACTCGGTTTTGCCAATCACAACGATGTATCCAGTGAGTGTCAGTTAGCGGGTTGGGGTAGGGACGTTTTCCCGCTGAATTCCACCGAAGTTGACCCAACATCAACTACTAAAATATGGAAAAGGGAAGCACAATTAATATGCGAACAGATTCAACAGACAACAATGCTGTTGATCTGCTAGCAATCACAGAAGCAGCTGTAAAAGGCTTGGCGAAACCTCGCTTCAATCGTACGGTGGATGTTCGCTGTGCAGATTACATGGGGGCGGTTAAACTTGGCCCGAAACACCCACAAGTACATGTTTATTCCAACTTAGCTGGAGAAGATTCCGGTGCTATGGATCTAAACCACAGTGATGGGTATGCGCTGCATTCGCAGAGTATTAACGCTTCTGCGCGTAGCATTAGTGACAGTAGTGATCGTAGTTCCGTTCTGGCGGACTCTGCCTTCCTCACAGGTATGGCAAAGCCCGTCAAAATATCTACAAAACGACTGACTGAAATCAAATCACCATTTGACGAACCAGTTGTCATGCAGACAAGTTCCGTTGCACATCACCAAAATGAGGCAGCACATATACACAAAAGTGCTCTTAATGATGGGGGACTAAACGATTATGTTAATGCTAATCCAAAGACAACAGAGTCTCCAGCAGAGAAATCCAGAGATCTATACAAACAAGGGGATGGACAAACCATGATTAGGGGTGTGGAGGACAAGTCAGGTGATGACATGCTTGGAAGTGGAAAAAGTATGCCATCTGAGAGCATCCAGATGCTAGACTCGGGCTACATGACACAACATGTGACTGTCATCAAGGAGGTGCAGCAGCAGATGTTGCGAACAAGTGAGATGGATGAGGGAGGCTGGACAGCAGACCAACAGGCAGACGACACCTTGTCCTCAGTCGAAGCCTTCCTTGTCAGTCCACAAGGTACGATTCAAATGTTCAGTGTGGACCTTTTTAATTGGACCTTTTTAACTTAAAGGGAGCATTACATTGCTTTTGGATATGGCATTGGCGCAGCCATCTTAAGTTACAGGCTAAATGAACTCTCTATATAATATATGTAATTTTTATATTGCAGATGAACAGGGCTTGTGATTAAATAGGGCAAATATGTTAAGAGACTTGAAAGGTGAAGAAAAGTTAATTAAGGAAATGAATGGTGGAAGAAAAGTTAGTGTTAAACAAATTATGTTGTTTAAAAAATATAAATTATTATAATGATTTGATATGTTGAAAACATGTGTACTCCCAAATTGTTCTATGGACTCCCAAAGATGAGTACTGTAGGAGTCTGCTGGGCTCCCAACAAATTTCCATAAAAACTGATGCTTGAATAATAATTTGCCATGTGTGATGTGTCTGTGTCTGTGTCTCTTACTCCATGGTACATGGAGCAGGTACACATTTGGGACATGAAGTTGACATATTGACAACACCCGAATGCATCCAGTCTGATGTATCTTCACTCATGAAAGACGTATCTGCATCGCCTGGACTGCAGCACAGGAACCAGACTCATGTGAACAGATTTGCAAAGGTATGTTGAATGAAACTCCAAGAATTTGGATGTCCATGTTGGATTTACTCCATCTTCTGTTATTTACTTGGAGGAGACAGCAGTGTGCATTATGCACATGTATGTTCTTTATTGATCGGTCTGCAAGAATAAATAATCTTGTTAACGAACACGAATGTCATTTGAATGTTCGGCATTTGAATGTACACGCATCTGTTCAATTTTTCAGTGCTGTATGCCAATGTTGTGTTGTAGTACCAGCCGGGTTGTGCTCTGAGACAGGGCACACTGATGGAGGGTTCCCAGCCCTGCCCCCTTCCCACCCAGACAACCCAGGGCACAGATGTCCACATCTCCCAGTTCAGCCTCTCCAGTCGTGACAGGGTTCTCAGACAGGCACTCGTTAAAAGGTGTGTCTCAGATTAATTCCCTGGGAAGGTTTCCAAGAGGTTTCACCCTACCCTCTCCATCTTATTTTGTTGTCTGCCTTTTAACCTTGTTTGGGGTCCATATTGTGGCATATTCCATATCTGACTTCTGTTGTTATTTTTTGGGCCATCTCATGCCAGTGAGTGCATAGGATTACAAGTTCACGCCTAATCGGCTACACGGGTATACTAGTATCTCTAAGTCAGTGACTAACGTAACTTTATACAGAAACATGTCCACCCATTATTTGACAGGTGAAACCTGTTTTGGATGGGTAGAAATATCACTGGACAGGTGGTGGATGGATAAATAAATACAGAGCAAAACATTTCTTGCAAAATCATAGAAATTATCAGTTATGCTTTGAAAATGGCTGTCACATGTGTGTTTGTAGTTTATTTCTGTTCATAATACACATCTCAACTGGCTTGTACATATGTTGATTAATGTACACATGTCTACCAAAAATGTGTAACTGGCGAAACTTTTGGCCAACATAAAGCCCTTGTAGTGAACCACATTGTCACTCAAGGTATAGAACTTTTAGTTTAGGAAAATTATCGCTCATGTTACATATAATGTTTGGGAAGGGGAAGTATATACAGGATATGCACTACTGCAGAATGGTTTGACAGGTACACGTTGGTGGTCCTGAAGTTGCCCTTTGACCTGGGGCATCGCAGCTTATATAGTCCTCATGGTTAGACATGCATCCATATATGAAAATGAGTGTAGAGTTCAAAGCTGAATGTCAAAGTGTTATTTTAAAAGAGTAGCTATACATTCGTTTGTGAAGTAAACATTTTACAAGGACTTGTGGCGCTAACATTGTTGGTTTTGATGTAGGATGCACAAGGATGTTGCTGTTAAGAAAGTCGTACAACCGACATTGGTGCAGTCACGGCCCCCCGTGGAGGGTGTCAAACCCCCTGTAGGGGGTGTCGGACCCCCCGGGGAGGAGGAGACGAGGGAGTCAGTGGCAAGTGCAGCAGCAGTGGCAGCTGTGTCAGCTGTTATTGCCACGCAGCCGTTCATCAAGGTATGGAACAAAGTCAACTGATAGTTACATTTGTGCTTGTGATGGTCTCGTAGAAACAAAAGTCCAAAGAAATTACGAGTAGTGTTGGTTCACATTTCCACCAAAACATGTGGTGTGGGACTAAGCATTGTTACTAGGATAAAGTTGCATCAGCCTAGTTCACACGCTAGGTGGCAGCATTGTAGCAGTGTGTTCGGTGAGGTGACAGACAGCCCCAATACATTTAAGGTGCCACATATTTTGTGACTAAACTTGCAATAATCCTATATGAGATCACCTGTTATGAGATTACATTGACATTAATATCCCTGTGGAACACCAGGTGGCAGCACCAGTAAGGTATATTGAATATACGTTTCGTGAACAAGGCCCGTAGCTGACGGGTCGAAACGTCGTACACATCTTCGACAATAAAGCTCCGAAGTAAGTTAAATTATACTACAATAAACCAGAAAGGTAGTTTCATCAAAGACAGTAAAAGAAATAGATTTTGGCAGATTTGTGTTTGCAGTCTTGGCTGGTTGTCAGAACGTGCATGCTGAAAATGCAACTTTTGAAGTGTCTGTTCAGTGTTTTCATTAATGACTTCAAAAGGATTGCTATATAAGCCATAACACAGCGTAATGAATATTCTTATTAAATATGGTGACATTTCTGAAGATTTTTTAAAAACTTTCTTGGCACTTAATATCCACATCAATTTCATAATTTATGGAATTTACTAATATGGACCACATCTATAATAATGTGTTTTAAATATCTCAACAGAAAGTATGTTGAGCTTGATGACATGTTTAGTGACACAACCCACTGTCACAGGCACAACAAGACATGGAGCAGAAGATGACGCAGCTGCTGGAGAAACTGACGACACTGCCACATCATTCGACACAGCCGTGTCAGTCGACACAGCATGCGACACAGCAGGAGACGATAACTAAGTTGGAGGAGAAGCTGACACGACTCACCAACCACCGACTCAGTCACCTTGAGAAGATGCAACTCATTCAGTTTCAGGTGAGAATCTGGTTAGTGTGCTGACTTTGTAACATTGTAAGCCGGGCCTGGCCAGAAATAATGTTTTCCCATATCTGTATCTGCTGTTTCAGATGCCTGTGATCTGTGTGTCTGATATTCCAGATGCCTGTATTCTGTGTGTCTGATATTCCAGATGCCTGTGTTCTGTGTGTCTGATATTCCAGATGCCTGTGTTCTGTGTGTCTGATATTCCAGATGCCTGTGTTCTGTGTGTCTGATATTCCAGATGCCTGTGTTCTGTGTGTCTGATATTCCAGATGCCTGTGTTCTGTGTGTCTGATATTCCAGATGCCTGTGTTCTGTGTGTCTGATATTCCAGATGCCTGTGTTCTGTGTGTCTGATTTTCCAGATGCCTGTGTTCTGTGTGTCTGATATTCCAGATGCCTGTGTTCTGTGTGTCTGATATTCCAGATGCCTGTGTTCTGTGTGTCTGATATTCCAGATGCCTGTGTTCTGTGTGTCTGATATTCCAGATGCCTGTGTTCTGTGTGTCTGATTCCCAGATGCCTGTGTTCTGTGTATCTGCTATTCCAGATGCCTGTGTTCTGTGTGTCTGATATTCCAGATGCCTGTGTTCTGTGTGTCTGATATTCCAGATGCGTATGTCCTGTGTGTCTGATATTCCAGATGCCTGTGTTCTGTGTGTCTGATATCCCAGATGCCTGTGTTCTGTGTGTCTGATATCCCAGATGCCTGTGTTTTGTGTGTCTGACATTCCAGATGCCTGTGTTCTGTGTGTCTGCTATTCCAGATGCCTGTGTTCTGTGTGTCTGATATTCCAGATGCCTGTGTTCTGTGTGTCTGATATTCCAGATGCCTGTGTTCTGTGTGTCTGATATTCCAGATGCCTGTGTTCTGTGTGTCTGATATTCCAGATGCCTGTGTTCTGTGTGTCTGCTATTCCAGATGCCTGTGTTCTGTGTGTCTGATATTCCAGATGCCTGTGTTCTGTGTGTCTGATATTCCAGATGCCTGTGTTCTGTGTGTCTGATATTCCAGATGCGTGTGTTCTGTGTGTCTGATATTCCAGATGCCTGTGTTCTGTGTGTCTGATATTCCAGATGCCTGTGTTCTGTGTGTCTGATATTCCAGATGCCTGTGTTCTGTGTGTCTGGTATTCCAGATGCCTGTGTTCTGTGTGTCTGATATTCAAGATGCTTGTGTTCTGTGTGTCTGATATTCCAGATGCCTGTGTTCTGTGTGTCTGATTTTCCAGATGCCTGTGTTCTGTGTGTCTGATATTCCAGATGCCTGTGTTCTGTGTGTCTGATTTTCCAGATGCCTGTGGTAGCATTTTGTTGCATAGGGTGCACAACTTATTTCTGAAACATAGTGCAACAATGTAGCACAGTATTCAAATGTCATACATGGGTGATACGGGTGACTGCGTTTCTCACGAAGCATCGCTGGATAACTTGGCTTGTGACCTTTAATTATGTTTTGACCACCCCAAATTTTCATTGAACCGTTTGACGTTGACTGCAGCTGAGGATTTAGTCACAAAATAAGTTTATTAACATTAATTAATACTAACGATGATGGAAAATTAAATCGAGTCAGGCGTATTCGAGCAATGTGTCAACATTTAAATAGTAACACAGCAACATAAGATTCTAGTTGGAATGATTGTGCTGCAACTATTTACTTACAACTTAATCCAGTAGATGGAGACACTAGTTAGACTATTTCATGTGCCTGTGCACTGCTCTTCTTTGTTAGAATTTCAAAAGCAATAGAATTTTAAATTGTTTAACCACAAACAACTATGTTATCAATAAAACCTATCTTAGAATTGTAAAAGTCTATAACAGGGGCTGTACTTTTCCTGGTTGATGACACGCGCGAAACCGAGGCTGGGGGCAGGAAATCCATATTCTCCATGTTAACATATAGGACTTTGTTTTGTTTTTGGTTGTAATAATCAAACTGTTCCTAAATAGCATATTTCAGTTATATTGTCCGAAGGATTATTACAAGCAGAAGCAACAATGCACTGGAACACTTTGCCGGTGACAATGATCACGGAAATCATGAATTTTAATCCCTTATTATGGTGGTTGCCATGACATTAGCGGCAAGTACTTGTGTTTGGCGATCTTGACTGATACTGAAGAGTGCCATTTTTCGCGCAGTTCAACTTGTTTGGGGCAAATGTATACATGTGTTATGATTATGTGCATTTAGACAACTTGTCAGATATAAGTGCTTATCGAAACCACAATGTACAGCCATGTAAAATGCATATTCCATAAAAGACACATACGGCCTAAAATCGTGTCTATTATCTGCACTACGTAAATCGCTATATGTCTATGATAGTGTGGTAAACTCAATATTAAGTTGGACATTTAAGATAAGAAAGGTATAACACAAGATGTTTATGACCTGATTTTCCTAGTATTCATCAGAGGTATTCAAAAGGCATATAAAATACAAACGAAATGGCATACCTGAATGAAACTTGTTATAATATCCAAATGTCAAGTTTGTCTTCCACACATTTATATTTTTATTGCTTTTAGTTAGGTTTTCTATTTTGTGCTTGTCTCTTGACAAGTGCTAATTTGCCAAAATAACACATTTCTACATTTTCAAGATAAAATATCTCTTGAAGTGTCATTCATGTCTCTGTAAAAATTGGTGTATTTGTAGTATATTGTTGTCCTTGGATACAGGTAATATTATGTTATTTTAGCTATTAGTTAAAAAGTTGTGTTTATTAAAAAAAATCATTTTACAACTGTGTTTGGGAGATGACTTCAATGTTTGTTTGTTCCAACAGACTTATTAATACCTGTCAACATATTAGAAATCAACCATACATGGTTATTGTGCGGAGGTCTAAATTCTGATGCGTATATTTCTATTATGAAAGGGATATTCAGATTCATTATATATTTGTTCAGCATCCCCAATATTTTGATGTAACAACTGCTTTAAACTTGCTATTGTTTGATAAAAAATACATATAAGATATTATCACAAAATATAAAGATGTCATGTGTTTCTCTACAATCAACTGACATTGGCAATTTTTGTGTAGTAAGCTAATACTTATCACCTAAACAACATAAGAAATGTAATGTTACTAGTGTTTATACTAATAGCATTGAAGACTGGCCACTACTCGTAAATGATATATAAAAAGGGTGAAACTGAAATGAGTAAAATATTGCTTGAAAGCTGTGTTTAACTTTGGGAGTTAAAAATTGTCAGTTTCATAGACAGGAAACAGGGAATAAATTGGCTTGATGTGGAACTTGAAGAATCAAGACTTACCATCAACTAGTATATACTATAAGAAGATTCTTGAAAGCATAGAATTCTGGTCAACTGTGTTGCCACTGGGACCAGGTTCAGGAAACTGGCAGAATGCCAACTCAAGGAACAGCAAACCTTCGTGTCGTTTTTTTGCAAAAGAGATCCATCTTTGAAGTTTGAGGTTAGTTCTTGGAAACAGGATGCAAGAAGTGTCTGGGAAGGCTGGGTCCTCGGGAGGATATGGGGGATAGTAGGAGGATATGGGAGAGTAGTTTTTTCTGGGAAAACCTGCGTCTTCCAGGGATCTGTGGGAACTGAAAGTAAATGGTTTACAGCATCAATGGTTTAATTAAGGATTTGGAAGGAACATGATACAGAACACAGTGCACCGTGTGTTCTGTATCACGTTACAGTGCACCATGTGTTCTGTATCACGTTACAGTGCACCGTGTGTTCTGTATCACGTTACAGTGCACCATGTGTTCTGTATCACGTTACAGTGCACCATGTGTTCTGTATCACGTTACAGTGCAGTAACAATGGTGTGTTTACTCTGGTGTACAGTGTGTTTACTCTGGTGTACAGTGTGTTTACTCTGGTGTACAGTGTGTTTACTCTGGTGTACAGTGTGTTTACTCTGGTGTACAGTGTGTTTACTCTGGTGTACAGTGTGTTTACTCTGGTGTACAGTGTGTTTACTCTGGTGTACAGTGTGTTTACTCTGGTGTACAGTGTGTTTACTCTGGTGTACAGTGTGTTTACTCTGGTGTACAGTGTGTTTACTCTGGTGTACAGTGTGTTTACTCTGGTGTACAGTGTGTTTACTCTGGTGTACAGTGTGTTTACTCTGGTGTACATTGTGTTTACTCTGGTGTACATTGTGTTTACTCTGGTGTACAGTGTGTTTACTCTGGTTACATTGTTTATTGGTGTACAGTGTGTTTACTCTGGTGTACAGTGTGTTTACTCTGGTGTACAGTGTGTTTACTCTGGTGTACAGTGTGTTTACTCTGGTGTACAGTGTGTTTACTCTGGTGTACATGTGTGTTTACTCTGGTGTACAGTGTGTTTACTCTGGTGTACAGTGTGTTTACTCTGGTGTACAGTGTGTTTACTCTGGTGTACAGTGTGTTTACTCTGGTGTACAGTGTGTTTACTCTGGTGTACAGTGTGTTTACTCTGGTGTACAGTGTGTTTACTCTGATGTACAGTGTGTTTACTCTAGTGTACATTGTGTTTACTCTGGTGTACAGTGTGTTTACTCTAGTGTACATTGTGTTTACTCTGGTATACATTGTGTTTACTCTGGTGTACAGTGTGTTTACTCTGGTGTACAGTGTGTTTACTCTGGTGTACAGTGTGTTTACTCTGGTGTACAGTGTGTTTACTCTGGTGTACAGTGTGTTTACTCTGGTGTACAGTGTGTTTACTCTGGTGTACAGTGTGTTTACTCTGGTGTACAGTGTGTTTACTCTGGTGTACAGTGTGTTTACTCTGGTATACATTGTGTTTACTCTGGTGTACAGTGTGTTTACTCTGGTGTACAGTGTGTTTACTCTGGTGTACAGTGTGTTTACTCTGGTGTACAGTGTGTTTACTCTGGTGTACAGTGTGTTTACTCTGGTGTACAGTGTGTTTACTCTGGTGTACAGTGTGTTTCTCTGGTACCAGTGTGTTTACAGTGGTGCCAGAACACCAAAGGATTACACATTATCTTGGTCATTTAAATGTTATAGTTATCAACAGGAAGATGGACATGCATGCAATAAGTGTGTCAAGTGACTTTGAAGTGAGGAAGTTATGTGGTCAGCAGCAATCTTACCAGAATGTGTCAAGTATGAATATAACGATGTTTCATGTCCACAGAAAGCTGTTAATGCAGTCAAGTGATGCAAGTCTGTCAGCTATCAGTGTTTGTGTTTGTTGGTCTGTTATGAATGGGCCAACAAACATTGTAGGCTGTGTTTGTTAAAAAAAAATTGTCCAACAGCAATGCTTATTTGCAATCAAAATACTTCACCAGTTTAAAAAAATTCAATAAAATTCTGTTCAGATGATTTTGTCTCAGATGGATGGAAGTGAAATTCTAAATGATGCTGATAAATCTCAACATCGAATTAACAAGTGGCCCAGAGGGTACTAAATACCACATGTACCTGGCTTAGTTTTATACCTTAGCGTTTCTTATACTGCAATAATGTGTGGTACTTTAAAGCAACAAATTGCAAAATAATTTGTGGAACATTATAAGACAAAAATAGGCATCAGACACGCCATTTTGATGATGATTTGATTTTGATTTGACTGGTCAGGCATAAATGCTTCCGACAGAATTAAGCTAAGGTTTGACATTTTGAAATTTGAGTATCATAACTGTGACATAAGCAAACACTTTTATGAGGTAATTGATTCAGGCATGAAAACATGGCCATAAACACATTTTCCTGCTTTAATTTATGATGTCACATTTGATGTTTATTAAAGAAGATTGCTGCCATATGTTTGGAGGAGAGGGCTGGGCCTGGGGTGAATGAAAAACTAGGACTATGGTCTGTGATGTTGTACAATCAAATATATCCACAATGAACGTTGTTGGGAATGTGGGCTGTACAATATGTCCATTATGGTCAAGCTACTACTATGAACTGATAGTGGACAATTCAAATGTTTTTTTTTTTTTTTGAAATATCTGTTGTAGACCTGTTTTGTAATGGTCATGTGTTTGGTAAAGCAGGCTTAACTGTATTGGATCTCTAGCCAAATAAAATATGCTAGTTGTCATGTTAGTTAATGTACAAACTCTTGTAATTGGTATCATAAAATGATATGTCCTTACTGTTCAAAAATGTTGTTAAAGAATCACAATAATTTAATTTATATTTTTCGTGTTTCACCACCGTTATCATGTTTACTTTTTGTTTTCTCCACATACAGGTGTACGAGGCGTATTGTGTAACAAGGTGCAGGGAATGTTCCTTGTTTCTAGGGACTCAAATCTCACCCTGCCCACCAGGGTTCATTGTTTGTTCGCTGTCGGTGAATTACATGGAATATGTTGCTAAATGTAGCCGCCAAGTGGGTGCTGAGGACAGCGAGTGTCGTGACAGAGGTCACAGGTCACAGGTCAGAATAAGAAAGTGAGATGACAAGAAGCCACACAAAACATCATGATGATAAATGTGAAAAAATTTCTTGCTGCAGAAAAACGGTATAAAAACATTAAATGAAAGCAGCGATGAAATATGATTTATAAAAGCGAGGACAAAATGTCGGTGGCCGGCTGTGGGTTGGTCAGTAAGATGGGGATCTACAGCGCACGAAGACGGAAGGTTAGAGAAATGACGGATGGAAATGCTACAACGTTCGGGAGAATAGAAAGAAACCGTCGTAAAGCGAAATCGGCTGTTTGGGATGATGCAACCAAGAAATGTGACATCATTGATGGGGATGCAGCTGTGACACTGGGTGATACAGATGAGATCAGAATGATACTAAGTAGAGCATTATGTCATAAGGGGTGCATAGGTTTCTCATGGTTTGCTGCAGATTACCTTGCCACCTGGTGGCTGATCGCGTACCAAACACAGCGTCATTCGGGTTAGCGATGCTGACAGCGCGGTTGTTACTTCAAGTTACTCTTGTTTTCTCCGCTACGTCAGAAGAAATGCGCTTCAAACTTTCGGATTACCGTTTTTTGAGGATTGTCACACGAAGACTCGGTGGATAAATATGTAATTTCTCAGTAAATGTTGGATGTTGATATGAGTGACGGCTACGTTGTCATCAACGTAAAAAAATATAAAATAAAAAGAGTGGTGTCGGGACGAGATTCACCGAGACGGCCATCTTGAACCGGGACTGCGGACTTATCCGAAGCCGCAGTATCCTTAGATCAGAAGCCGTGCGGAACTGCACATAAACCATGTGCACCTGAGTTGTCCCTTCAGAGTTGTGATGGCCAGACGCTGAAAAACTAGCTACGCTAACTGAAGCATGCCGTAGACGCAAAAAGAAACTGCCATAGAATTATCGGTGTCAAGATGCCGGCGCATCTCCGATCACAATAGCACTATCAGTGCCAATACGATGATGGATTCTGGGAGCCGGGTAATTCGGCCGGTCACACAGCTGTTGTGAGGAGCCGTTCACTCGGTAAGTAATGACAACCAGTCCAGCCTCGTGTGCAGTTGAGACGGCCGAATGTAGGGCCGAGTTCTCGGAAACGGCAAAAAACTTCCGCATAAGCCGATTGATGCGGGCTGGTGTCAGATCTTCACGTGCGTTATTAAAAAGTATGAAATGTATCAGTTATGAAGTGTTACGCAATGACCCTGTGTCATGCGTTTTTACGGGAAGGCTTAAGGTTAGTTATAATGTTGATTTACTTGGAACTCGTTATTGATGTAAAGTTGTTGGTTTTATGGGACGGGAACGTGTTTAGTAAACCTCGTGACGGTGAAGTGCACAGACTGTGGAATAGACTGCTGTGTAGACAGCGCCCCATGGACTGGCCCCATGGACTGGCCCCATGGGCTAGCCCCTTGGACTGACCACATGGACTGACCCCATGGCCTGTGCCCATGGACTGGCCCCATTGGCTAGCCCCATGGACTGACCCCATGGACTGTCCCCATGAACTAGCCCCATGGACTGTGACATGGTGAATATGTTTCGCAGTAGATGGTTCCTAATCTCTATGTGCTCTATATGAGTAGTTTATAAACACAAACCCGAAATTATTATAGAACACAGCTTACAAAACCGGCACAAGAATTGTATTAATTCCTATGTTGTGCATGTTTAGATCTGTTGTGTGCTTTCGTGATGTGTAAGTTTTGCAGAGTTCCCCGCTTCATTTGATTTCTTACAACAGTCTTAAGGAATACTAATTTGGGAAAACCAATCTAAATAGTGTTGATTCACTCTCAGTGATACTGTGTTGTTTGGATCATGTCACCAACTCAAAGAGCTGTATTTTCGATGGCAGTAATCATCTTAAAAATCATCTTAAAAAACAAAGATTTTATTAATGTTGGATTAAAAGTTACGTTTTGTTTATCAATCGTTTTTGCACACACATGGCAGTGACTGTGCCAATTCAAGATCTTTCAAGCTTGCGTGACTTGCTGATTATTCAGCTGATAGGTAGCATCATTATAGGTCGCTTTTGTGACCTACATTTCCAAGTATTCCATTGGTTGACCCACATACCTCGACTCTATCCAATGAAAGCTTCGACGTGGTGAGGCATCATGCATCTCAACTCGCATCAGTCAATAGTTGCGCATTCTGTGTAAAGCTCCGCATGTCGCAAACAAGTCATCCTGGTTATACTTATACAGGAATACTTTGTAGATGCTAAATCATGTAATTGTACGAATAACTTTTTTCACAGGCACAACTGGCGTTGAGAAACAAGAAAGCGGGCGCGCTTATGAAAACTCACGGCGAATCGGAATCGAAAAGACTTCCTCGGAGTACGCAGAGCGCAGACGAGATTTACAGACAGATATCACCGAAGAGAGATGTCTATACGACAGACGGTGGTGTAGCGGAGACGTCTATACTACACACGCCAGCGCCCCGTGCTAAGCCGCCCATGCCAACTTCGTTCCGAGCTTCCCAGGGTGCAAAGACTGCCTCTGCAGCCACCAGGAACACGAAGAAAGGTAACGCGCACACCACTGGCTTTTACATGGTAAAACGTGTACTGATCTTAAACTGTGCTTAACATGTACATAAATCAATCACATTTATTTATATAGACCCATTTCTTGTCTCAGTTGTTTAAGGCATTTTCTAAATAATTTTTTTAAAAATAACTTTATATCATAACAAATCACCTAAGTCAAGTTAAAAGCTGCTTGCCAAAAAAATCGTAGTCATCAGTACTCCTGTGTACAAGTATTAATGTGCGCCCATGAACATACAGTGACTTGCACAGAAACAGGAGTGTCACACAAAGTAATGCTCGTAGACATGACTTTTCAGTCATAATGTGAATCTGGCTTATTCACTAATATTACACCAAGAGTGGTTCATCATACCAGTGTCAGTCATGGAGTCACTATTTGTTGAGTCACCTACCTCTAAGTCCGTACGCTGGCACCAGTCATACATTGTTGAGTCACCTACCTCTAAGTCCGTGCACTGGCACCAGTCATACATTGTTGAGTCACCTACCTCTAAGTCCGAGCACTGGCACCAGTCATACATTGTTGAGTCACCTACCTCTAAGTTCGAGCACTGGCACCAGTCATACATTGTTGAGTCAACTACCTCTAAGTTCGAGCACTGGCACCAGTCATACATTGTTGAGTCACCTACCTCTAAGTCCAAGCACTGGCACCAGTCATACATTGTTGAGTTACCTACCTCTAAGTCCAAGCACTGGCACCAGTCATACATTGTTGAGTCACCTACCTCTAAGTCCAAGCACTGGCACCAGTCATACATTGTTGAGTTACCTACCTCTAAGTCCAAGCACTGGCACCAGTCATACATTGTTGAGTCACCTACCTCTAAGTCCAAGCACTGGCACCAGTCATACATTGTTGAGTCACCTACCTCTAAGTCCAAGCACTGGCACCAGTCATACATTGTTGAGTCACCTACCTCTAAGTCCAAGCACTGGCACCAGTCATACATTGTTGAGTCACCTACCTCTAAGTCCAAGCACTGGCACCAGTCATACATTGTTGAGTCACCTACCTCTAAGTCCGTATGCTGGCACCAGTCATACATGATTGAGTCACCTACGTCTATGTCCGTGCACTGGCACCAGTCATACATTGTTGAGTCACCTACCTCTAAGTCCGTGCACTGGCACCAGTCATACATTGTTGAGTCACCTACCTCTAAGTCCAAGCACTGGCACCAGTCATACATTGTTGAGTCACCTACCTCTAAGTCCGTGCACTGGCACCAGTCATACATTGTTGAGTCACCTACCTCTGGCACCAGTCATACATTGTTGAGTCACCTACCTCTAAGTCCGCTGGCACCAGTCATACATTGTTGAGTCACCTACCTCTAAGTCCGTACGCTGGCACCAGTCATACATTGTTGAGTCACCTACCTCTAAGTCCGAGCACTGGCACCAGTCATACATTGTTGAGTCACCTACCTCTAAGTCCGAGCACTGGCACCAGTCATACATTGTTGAGTCACCTACCTCTAAGTCCAAGCACTGGCACCAGTCATACATTGTTGAGTCACCTACCTCTAAGTCCAAGCACTGGCACCAGTCATACATTGTTGAGTCACCTACCTCTAAGTCCGAGCACTGGCACCAGTCATACATTGTTGAGTCACCTACCTCTAAGTCCGTACACTGGCACCAGTCATACATTGTTGAGTCACCTACCTCTAAGTCCGAGCACTGGCACCAGTCATACATTGTTGAGTCACCTACCTCTAAGTCCAAGCACTGGCACCAGTCATACATTGTTGAGTCACCTACCTCTAAGTCCGTGCACTGGCACCAGTCATACATTGTTGAGTCACCTACCTCTAAGTCCGAGCACTGGCACCAGTCATACATTGTTGAGTCACCTACCTCTAAGTCCGAGCACTGGCACCAGTCATACATTGTTGAGTCACCTACCTCTAAGTCCGTGCACTGGCACCAGTCATACATTGTTGAATTACCTACCTCTAAGTCCGTACGCTGGCACCAGTCATACATTACAGTTTAGGACAGCTTTTGCTATGTATTTTTAGTCCATAATACTATTGCAGTATTACCACAATAGTTTGACACTATTGCAGTAGTGTTGAAATAGTAATACATGTGTCACAGTAGTATGGCAGTCTCCTGTAATCTCTGCTACATGAACCCTCTCCTCCGTCCAGTGAGATACCAGTTCCTTCCAATATCCAAAATAGTTTCCAAAATCATGCAGGCTTTTGAACAAGAAAGCTTTTCCAGGGTTTCAAAGGTGGTAGCTACCCGGGCTACAAAGGTGTCAGTATTAGGGTTTTAAAACTGACCTTTGCCAAATGTGGTCAGTGCCAGTGCTTCAAAGGCTTCAGTGTTGGAGGGAACAACCAGAGGTCCAGAAGTGGTCATTCCTAGGGCATCAAAGAATCAAATGGTCACTGCCAGGACTTCAAAGGTGGTCACTATCCATGCCAACTGTGGAAACATGGCCGCCATTTGCTGTGGTTGCCCAGGTACGGAGGATGGCGGAGCTGAGTGTGTCACCAGATGTTCCCGAGCAAGTCGGCAACGGAATACATGTGGCATGTAAAGCAAATGTGTTAATGCAAGACAACCTGAGCCGGGGGCATGAACCAAAGCCCCGCGGCATGTGGTGTGGGCGTGTCACCCTAACCCACACACCCCACAGGTAACACACCACACCTGTAGACAGCTCCAGCGTCCTCCCTGCATCTACAGCAAAACTTATATCTCCATCATGTTGACAGTCTCACTTCTGTCACAGTTCTGTGAATAATGTGGGTGTGCGAAAATGTGGACAGTGTTGGAACCCTGGGGTACCATCCTCCCCTCCCTCCCTCCCTATCCCTTCCATGTGCCCTGTGGGCCCATCTGTGTGCTGTCTTCCCGTGTCTGTGGTGCCACCCCGCAGTGTGATTGCAGCCTGGTACCTTGGTACAGAAGAATGCAGCTGGCTGTCTCTGTGAGGAGGTGTAAATAGCTGTGTTGTGCTCCTCACAAACATGAGTCTATGTTGGGCTTTGTACGTAGCTCAAGGCTGTTCACACGTACACTGCCAGGCTCGCTGGTGGCGTCTCTATTTATACACACCGTTGGCCCTCGCTTTTTCTCACAATTAGTTGTACAATAGATTTACGCAATGTACAAGGAACCAGCAAATTTGTGCTTTAAAATCTGTTCACAACTTTAATACTGTGTAGATGTTTTGAGAGAGACCAACTCCGTTGCCATTGTGTGCTCAGAGCAAAGATGCAAAGGAAGTTTTCTTCAGATTATTTTTAACAACGTAACACCCGATACAAGTGTGACAGTTGCCAGAATAACTGTCTGACATTAGTTTTTACCACCCAGACACACGTAGACACACGTAGACAGCATGGGTGGGAATTAGTATATGTATATTTTAAGAATGTTTGAGGGAAACTTGCCTATTTAGTTCAAAATAAATGTCCACATTGGCATGTAAAGAAAATAAGTTATAGCACAGAAACCACTTGTTTGGCTATTACATAAAGAACTTACAAAATAGACTATTTGGTTTCCGCATAGAGATTTATGCTTATTAATCCATAGTGATGAAATATGAAAAATAAACACAAATTGCTTCCATTTTAATACTTGTGTAACCAGACGAATGGAAAACATAACTAAATATTAATGTATATTTTAGGTAGATCCAAATCCATAAAAATAAAAAATAAATTAAATAAAAACATTTTAAAGTTTAAAAACATCTTAAATACAAGAATATATAACTAAAGTTAAACATAAATATGAAGACGAGTTGTAGATGTGAGGCGTTGTCCATTAACATGGGTTGTTATAAACATAGTGCCACTGCACCATGGTGCATGAGACTAGTGCTGTTGTAGCACCGACAGTCAGACTGGTGTGCACCGTGCGCTACCACTGGTGCTTGTGTTCACAGCTCACACTGAACATAAGCCACTAGATGCCGTCACAATGTACTAATTAGTGGCAAACATGAGTGGCAATTTTTGCAATGCCATCTTCTAGCACCTTCCTGGATTACTTGAGGAGTTAGCAAGTACGAACAAGTTATACTGACTGGTAATGAGTGATTCTAAAAAATGGAGTAAACAGTAAAATCCCAACTAACCGGGCAATGTGCAGTATCATTCATATTAAAAAACAATTCTCCTGGATTTCCAGTTGTGCAAATATTCCAAAGTATAGCTAAGATTGATTGTAAATGACCATTATGTATTTTGTTCCTTTGAGATGCAATCCTGTGACACACAGTAAAACAGGCAACCTTTGTACCAGGATGTGTGGGTGATAATAGGGTCACTTGTACTAGACAGGACCATTTCACTAAGACTCTGCTATTGTTAAATGAGTTCATGAGGAAACTCTGTAATTAGCATACGCTGTAGTTACATTTAATGGCAGGGTTGTAGTTTTGCTGGTATGCCATCTGTTTTATCTGTTTTCTTGGAATGCAGTTCGGTTTTGAAATTTCTGAAAACATTTCCCCTTAGGGTTGCGATACAGCCGACCGGGAAACTGCTTCCTTAGATTAGTACAGAGCGATACAACTGCTTAAATATCTTGAACCAAAATGTTTTCCCCGTTACCCAAAACTATTTTAAGTTTCTTGTGTTATTAGGAAAATTCCGTGATGATTTTGGCACTCGTGCATTAAGTTTGAAATAATGGATTTACTTACATGGTGACAGTTCTCATTCTGAAATGACTGTGTGGCACTAAAGTTAATAGATGTACTGATCTAGTACTTACTAGTGATGTTTTACATATTCTTAGGTGTATAAATCATGCATGCATACAGCCACACAAAACATGTTAAAGACAGCATCGAGATTATGTAGGCGCTGATTGTTTACAATATCCCCATTATACACATCACTAGGTCATCATTTCAATTATGATACATGTATATAATTAAATTTATATTATACAGGCATGCATGCGTGTGTGCGTGTGTGGGTGCGTGCGTGGGTGTGTGTTTTTCCTAGTACAGTTGTATGCAGATTTGATTTGTATTTGCAAAATTTCATAATTAAATTATACAAAAAACGAATTTAATTGTTATTTTATTGGATAATGTAATAGATGTGTGTTGTGTGTGTGTAGGCATGTGTATAATATACTGGTAAATGTGAAGGTGTTTAAATAGTATTCGAATGTGATGATCCGGTTTCTTGGTTCATTTTTAATTAGTAAATTATTTACCTCTCAAGAAACGTTTTTCTTTGTTTTCCATATATTTCACCTGTCTTCAGCAGACTGAATGTCATGGTTGTGTCACATGACTGTTTACTTAATGTTTTTGTTATAATCACGTGTTGTGTTGTTTGCAGTGGGCGGGCTGTTGGAGGAGATCTTGGCCCACCAGGAGGTGACCCCCCAATCCTCCCCCTTCCCTGACACCCCCTCCAGCACCACTCTCAGGTACGTCTTCTGGCAGGGCAATCAAAGTGGCCAACACTCCCTGCCCAAATACCTCTCAAGTCATGCATGAAGAGGGTAAAAACATCTGTCTGCCACACCCGGGGCACAAAGCTAATGGGAGATTAAAGCATTCAAATACACACATGCACACACGCACACACACACTCACGCACACGCACACGCACACACACACACATGCTGCACTAAGCATGGTGTGCAGTAGAGAATATAATATTATTTATTATGAAAACTAAACTAAGAAAGACTCCAGCAGGTGGCAGCACTGTGTAGCAGGGTCCTGGCTGTGTGTCACACCAGCAGTTTGTGATGTGTGACTAGGGGATTCCCCACCGCAAACGTCCAAACAGTGCAGTAGGGGCATGTGAAAGCACATAAAAAACAACAAGAGTAACATGAATCAGTGAATGTGTCATGCGTGGTAGACATGTGATGTGTGATTGTGGTGATAGCAAACCATAATGACTGTAAGTGTCTGTGTCTGCGTCTGCGTCTGCGTCTGCGTCTGCGTCTGCGTCTGCGTCTGCGTCTGCGTCTGCGTCTGCGTCTGCGTCTGCGTCTGCGTCTGCGTCTGCGTCTGCGTCTGCGTCTGCGTCTGCGTCTGCGTCTGCGTCAGCGTCAGCGTCTGCGTCAGCGTCAGCGTCTGCGTCTGTGAATAAAGAGAAGGGGAACCTCAGCATCGAGGCACAGTTTGTTTATTAACACCGGCTTCCCTCGGGCATGGATAATTATGAAAACAAACCCTGTCATTGGAGTTCTTCAGCACCTCAGCCACATACGGCCTCGATCATTACTTTGCAAAGTCTGATTGTCTGTTTGTCAGTTGACTAAACCACTCGCACCCACTAATAGATGGGTTGGGAGTTTTATAGTCTGTAATTCCCTTTAGTATAAATTTCACTCGCTGCTGTAATAACTTATTTGTTCCATGATCTGGGGTGATGACCAGTCCCGTAATGGATAATGTATTTTGAGACTTGGTGAACCACCCCCTCCGACACACCCACCCTACTTGCCAACCCGGATGTGACATGACAGACAGGTGGGGCAACATTCTTTTATTCGTTCACTGGGTGATTTAGTCACCCCAGGTGGAGCTCTGTGAAACTCCACTAAGGGGTAATCACCTGAGTTTGCGAAGTCCCCAAAACAAGTAGCATTACACTTTGTCGGAGGATGATTGTCTTGTCACAATGTATCACAAGGAAATAAGCTGCTACAGTGGTGACACCTATGGAGTGGAACACTGATGGGGAAATGGCCAGTTTTGAAGCTGTATCAACACAAACAATCCTTTTGTACTGTGCCAATGAGTGGCCCCAAGAGTTCTCATGTAATGTTTGTTATCAGCTGAGAGTGGAGAGATTGTAACCAGCAGAGTGATATCACACAAATGGCTTGGGGACCGTTTCACTAACATCGTTGCGAACTTGTGAGCCTAATTTTGATGTACAAATTTATTTTGCTCCTTAGCAGTGGTTTTGTATACTTAAAACTGTCAACGGCCAAGTCTGGAATACGTCCTGGAAATAGTTTGTTTGCAATTTGAAAAAGTTCCTTTAACAACAGATTCTGTTCGTTGATGGATCCTCATATTTCTTCATATAGACTTATTATCTTGTTTCACTAAGACAGCACACGTCATTAAACAAAGTCTGTTGTTAAATTTAATGAGTTTTGCTTTCTCAAAAACACAAATATCCATTGTCATATTACCGATAACATAGATCCATGACACACCAGTGACAACGTCCCACTGATGCGTCATGGTGTCGACAGGTTTCGACAGGTAATCAAGATCACTGTTAAAGATCAACATTTATTTTACAGTGAAAAATCGGGTTTAAGAGCTCTTAAGCAGGTTAGTGAAATGGTCCCCTGGTGCCACCTGCTGGCCTTGAGCAGCCAGGGAGAGATCAGTCCCAGCCACTGGCCTCTGTACCCTGCCCACCACCTCATTGTTTATGTTCCCTTTCAATACAGTCACCAGTTGCCGCTGACTGGCCACATGACTGTGTAGCACCCTATAGTGGGGCACACATTTGGGCCATCAACCCCTTTCATCAGACTTCACAGCTGAGCACCATTGCGTAAGTGGGGTATCTCATAAGTCAACCTGTGTTTGTGTCAAGGCTCCACAGTTGTGTTGACACTAGGACTGTGACACCAGGGCCTTTGATGTCACTCCAGCATAGCTTTATGCAGAGACCCGTCCACCTGTCATTTGGATCGGTAAAAACCATGGTGGACAGGGAGAAATATGGGTGGACCGGTAAAAAATGAAGGAGCAAAAACAGGTGTTCCAAAACCATAGATATTGTCAGTTATGCCTTAGAAGTGAGTGTAAATGGTGTCACATGTGTGTTTGTAGTCCATTTCAGGTCATCAGACACATTTAATAGTTTGTAAACTGGCTTAACAGTTAACATCCATGTGTCCACCAAAACATGTGTGACTGGCAATCAATAATTTGGTCCTGCATAAAGCCCTGCACTCCTGTGATGTCTTTAAAGATGTCTCTCTATTAATACACTTATGAACACACTGGTGAACTACTCTTACACTGCCTGCAGAGGGCACCACTGTGGTGTTACATTCGCTTGACCATATCTGGCGTCAGCAAAACTTTAATGGTCAGCGGTGATTTGAAGATTAAAGTACTGCATAAATGTGTTTCATTTTAACAAATTTACAAACGTCCATTATTTCCGTTTGTTTATGTCTTATTCAATTGTTTCATAAGTTCCAAAAAATTGTTTTAGAGCTTTCACAAAGCCAGCACAACAAGCGAAGTTGACAAAATAAAAAATCTCAACTACATTATGCAGTCATGTTTATTTTAAGAAAAACACATCACACAAATTGAGGTTAACTTCATAAACAGAATAGCTCGCTGCATTTTGGTGCTTCAGTGATGATTTCACAGATATAATATGTGGTGATGTCTGTTCTCTTTACATGTGATCTTTCCAACGAGGAATCTAATTCATAGTGACACTCTGTGGTCAACCCTCTAGTGTAGTCATTACACAGCAGAATCCATCCCTTAGAAGAAATTCTCAAATTACAAGTTTCACAAGAAAAATATTGTATTCAGTATGAACATGAAAACGTCAGTTATTATTAACATTCCTGTGGCACAGTTTTACCAACACGCTACTGTTGGTTCAACTGTCAACTGTTGCAGTGACTCAGGTGTCCTGTTTGATGCTGTCTGCTTCTGTTACAACAGTAAAGTGAGCAGAAGTTGATAATTCTTTTAAGCAGGTTGATGTTGGCTGCGTGTAGTTTAAGCTACGAACTTGTTGCATAAATCTTAACGTGGACTGTTGCTGCATAACTATAAACTTCTTTATGATCTTGCGCACTTTAATTGTTATTAATGTGGGTATAATTTTGGTTACTTATATATGCACAATGTATTGCTTTTCATTTTCTAATTGTTAATCATTTATTTTTATGCGGTTTAATATTTGTTTTATTTTAAGTAATTTTTAAATACTTTCCAGACTGGCTGCAAGGCAAAATGAAATCTTTAACTGTTTAAATATTTACACAGGGTCCCCATTCCGCAGTTGGTGTACTGCAATATTTGTAGACGAAACCAACACTGACTGGAACAGTTCTGAGACATGTTCACAAGAACTACGTGCATCTTACAACTAACTATACAATATGCAGGCTGGATTTATGTGAAATGTCAGTACAATGCAGACACAAACTGTAATTTTATCAAATTGCCAGACATGAAGAGATTCCACAGGACACAGGGAGAATTACTGATAGCAAAAGATGCAGAGGAAGACCAATATCTGCACAGAGGGTAGAGATATAGTGGACTGGCACAGAGCAGACCAGTGATCCCTGACCAAGAGTGGGTGGTCTGTGACAGAGAGGAGGTTGTCTGTGACAGAGAGGAGGTTGTCTGTGACAGAGAGGAGGTTGTCTGTGACAGAGAGGAGGTTGTCTGTGACAGAGAGGAGGTTGTCTGTGACAGAGAGGAGGTTGTCTGTGACAGAGGAGGTTATCTGTGACAGAGAGGATGTATTCTGTGACAGAAGGAGGTTGTCTGTGACAGAGAGGAGGTTGTCTGTGACAGAGAGGATGTATTCTGTGACAGAGGAGGTTATATGTGACAGAGAGGAGGTTATCTGTGACAGAGAGGAGGTTGTCTGTGACAGAGAGGAGGTTGTCTGTGACAGAGAGGAGGTTGTCTGTGACAGAGAGGAGGTATCTGTGACAGAGAGGAGGTTGTCTGTGACAGAGAGGAGGTTATCTGTGACAGAGAGGAGGTTGTCTGTGACAGAGAGGTAGGTTATCTGTGACAGAGAGGAGGTTGGTTATCTGTGACAGAGAGGAGGTTGATTTCTGTGACAGAGAGGAGGTTGGTTATCTGTGACAGAGAGGAGGTTATCTGTGACAGAGAGGAGGTTGTCTGTGACAAAAGGAGGTTGTCTGTGACAGAGAGGAGGTTATCTGTGACAGAGAGGAGGTTGTCTGTGACAGAGAGGAGGTTGATCTGTGACAGAGAGGAGGTTGTCTGTGACAGAGAGGAGGTTGTCTGTGACAGAGAGGAGGTTGTCTGTGACAGAGAGGAGGTTATCTGTGACAGAGAGGAGGTTATATGTGACAGAGAGGAGGTTTCTGTGACAGAGAGGAGGTTTGTGACAGAGAGGAGGTTGTCTGTGACAGAGAGGAGGTTATCTGTGACAGAGAGGAGGTTGTCTGTGACAGAGAGGAGGTTGTCTGTGACAGAGAGGAGGTTGTCTGTGACAGAGAGGAGGTTATCTGTGACAGAGAGGAGGTTATCTGTGACAGAGAGGAGGTTATCTGTGACAGAGAGGAGGTTGTCTGTGACAGAGAGGAGGTTATCTGTGACAGAGAGGAGGTTACCTGTGACAGAGAGGAGGTTGTCTGTGACAGAGAGGAGGTTATCTATGACAGAGAGGAGGTTATCTGTGACAGAGAGGAGGTTGTCTGTGACAGAGAGGAGGTGATCTATGACAGAGAGATTATAATTATGTGACAGAGAGGAGGTTGTCTGTGACAGAGAGGAGGTTGTCTGTGACAGAGAGAATGTTACCTGTGACAGAGAGGAGGTTGGTTATCTGACAGAGAGGAGGTTATCTGTGATAGAAAGGAGGTGATATATGACAGGGAGATAAATGTTGTCTTTCCAGTATATCTTAGACAATTCAACCGTAATTACCTGGTAAAATATTTTTTGGATTTTGATAGAGAACATGGCTGAAACTATGCATCTGTAACACACTCTTGCTTTGTGTTTTCTTAGTGTCCTTCCTGGTCGATACATATTCCTGTACTTCATTGGCTGTAGATGTCATTGCTGTATGCTGTACGTGTCTCATAGTCAGACACTGTGAGGTTATTTATTGTTCATCTTTATGTAGGAGACACATGGAAACAGTGGGTAAAACAGACACTATTTTCCACCCACAGTCTTTGTGCGTATTTGTGTGCAACTGCATAAACAAGTTACTTTGCAGTTTGCTTATCATTTATGGCCATAACTAGTATTAAGAGGATAGCTAACTTGGCATGCACCGCAGACCGTGTGTAGCTGTGAACAATCGGAAATGCAGCACATTGCAACGGAATAAATACGCACACACCGCAGCCTAACGCGAGGCCTGGGACTGGATGAATATGGAAGAGAGGACAGAGAGGTGGGGGAAGTCTATCATTTGAATGTTGGCTCTCTCACGTGTACCATAGAACACAGGCTCCAGCACCAGGGCAATCAGCATTGGCGCCAGGCTACCTGGGGACACATTCATTCATCCCTGTACGAGTGTGTGTGTGTGTGTGTGTGTGTGTGTGTGTGTGTGTGTGTGTGCGCGCGCATGTGTGTGTGTATGTGTATGCGTGTGTGTGGGTGTGCCTGTGTGTGTGGGTGTGTGTGTGCATGCTGTCTAGAGAGTACTGTAGTTAGCATCTTTTGTGTGGTTCGTCTTCTGCATCCAGTACCCTGCCACTTGCGTGTCAGTCGCGCATGTGTGGGCGATGATGCTCACCGCGTCAAAGGCTCTAAATAAGTTATACCACCATTTGGGGGTCTTTAAAATGTGTCAGTGTGCCTGGCTGAGACCACGCATACACGTGTGTGTGTGTGTGTGTGTGTGTGTCAAGCCGTAGTTACTCAAATTGCCGAGGCAGGTGACGAGTTACATGATGAGTAACATTACTAAAGTCATGAGTAAATTTATACAATTTCTTTAATGGTTATAAATTAATGATGCAAAGTAATAAAAAATTCAGTTGTGTTATACATGTTTATTTCAAGTTGCTCTCATTGTACTAAAATGAAGGGCAGTGTTGTCAGACTGTTCTCAGACTGTCCTTGTTTTGTTAATGTAACCATAAACAACTGTCCTGTTATTGTTCTAATTCATGTCATTGCCACTCTAAAGAACAATCATGATATTGTCCTTTTTCTTGTCTGTGTCACCCTACAGGACAGTCCTGACAGTATCATCTTGTCACTCTGTTGATATAATATACTTCTATCAATCTTATTCCTGTCACCCTATTTGCGTGTCCGGATGTTGTTTGCTTTCTAATCATTGCAACTATAGAACTGTCCTGCTATGTTTTCCTTGTACAACAGGTGTTGTCCTGTTTCTTGCTACACAGGACTGTCCTGATATTGTCTTAGTTCTTGTCACTGACGTCTGTTATTCTGCGTGGACTTGATACAGCTGTCTGGTGACATTCTGATAAGTGTGACGTGTGTTCTGGTCTATTTGTTTGAATGATTACAGTCTTTATGTCTGCACTTTACAGACCTTGTGTGTGTCACTGTCACTGAACTGGCACTGGTGGAATCATGCACAGGTCATGGTAACTTGAAAGACTGCTGCACAAAGGGAGATCTCAATAGAATAATAATATCACCCATTTAGAATATTAGAGTTCTTCAGTAGCCATGTAATAGAATAGTTTGATGAATATATATATATATATATATATATATATGCATTGTAATGGTGTGTAAGAATAAGGAAGTGTCAGTGATGTAGGTAATTCTTCAGACAGGTCACTGGGGTCTAGTGTAGCACTTAACTATCACTGTGGTGACGTCAGGATAGCCTCAGGTATTTACAGAGCAACATTTTCGCCCAGAAGTTTATCTCAGCTAGGAGGCAGAGGTAAAGCCGAAACTTTGTGAATGGAATCTGAGAGCTAGGACCAGTGCTCTGAACATTTTTGGGTGGGTGGCGTACGTAACCAGGGTGCAGTAACTAGACTGCGCTGGCGGCATAACGAGCGGCTGTGACGACACAGGGTGTCATTAGTGTGGATGATGAGGTGTGGTGACTATGGTAGTCTCTGACAGCTGGGGCATTGTGGTTGGCAGGCGATGCTGACGTCACGACGACGTTGTCACGACAGTCGTACGTGCTTGCCGACAACGTGACAGAGTCCTCGGCACAACTCACGCACTACTTCAGCGCTTATTGATTTTTCTTTCAAGGCACTAGACAAACACGTGTGCGTGACGGGCCTTTAATGCATGCCGAACGTTCGTGTAGATATCCGGTCAATTTTAACAACGACTTAGTTGCAAGCAGGCCCGTCTTGTTGGCATGCAAGCGTCGGCACGAAACTGTCGCTAGACACGCGAGTAATTCGATTTTAATCTCAACGTACGACGGAACAGCGCCCGATTGACATGCACGGGCGGCGTTGCCAGCATTAATTCGACGCAAGTTGTACAATACAGCGTCGTCTAATTTAGACGGCAAAGACGCCGGCTTCCACCGAGCTAGTTGCCTGCGGCCCGGTTCAGTGGTGGCGTGTGAATGGAGCGTGTTGTGTGTGTGCTCGTTGCCGGCGGCTACGGCAGCTCCGTCTAACTAGGTCGGCCCGTCTGTCGGGTTTTTATTTGCGCGCTGATCCGCCGTGATACGAGGTATTATCGGCAACGGCTGACGCTGGCGGCGTCGCCTAGACCGGGGCGTGTTTTTACGGCGGCCCAGTTGTGAAATATTAGATGCGCGGTGCCGGCGGCAGTCGCCGGATTCGGTTGCACGAAAGTGTAATTAGTTAGTTGGCCGGCGGTGTCGGCGAGTCTATTGTATGCGGACGCACGCACGCACACGTGAAAGGCAGACGAACAGACGTGCGCGGCATTGCAAGTAATTTAGCCGCTCGGTGCCCGCGTCTACACGATTGGGCGTTCGCTGCGTGTACAAATGGCGACGTAGCGCGGGTGGAAGAGAGGAACGCGACGCGGGTTGAGGCAGAGCGGGCGCTCAGTCGTAGCCGTAGAACAGTCGACAAAATGGCGGTGCCGTTGCCACAGCGCTGTCAGCGGCAACACTGCTACTTATGCGACCTGCCGCGCACGCCATGGGCAATGCTGCACGACTTCTCTGAGGCGGTGTGTCGCGGCTGCGTCAACTACGAGGGACCCGACCGTATAGAGATGGTGATCGAGGTGGCACGACAGATGAAACGTGCGGCCGGCATCCAGGATGGCCGGTCGCACAAGCCGCCGGGCGGAGGCATGCCGCCGCGGGCGTGTATCGAGCCGGGGACACACGAACCGCGAACCATCGGACCCCCGCCTGCCGACCGCTACCCGATACACGATGGCCGACTGCGTAGCATGATGGAATTCAACGTGCTTCCAGTGGGCAGGTTACCGAATAACGTGGCCGGCGGCGGCTGTCACCCGCGACCAGACGACCATGAGCTACCTCGGCGTAGTCCCGGCCGTACGGCTATCCAACCCCTGCAACACCACGGACCCGCACCCCATGGAAGGGTAGTGAATTCGGTTGTCACCCTACCACCCGTCAATGGCAGGCCGCGTGACAACGATGCTGACGACTCGTCAAATCATTCCATGGGAGATGCCAACAAGCGCACAGGAAGTGGTGAGGATCCTACCATCCTCCCTGCACTTGTCCGGGAAGCAGTCGCACTCCTCTCCAGTGCTACCCCGTTTGGAGTGCGATTCAAGAAAGACCATTCTCTTGTGGGGCGTGTGTTTGCCTTCGATGCCAGCTCAAAGCCAGGGTTTGATTACGAGCTGAAAATCTTCATTGAATACCCCACTGGTTCATGTAGCGTGTATAACAGCGCATCAGGGCTGGCCAAGCAGATGTATTGTGATTCAATGAAAGATCTAGGAAAGGGTCTCTCATCTGGCTTCAAGTATCTTGAGTACGAGATGAAGCAAGATTCAGGGGACTGGCGCCTCCTGGGTGATCTCTTGCCAGAGGCTGTGCGTGTCTTCAAGGAACCCTTGAAGAAGGAACTGCTGCCGACAGCCAATGCTGAGGCGATGACTCTGCTCTCCTCCGCAATGCACCGGTCACTGTTTCCGGGGGCCAAGCTTCCTATTGCTGTCCAGCGCAGCTTCGACGGGCAGATCCGAAAGCGGAAGGCATCTCCCGACTTAGACGGAGAGGCCGGGAAAGTGGACAGTGAGTCGGCCAAGAGGCAGCAGTGGGTGCACAACCAGACAGAGGCCTTGAAGCTGACCATGGGCAACTGTGCAGCGGGCAGTCACTCCGGCCCTCCGAGCTCCACGTCCGTGTCTCCCATGAGTAACCACGCTGCGACGCCCCCTGACTCGGGGGCTGCCCCCGTACAGAATGGCCCATCGCCAATGGCGGCGTTGATGTCAGTGACGGACAAACTGCCAGCCGGCTCGGCGAGTCGCATGGACATGGAGCTGCTGACCACTGGCCATTCGCCCCACCCTGCCAGGTCAGACTCGGGACTACCAAACACAGAGACCCTGAAATGTACATTGTGTCTTGAGCGACTCGAAGACACCCACTTCGTGCAGTGTCCGTCGGTGCCAGAACATAAGTTCTGCTTCCCCTGCTCTCGGGACAGCATCAAGAGTCAGGGGGCAGGGTCGGAAGTGTACTGTCCAAGCGGCAAGAAGTGTCCGCTGGTTGGGTCAAACGTTCCCTGGGCATTTATGCAGGGGGAAATTGCGACGATCCTTGGTGAGGACTATAAGGAGAGGAAAATTAAGAAGGAGCACGACACCTGAAAGTGAAACTATTTGTAATGTCTCCAGTGGCTACTGTCATGATGGTGTGATCACTTTGACACAGGATGGGATGGGGTGTTTACATCATGACCCGAACCGAGACATGCATAATATAGGTGAAGAGAACTGAATGCTGCAGTGCATTGTGGGTGATTGGTGGAGATTGTGTGAAGATCGAGTCATGTTTTATGCATCGTGCGTGACATTCAATAACATCTGACTCGTGAGTGGGATGTTGAACTCGAGAGGCAGCCGACACTTGTACACACATCGCCCGCCCGCGGCACTGGCTATGCTAACTGGTGTTACCAGACACGGCGGGGGTCGACTGACGATATCATGTGGTGATTTTTAATACATTGCCTTACTGTCAAATCAGTATTTTATAATCACTGTCTCAAAGTAGATGTAGCTGTCTAAGTAATCACTATAAAGTGTACAACATGCCGTACATGTGCGGGCATGTGTTCCTATCAGCAGCATTAGTAGATTCGTCTGTTGTAAATGTTAAATACTATGTTGTTATGTGGCTCTGTTGCTGTTGAATATTTTGTTGAGTCCAGTCCCACTGTTACAAACTCTGTCATTCCTCGTCTCGCTTTATAGGTGTACGTTTTGGTCCTCAACTAATGTTGCGCTGTTGCCGTTTACCAGACTTGTCTGCTTGTTTATGTAACTTGTCTTCGACATGTGTGTGATAAGACAGTGCCTACAGAGTTCTGTAAGAACTGTGGTGATGCTGGCTGGTTCACAGCCGGACTGGTCATACAGACGTGTTGGAATATAAAGCTGCAGTGACACTGTTGTTGCTGAGAGAAACACTGCCACGATGTGCAACAAATACCAGTTTGCAGACTGGACGCGTCTTCATTAAAGTCATTCGTTTGGTAGAGCATACCATTCATGTACAACTTTCAAATGCAGTTTTGTGTGTTCATTTATTCCTCTTGCAGACTAGTGTTTCGTCACTCACTGTCTATGAGGGAAATGTTAATGAGCATTTCCTGAATAGTGATGGTAATTTCACACGTCTGTCCAATATCTGTGCCTGATTGGCACAGTTAAATGGGGATGGGGTACTGGTAATAAAATATTGGTTAAAATATATATATATATATAATAGTGGCCATTTTTATAAAAAAAATTACTTGTATGCGTGTAAGCTCCCAACTGTTTTGTATGGATGTTTGTCATTAATCTGTTCTCGTGCTGTGTGGTTGTACTGGCTGCTGTAGACTGATGCTGTAGATGGTCGTCTAAACACTGATCACTAAAACATTTTCACACAGGTGCGTAAGTAGGTGCTGTATTGTGATTCTTCACTCACTAACAGTTCACTATGTGTCTGTCTGTCTCTGTGATGCTGGTTGTATATTTCCATCTCTGTACATGAAGCCAGACCCCATTATGTGGTCCTTCTAGGCAGTTCCATCCACTGGCCTTGTAGCACTGCCACTGATTGCATCTAGATGCTGGGTAGTGCTGGATGCCATGGACAGTTCCGTCTAGGTGCTGTGTAGTGCTGGACGCCATAGACAGTTCCATCTAGATGCTGTGTAGTGCTGGATGCCATGGACGGTTCCATCTAGGTGCTGTATAGTGCTGGACGCCATGGACAGTTCTGTCTAGGTGCTGTGTAGTGCTGGCCAGCATAGACAGTTCCATCTAGGTGCTGTGTAGTGCTCCACACCATAGACAGTTCCATCTAGGTGCTGTGTAGTGCTGGACGCCATGGACAGTTCCATCTAGGTGCTGTGTAGTGCTCCACACCATAGACAGTTCCATCTAGGTGCTGTATAGTGCTTGACACCATAGAGAGTTCCATCTAGGTACGGTGTAATGCTGGATGCCATAGACGGTTTCATCTAGGTGCTGTGTAGTGCTGGATGCCATAGACAGCCCAATGTAAGTACAACATAGCGCTGGACCCATCGACAGGTCCATCTAGATACTGGGCACTATAGACAATTCCATCTAGGTAGTACATGTACAATTCCATCATTGGGTGGTACATGTCATTGTAGAGGTTCTCTCTAGGTGCTATGTAGCGCTGTAGACATACAGTGTCAGTCTTGTAGACACACAGTGTCAGTCCTGTAGACACAGTGCCAGTCCTGTAGACACACAGTGTCAGTCCTGTAGACACACTGTGTCAGTCCTGTAGACACAGTGTCAGTCCTGTAGGCACACAGTGTCAGTCCTGTCGACACACAGTGTCAGTCCTGTAGACACACAGTGTCAGTCCTGTAGACACACAGTGTCAGTCCTTGAGACACACAGTGTCAGTCCTGTAGACACACCGTGTCAGTCCTGTAGACACACAGTGTCAGTCCTGTAGACACACCGTGTCAGTCCTGTAGACACACAGTGTCAGTCCTGTAGACACACAGTGTCAGTCCTGTAGACACACCGTGTCAGTCCTGTAGACACACAGTGTCAGTCCTGTAGACACACAGTGTCAGTCCTGTAGACACACAGTGTCAGTCCTGTAGACACACGTGTCAGTCCTGTAGACACACAGTGTCAGTCCTGTAGACACACAGTGTCAGTCCTGTAGACACACAGTGTCAGTCCTGTAGACACACAGTGTCAGTCCTGTAGACACACAGTGCCAGTCCTGTAGACACAGTGTCAGTCCTGTAGACACACAGTGCCAGTCCTGTAGACACACAGTGTCAGTCCTGTAGACACAGTGTCAGTCCTGTAGACACACAGTGTCAGTCCTCAGTACAGTCTCGGACTATAATTGGCTCTGCCAGGGACGAAGCTGTAAATATGGAATCCCCTCCCAGGATCTGCCTATTTAAATATGACCTAGTTTAACAATAATATACAGAAACTAACTGAATTGTCCTCAAAATGCATACACAATTTTTTTATTCAAATTCACTGCATTCAACAACTTTAATGTATGATTATATATATATATATATATATATATATATTTATTATGTCAGGAGAGGCAGTTCCATAAAAAATGGCAAAGTAATTTTTAATTGGTAGAAAACAGACAGTTTCTGTTAGTTTTGCTTTTTAAACAATAAAATGGTAAATGTTGAGTTAAAATATTGGTTCCAGAGCGAGTCCTTGACCTGTCTAGATACCGGTCAAGGCAACTTATAGAGAGTGCTAACCACACCTTGTATTTTATTCACATTTTGCGAATCTTGATTCATTAGTTTAAACTTAACCACACATTTAAACAAAAATACATTCATATCCTTATGTCACCAGTTAACAAATCTGTGACACAAGACAGCCATACCATGGCAATGTCATCCAAACTGTCTTGTGGACTGTGCTAGAAAACATCTACCCTGGTGGCAGGGGAAATCCACGATGACCTGCCCCCATTGGACGGAGACTGACGCAGTGTCTGGCAGTGGTCCAGTCAGTCGCACTACAAACACTAGAAACCACGCGAAAATATGTGCACTAATTCAAAAGAAGTGCCCATTGTCACCAGCCCCTTCCTTCCCTGTGTAACTACACCCAGTAGGGCCAGGATAACTGCACATGTTGGGCAGTTTGTCACGACTGTGCTACCTGTCATCTTCAGTGTCATGAAATAACAGCCCGTCATTTTGATGTGCTACCAAGCTGGGAATTATGTTTGTTTTAGGAAGTTATGTATGTAGACCATAGTACAGTGTAAGGGGGAGGGAACACATGTAAACAGTACATACTTTCCCTCATCCATCTTGGCAGTTGTGGGGTGGGGTGGGGTGGGGTGGGGTGGATGAATCTCTAGCCCCACATCACCAGTACACTCCACATTTGTCTGCACCCATGCACTCAAAATACCACCCATAATGAGGCAGTTTGCCAAAATGGTGTGTCATAAGTCTTCATACTACACACACAGTACTATGCAATAAACATGACTTTTTCTGTCTGCACCCAGCCCTGGGCTGCGTGTTCTTTTGTTGAGAGCCCAGTGTCTGTTAACCAGTCGACCGAGGGTTCAGTGAAAGGATGCATTACGTCCGAGTCAGTGGATGCTTTATTCACACCTGTACACACAGTGGAGGGTGATTTACTGTCATCCATTTGTTGGAAGGCTATGAGGTATCTACAGGCTGAATGTCACATTTGAACAAATAATTTTAAAACACTTCCCTGGTGACACGTGCTACACATACGATGACTTCATCTTGGGCGGGCCTTTTGCGCTTACTGCAAGCTCAGATACTTCCGCCGTTGCAGGCGTAGACCTGAAGGTTGCTCACGACTGGACAAGTCAACTCCTGTAAATGTGATACACTTCTGCGTTCTGTTTGAGTCTTTCCCTTGATGTGTTGCTATTCTCCAGCACGTACCTGTGGCCATCCGTTGATGCGGGCTAGGTCTGGTGGAGTTCATAGGTCATGTAGTACTCAGCAGTGAGGAGGTGGGGTATTGCCTATATGCTGTGACCACAAAGCTTGGCATTAGTATTGTATGGGTCAGTGCAGAAATACCAAGTGACAAGTCACAAATACAGCGGTCTACCACTTTCTTGACAAGTTTTGTATCAAAATCAGTAAACCGTTTTGTGTGATTTAATAGAATTTTACAAACAGTCATGAATTGTGTTGACAATGCTTGAGACTTGGACAGTGTTGTGACCATGTGATCATCACGGTGACCTGCTGAACAGTGGTGTAAGCGTCATGTGACAGACTGACCACTTATGTGTGTGTGCTGTCATGTGGCACACAAATGACATCAGTGACATATTTAAATATCTCGTGACAGTCTCATGACAGCTGTAAAAACCTGTGCCGATGGTTCACACTCAGTTGTCAGTGGTGCCCAGTGAGTGAGGTGGGGAGGGAATGACTGTTGTGAGATGCATCAGTTGTGTGTGTCATCAATGGGTTGCTGTCTGCCCACCTGTACTGTGGGGGCTGTGTGTGTACACCTCCAGTTGTGATCTCGAGAAGTGACCGCTGTCTGAGTAGTCATCTTGACCTTTGTCACAGATTCACCTGTGACAATGGCTGTGTCCAACCATGATGGGGACCGCTGTCACATAGTGTCTGGTTGACATTCCACACTCCATCCGGCTACACTCGCACACTCACACACTCGCGCACTCACGCAGTTGTAAGACGCTGACCAAGTCGTCTGCCCGAGCTGTTTTTGTAACTTTGTATCACCTGCACTTGACCCACAGGGCACCCTTACAGTCAGTTGTGTGAACTAAGCGATGTACAATTGTACATGTTGTACATGTTGTATGTGTTAATAGCGTGAACAGAGAAGGAACAATATTCCGTCTGTTCACAACTGTATCATATCTCTAAATGCGTTCGACAAATATAAATGTTTCTAGGTACACCTGTTTTATCAAGTTAATTAGTTTAGTTTTTATTTAATTTTTTCTCAATTTGTCTGCATCAGCAAATTTGTTGGTTATTCCTTTGAAGATCAGCATCATGGAATCACTGTGCGGAGTATCAGTTTAAAAAAATTTGGAATATGTGGAGAAACTTGACAACCAGGTCTTTGGCCATTTTCAAAAGTATTGATATAATTGGTAGAATTATGCTGGGACGTTCATATATTTGGAGCGTCCTTTGCGTAAAGAATGCTAAACACTGGTGTGTCCTTGGACTGCTGTTGGCTGGCACTAGTGGCACCTGGACCCCCCCCCCCGGCCATGCTGCCTGGGTATGTCCAGGAGGTATAGGAATGAACCTCCAGTCACTACACAACAGTAAACATTGTCCTAATGACCCAGCCAGGAAGGACTTCATTACCATATGCTTACTTTCCCACTGCCTATTTCTACTTCTGTCTTGGTGTATTCTGTTAACTGAAACATTACTCCAGTAATGTTGTGTGTGTGTGTGTGTGTGTGTGTGTGCGTGCGTGCGTGTGTGGTGTGCGTGCGTGCGTGCGTGCGTGCGTGCGTGCGTGCATGCGTGCGTGCATGCGTGCGTGCATGCGTGCGTGCATGCGTGCGTGCATGTGTCCTGTCACAGTGTTAGCCCTCCTTTCTAACCAGTTAAAACCTAAAAGTTGTGGATGCTCTCAGACAGAGCAACACCATACTTCGTGCATCAGTCAGTCACTCAGTCAGTCAGTCAGTCAGTCAGTCAGTCAGTCAGTCAGTCAGTCAGTCAGTCAGTCAGTCAGTCAGTCAGTCAGTCAGTCAGTCAGTCAGTCAGTCAGTCAGTCAGTCAGTCAGTCAGTCAGTCAGTCAGTCAGTCAGTCAGTCAGTCAGTCAGTCAGTCAGTCAGTCAGTCAGTCAGTCAGTCAGTCAATCAGGATGAGATTATATGAACGGTTTCCAAGTACATGGTACTGGGGAAAGCAAGGTTACAAATAGAGTAACTAAAATGAGTAATTGTCAAGAGCTGCTCAGTGACTGTCATTGGGAAGACGTCCACTGACTGAATCCACTAACTGATCTGAAGACATTGACTAAAGATACCATCGTGAAACATAGTGGAATCTACTGCAAGAAATAGAAAGAGTGTATGACACTATCACTAGACCGCAGCGTCTGGCCGCCCACTGACCTCACCACTAGTGCCCAGTTTGGGCAGTTTAGGGCATGGTGTGTCATAGGACAGGTTGGGATGACATTAGTGAACAGACTGGTGTGACACTGACATATGTGACACTGTGACATGCCTGAGACTTTGCCAGGCTAACAGTGGTGTTGTCATGATGACGTCCACAGAGCAGGGGTACTTGCATGATGACCAGGAAAGTCCAGACGTCCAGTCGTCCACCTCATTATCCTTATGACAAAGGCTAGGTGACTGCTGTGACAGCATTATGATAGATGACACTCGTTCTGGCTGTCCTGTCTGCTTCTTTTAAGTGGCATTTAATTAGATAGATTTTATAAACAGATTAACTGTAAATGAGTTGATTTGTTTGTGGCATATTATTGTGTGGCATAAACACAACTACCGGTAAAGAATTGTGTGAAGCAACTGATCTTGTGTCTGTGGAAATAGTTGTAATATATGTGACTGTTGTGTCTGTGACTGTTTTGTCTTTGACTGTAGTGTCTGTGACTGTTGTGTCTGTGACTGTTTTGTCTGTGACTGTTGTGTCTGTGACTGTTGTGCCTGTGACTGTTGTGCCTGTGACTGTTGTGTCTGTGACTGTTGTGTCTGTGACTGTTGTGCCTGTGACTGTTGTGCCTGTGACTGTTGTGTCTGTGATTGTTGTGTCTGTGATTGTTGTGTCTGTGACTGTTGTGTCTGTGACTGTTGTGTATGTGACTGTTGTGCCTGTGACTGTTGTGTCTGTGACTGTTTTGTCTGTGACTGTTGTGTATGTGACTGTTGTGTCTGTGACTGTTTTGTCTGTGACTGTTGTGTCTGTGACTGTTGTGTCTGTGACTGTTGTGTATGTGACTGTTGTGTCTGTTGTGGCTGTGACTGTTGTGTATGTGACTGTTGTGTCTGTTGTGTCTGTGACTGTTGTGTCTGTGACTGTTGTGTCTGTTGTGGCTGTGACTGTTGTGTCTGTGACTGTTGTGTCTGTGACTGTTGTGTATGTGACTGTTTTGTCTGTGACTGTTGTGTCTGTGACTGTTGTGTCTGTGACTGTTGTGTATGTGACTGTTGTGTCTGTGACTGTTGTGTCTGTGATTGTTGTGTCTGTGATTGTTGTGTCTGTGACTGTTGTGTCTGTGACTGTTGTGTATGTGACTGTTGTGCCTGTGACTGTTGTGTCTGTGACTGTTTTGTCTGTGACTGTTGTGTCTGTGACTGTTGTGTCTGTGACTGTTGTGTATGTGACTGTTGTGTCTGTGACTGTTGTGTCTGTGATTGTTGTGTCTGTGACTGTTGTGTCTGTGACTGTTGTGTATGTGACTGTTGTGCCTGTGACTGTTGTGTCTGTGACTGTTGTGTCTGTGACTGTTGTGTCTGTGACTGTTGTGCCTGTGACTGTTGTGTCTGTGACTGTTGTGTCTGAATGTTGTGTCTGTGACTGTTGTGTCTGTGACTGTTGTGTCTGTGACTGTTGTGCCTGTGACTGTTGTGCCTGTGACTGTTGTGTCTGTGACTGTTGTGTCTGTGATTGTTGTGTCTGTGACTGTTGTGTCTGTGACTGTTGTGTCTGAATGTTGTGTCTGTGACTGTTGTGTCTGTGACTGTTGTGTCTGTTTTGTCTGTGACTGTTGTGTATGTGACTGTTTTGTCTGTGACTGTTGTGTCTGTGACTGTTGTGCCTGTGACTGTTGTGCCTGTGACTGTTGTGTCTGTGACTGTTGTGTCTGTGACTGTTGTGTCTGTGATTGTTGTGTCTGTGACTGTTGTGTCTGTGACTGTTGTGTCTGTGACTGTTGTGTCTGTGACTGTTTTGTCTGTGACTGTTGTGGCTGTGACTGTTGTGTATGTGACTGTTGTGTCTGTGACTGTTGTGTCTGTGACTGTTGTGTCTGTGACTGTTGTGTCTGTGACTGTTGTGTCTGTTGTGGCTGTGACTGTTGTGTCTGTGACTGTTTTGTCTGTGACTGTTGTGTCTGTGACTGTTGTGTCTGTGACTGTTGTGTCTGTGACTGTTGTGCCTGTGACTGTTGTGTCTGTGACTGTTTTGTCTGTGACTGTTGTGTCTGTGACTGTTGTGCCTGTGACTGTTGTGCCTGTGACTGTTGTGTCTGTGACTGTTGTGTCTGTGATTGTTGTGTCTGTGACTGTTGTGTCTGTGACTGTTGTGTCTGAATGTTGTGTCTGTGACTGTTGTGTCTGTGACTGTTGTGTCTGTTGTGGCTGTGACTGTTGTGTATGTGACTGTTTTGTCTGTGACTGTTGTGTCTGTGACTGTTGTGCCTGTGACTGTTGTGCCTGTGACTGTTGTGTCTGTGACTGTTGTGTCTGTGACTGTTGTGTCTGTGATTGTTGTGTCTGTGACTGTTGTGTCTGTGACTGTTGTGTCTGTGACTGTTGTGTCTGTGACTGTTTTGTCTGTGACTGTTGTGGCTGTGACTGTTGTGTATGTGACTGTTGTGTCTGTGACTGTTGTGTCTGTGACTGTTGTGTCTGTGACTGTTGTGTCTGTGACTGTTGTGTCTGTTGTGGCTGTGACTGTTGTGTCTGTGACTGTTTTGTCTGTGACTGTTGTGTCTGTGACTGTTGTGTCTGTGACTGTTGTGTCTGTGACTGATGTGTCTGTGACTGTTGTGTCTGTCACTGTTGGGTCTGTCACTGTTGGGTCTGTCACTGTTGGGTCTGAATGTTGTGTCTGTGACTTAGGTGTCTGTGACAGTTGTGTCTGTGACTGTTGTGTCTGTGAATGTGGTGTCTGCGAGTGTTGTGTCTTTGACTGTTGTGTCTGACTATAGTGTCTGTGACTGTTGTGTCCGTGATTGTTGTGTCTGTAACAAAAATTTATGCCATTTAAGAATTTTTTTGAAAGTTAGGCAACTTTCTCACATAGATTTATTGATATATGATACTAACTGTAAATATATGCAGTATATTGAAACATACTTGTGTACATAATATTATATATTATTAAGTTAATGTTATGCTCTTCTTGATGGTACAGCATACATATACCATGTATATACATTATGGAATAAATATAAATATTTTCACCTCACAATCATATAAAATGTCCCCAGTTGATCAGGACAAATGCAGAAAAATCAAAATATTGAGAGTAATGGATTAACGGTTTAAAACAAAACACGATACTTTTCATTTGCAGTTTGTACATTAATCCCTGAAGGTTTTGGAGACATTACAAACCAGAAACGATAAGGACGAAAACATTAACAGATCCTTACAAACATACACACACACACACACACACACTATATATATATATATATATATATATATATGTTAGATATTCAGATACGATAGAAGTAAGTTTTTCTGGAGTAGTTCCACCTCCCGTCCTCTCCTGGCGACAGATGAGCACGACTCCGACTCGTCATGTGACATGATGGAGTGCAGGGCTGCCAATCGGTTGTTAAGTTTCCAGTCATGCCAAAAAGCCATACATTAAGATGCAGTGCGTTGGACGTGTCCAATCAATGCTGACTGTCCATTAGATTGGTAATCCCTGACGTCGCCAGCAGGCAGTGGGGGTTGCGTGCTGCGAATACTTATTACAACACCCTCCTACTTCTCCATGCGGCCGTCAGCTCTCAGCACTGAATTATATCAGCCGCTCTCTCATTCCGATTACTTCTGATCGTATAATATTCTCAGCGAATAAATTGCCGCATACTGCGTGGGGGTGTGTCAGTGGGTTGGTTGCGGATCCACACAATGTTACTGCTTCCGTTGATGATCCGGGGACATCTGAAGATCATTTGCGGGAATGGAATTTCCAAATGATAATATACCCATTGTGGGAATGATTCACTTATACGAGAAACGTGTTCATCTGGATGCATGTGCGTGTACCTGGGGTTGCCAAATTGCAGAGGTACAACTTTGGAGATTTAGTCAGGCTTCCTACAGTCGGATCAACCATCTCATGGCACATGAATCATTTCAATTAGATTCGTGAAGATGTTGGTAGTAATGTGACCGGTGAGATCATTAATTCGGTGACGATCTATTTCTCTATCACAGATAGTCATTGTAATCATGTAGGTGTGTCTGTTGTGCTTGCGTAGTGATAGTATATATGTTAAGTATTATCTAAACTATTATTCCTATTTTGATGAAAGTCATGATACCGAGTCTAAGTATATTTATTATTGGTTCTGAATTAATACTCACTAGATTGTGGGTATTTAATATCGCTGGGTCATGAAGCAAGGAATTTAGGGTCTGTATCAACTGATGTGTCATTTCTTGTAATTCATTCACCAATTCATGCAGCAACAGGGGTAAGTGTAATGAGTTATTGGGGTCATTCATTGTTGATATATACAACTGTATTTTGTGACATTTAAACACACTTTTATTTTATGACACTCCAGCATGTTTTTGTGACATTCACGCCTGTACAGTTAGATTGCGGTGCTTATTCAAATTGCACTTGAACTTGGATAGCCACATGTACTGTACGGCTGTTAATCTCTTATGTACGGCTTCTTTTTATCTCTAGAGTATTTGTGATAGGATTAGTAGTTCATTCATGGATAGTAAGGAGGGCTGGGTGTCTGTTAAGTGTTTCAGTTGCTTCTGTACAAACACACAAGTCTATAGGGTGCCTAACTACACCCACTTGTAGCTATAATTCCCCCATTACGACGGGAACGATTTACTTAGCAGTAAAAGTAGTCCAGTTATTATTTCGTAGATCATAATTTTGAACCAAGACACATATATCTTAAATATAATACTGTAAATAAAACACATTAGTGCAGTTAGATATGCCTTTGAGATGATCCCTGGGCATGTGATCACCATTGACACGCCCCCTCGCTGTGTCCCTGCAGCATGTAAGGCACTGAGTACATGTGTGGCTGGCTGGCAGACATACCACATGACATGGGGGGGGGGTATCTCGCCTGTTCGCTTGACACGCCATGCTGCCATCAGTCATGTGACACTCGGGTTGTGGCTAACGAGCTTATTTCGCCAGTGTTTCCTGGTAGAGCGACACGCTTATTTTCTGAAGCTTTGCCTGGTCATGCAACCTGGTCATTTCCTGCTAGCCGTGAACGCAGCACACGGCCAGCAGGCCACACCGTGTTGTCATAACTCACACAGTTGACAACTTCATCGTGCTGCTGCATGACCCCCTGAGATGTGATCTGAATTCGACTCGCCGGCTAATCACATCATTTGCATTCGTCGACACGCCGAAAGTTGTGTTTACGAATCTCGTGGTGTTGTCAGTGTAAAGTTGTCGCGTCGCATTGTGATGGGTGCAGCGTGTTGGCGCATCTAGGGTGCTGCTCTGGGGCGGGGCGGTGATAATTCACACTCCTCAAGACAATTTGATCTCACATTTTATGTCGACGTGGGCAGAATTCCGCCAGATACCTAATCGTGTCGTTCACATTCATCGACATGTTAAGTCATGTGTAGCCTTGTTTGTGGAGTCTGTGCGGAGTCGTGATTTAACGTTTGGGGTGTTTGTCTGTGGCTGTGCATTTCCCGCGTGGGAGTGGAGGGTTGGGGTGTGATCAGTCACGCGGGGAGCAGTTGCGGCACAATGATCCACTGGACGTGACCTGAATTCTGCTGAATTGCAAACCATGTCATTTGAATTGATCAACACACTGGAGTCATGTCTGACATGCCAACGTCTGTGCACTCCACTCCGCGTGGAGGACCTGCTCACTGCCACACTCGAGCCACTGTCCACTGGCGTCATGCCTCATTTTGACCTTCTTAATGCAAAGTTTGTTTTGGATATTTTATTGACATTCACTCGTCATCAGACATGTCGAGTGTCATCAGACATGTCGAGTGATCACTTGGGATGGTCTTCTTCATTTTAAGACATGATGTTGTCTAGATGTCATGTATTGATGGCATTTCACTGTTATACATTCTGTTAAATAGGCAACTGCATGGGTGTGTACAACTGCATGGGTGGGTGTATACAACTGTATGGGTGTGTATGTTCAACTGTATGGGTGTTTGTGTACAACTGCATGGGTGTATATGTTCAAGTGTATGGGTGTTTGTGTACAACTGTATGGGTGTGTATGTTCAACTGTATGGGTGTTTGTGTACAACTGTATGGGTGTATATGTTCAAGTGTATGGGTGTTTGTGTACAACTGTATGGGTGTATATGTTCAACTGTATGGGTGTGTATGTTCAACTGTATGGGTGTTTGTGTACAACTGCATGGGTGTATATGTTCAACTGTATGGGTGTGTATGTTCAACTGTATGGGTGTTTGTGTACAACTGCATGGGTGTTTGTTCAACTGTATGGGTGTGTATGTTCAACTGTATGGGTGTTTGTGTACAACTGCATGGGTGTTGTGTTCAACTGTATGGGTGTTTGTGTACAACTGTATGGGTGTGTGCAAATGTATGGGTGTTTGTGTACAACTGCATGGGTGTGTATACAACTGTATGGGTGTGTACATACAACTGTATGGGTGTTTGTGTACAACTGTATGGGTATGTGTGTGTACAACTGTATGGGTGTGTGTGTACAACTATATGTGTATGTACAACTGTATGGGTGTGTGTACAACTATATGTGTATGTACAACTGCATGTGTGTGTACAACTGTATGGGTGTGTTCACACACCTGTATGGGTGTTTGTGTACAACTGTATGGGTGTGTGTGCACAACTGTATGGGTATTTGTGCACTTTATGGGTATGTGTGTACAACTGTATGGGTATGTGTGTACAACTGTATGGGTGTTTGTGTACAAATGTATGGGTATGTGTGTACAACTGTATGAGTGTATGTACAAGTGTATGTGTGTACAACTACATGGGTGTGTGTGCACAACTATATGGGTGTGTGTGCACAACTATATGGGTGTGTACATACAACTGTATGGGTGTTGTGTAGAACTGTATGAGTGTCTGTGCACAACTGTATGGGTGTGTGTACAACTGTATGACTATGTGTGCACAACTGTATGGGTATGTGTGCATACAACTGTATGAGTGTTTGTGTACAACTGTATGGATGTGTGTGCATAACTGTATGGGTATGTGTGTACAACTGTGTGGGTGTTTGTGTACAACTGTATGGGTGTTTGTGTACAACTGTATGGGTGTCTGTGTGTGCAACTGTATGGGTGTTTGTGTACAACTGTATGGGTATGTGTGTACAACTGTATGGGTGTTTGTGTACAACTGCATGGGTGTGTGTAAAACTGCATGGGTGTATGTGTGTACAACTGCATGGGTGTGTGTGTACAACTACATGGGTGTGTGTGTACAACTGTATGGGTGTGTGTGTGTGCATTACTTGAGTACATGCATGCATATATATGTGCATACAAATGTCCATGTTTTTGATGTCTGTATGTACGACAGGAGGGTCGTATCTTCTATTAGTGCTCTATGCTATACAGTTCATGAATATACAACATGTACAGTTACCCTTTGTACATGTTACTACAGTGTGTATTGTGTATGCATAATATTGCATATGTAGTTATATATTATTTGGGTCAAATCCTTTACAATATGGGGATGATGTGATAAGTTCTCTCTACATATCCCGCGTCTGTGTCCTACATTTCCTTGCACCTGCCTGAGGTAGAGCGGAGGGTGGAGTATACACAGACCTGCTGGCTCCGTGTCAACTCACCAGAAGGTGGTTCAGCAGGGCTAAAGATACAATGCTTGGGCCACTAGGCTGTGGTTCAGACCGTCCTCATCACACTGGGTAGTGCCTTGGTGCTGGCACTGGGTCAGCGTCCAGGGTTCCAAGGGACGCACTCAACCTCATCCTGTGTCAACATTCCTCACACATTCTTACTGTTTCTTACCGTTTTGTATTCTTACTATCATGAGACTTTGAGACTGTGGTGAACTATGAAAGGGAAACTCCTGTGAGAGGGTAGGATCATTCCAAGCTGGAGAGGCAGGTATGGAGGCTACGGAAATTAGAAACCCTCAGGGGTTCCACAAAACTCGAAGGGACAATAGGGCCCATTTGGGTGTCCTTGACTTCCTAAGGAAGCAGTGATCCCTGAAGTAGTGCTGGAGCTTCCTGGAGGACAAGACAATACTGGTGCTCTCTCTCTCCACTCTCTCTCACTCTCTCCACTGGACATCCAGACAGCACTAGCACTTGCCTTGACAACGAAATATTTCATGCGTTTCCCACGGTCTGGTGCACTATCCCAGCTAACAAAATCACAATACCAGAACATTATTTCTATGTTATGAAAACGTTAGCCAGTAATGTTCTCCTAACGTTTTCTTGGAAAGTTTTCTTTACATGCTCATATGTGCAAAACTGTTTATGCCCAGTGCATGCATCACTGTATAAACCCCATGCGTGCAGAACTGTTTAATACCATCCCAGCTAACAAAATCACATTACCAGGACTTTACCAGAACGTTATTTCTATGTTCTAGCATTATTTTGGAACGTTTTCTTTACATTCCCTTAACGTTATGTGGGAACGTTACTGCATAACCTCAGTGTAACATTCTGCTAATGTTACCAGAACGTTACGTGTTTGCTGGGATGAACCACAGTTGACATCTGACCTATCTCATGCTAAGTGAGTGAGATGAGTGACCGAGTGAGTGAAGTGACTGACTGATTGGCTGGCTGGCTGGCTGGCTGGCTGCGGTGGTGGTGGTGGTGGTGGTGGTGGTGTGTGGCTGGCTGGCTGGTGGCTGGCTGGCTGGCTGGCTGGCTGGCTGGCTGGCTGGCTGGCTGGCTGGCTGGCTGGCTGGCTGGCTGGCTGGCTGGCTGGCTGGCTACAGGTGCAGACTGGCTGCACAAGCTGGCTGAGCTGGCTGGACGATGGCTGGCTGAGCTGGCTGGCTGGCTGGCTGGCTGGCTGGCTGGCTGGCTGGCTGCTGGCTGGCTGGCTGGCTGGCTGGCTGGCTGGCTGGCTGGCTGGCTGGCTGGCTGGCTGGCTGGCTGGCTGGCTGAGCTGGCTGGCTGGCTGGACTGGACTGGCTGGCTGGCTGACTGACTGGACTGGCTGACTGACTGACTGACTGACTGACACTGTGATGTTTATGTTATCAGTCGTTGGCTCTTTGCAGAAGGCAACCATTGATTATGTCTACCCTAGTACTGACTACGTGTGTTTTTTCTAGGTGATACTTTTCTTGTTTTTTGGTTGGGCCAAACCTATTCTGCTTAATAGAATAATTTTTTAAAGAATGCCTAAAGACATTGTATGCATGAGTCAATATTTTACCCTCAGTTGTTGCATCGGTTGAAGGTACAGTAATCAGGTTGTTAAATTGAAAAATAAGATACCAGCACTCAAATCTGCTCTGCATTAATCCCATTACGTCTAATGACAAAAGGCTGTCTATTAAAACAATGTCTTGGCCTCTTGATGTGGTTAAAATTATATGCTATGAATAGTTGCATGCATTTAAGTTGTTGGGTTAAGTTGTATTCACTTTGCAGCCTAACTTAGTTTTATTCAAATAGCAGATATTAAATGACAACACAATTTTTTAAATTAAATTTGTTCCAATTATGCTACAACATAGGACAAGACAGGTTCATACAACAAATGTAGAAAAGAAGTCCATTATTTGTCGTGTGACCATAATGAGAATATACACCGACCGACATTGTATTGAAGCCTTTGTGATATCTCTTATGTGTGATTCGGTGAAATTGTTAAATTTCACTGCAATAAGTGTATGAAGTTCTATATTAATTTTGTTTATCGTTGTTTCGTAGGAATAGTTGCATTAATTAGTTTGATGATGCTTCTGATTTTGGTTGTCATGGTGATAAATTAACAGTAATCACTTGTAATCAGATATCATGATTTATAGGGCCTAAACCACTGTAATAAAGTATAGTTATAAACAGTAGTAATTAATTGTAATTAATTATAGTGTTGACTACATCAATATTTTTAATATTGGAAATTATCATATTTTGCAAACCTGTCCATAGTGGATATAGTGACTGCAGAGTGTGTCAGCTGTGGTCAGATAACTTCTATGGCCAAATAGTGGACAATGCAGATTAGTCACTGAAGACTTCCAAAAAGTATTCTTTGTAGACAGATTTTCATTACCGACCAGTCTGTGCAACGGCAGGTGTTGCGTGTGCCACTCACACCTGGATTCAGTCAACCTGTAACTGAATCTAGACAGTGGTTGACACCTGTCCTCCTGCGGTGGTGTCAGTAGAAATGACAGTGTGTATGTTACAAGTTGTTGGGCACAAACACGCGAAGTAGCAAAACAATGTCAACAGATATGAGCGTTTCTTGTAAAAACTGCGGATGTAGGAAAAGGGGCTTTTCTGAGGTCACCATTGGCGCCGCACTTGGCGTCTTTGTGGTTCTGATGTGCTTAAATCACTGGCCGCAGAATATAAACCAGACAACCTTTGAGATGCATTATTTTATCAGTGTTGGCTGCAGCACGCCGTCCAGAAATAGAGGCATTGTTTAGTAAACTGCTTCCGACCTTTCTGCTCTTCACTCCCGTTGCTTGACATATTTACACCACCAGATACCAGTGGGCCGCATGCCTGGACGTTCTTTTTCTCAGAACGACGAGCTGCTGTGCATGTGTGTTTTATTTAAAGTCACTCTGCTGTGTGTGTGTGTGCGTGTGTGTGTGTGTGTGCGTGCGTGCGCACGCGTGCGTGCGTGCGTGCATATCCATATCAGGATGCTGTTGGTTACACCGTTAAATGAATAGTTCAGGTGCCACCCTCAGTATTTCGTTTGTAAAATGTACAATTACACTCACACCAGACACATTAAAATGATTAAATGAGTGATTACTAATGACCTTGGTGAAGGAAGTTATCATCAGTCAAAGTTGAGGACATTCATGAAAACACCATGCAGCTGCACTTTGGCCAAGTTGTATCAGTTCATTGATGTATGCATTGGTGAAAGTTGAATGTGTAACAAAAAGTAGTTCGCTTCAATGTTTATGTAATTGTTAATATAAAAACAGTTGTAACTGATATTATAAGTATTTATACTTCAAATTCAGTATCTGTTTCAGTTATATATTATATAACACACCTTTATTTATGTGAATAAACACTTTTAATTTAGTTATTTTTGATGCATTTTGAAGGGAAGGATCAAACATTGTGAAAACAAAATAATGGTAGAATGTCTTTTTCAAAATATTTGATTTTATTTTACAGAAATTATAAAATAAAAAAATGCTAACATTAAAAAAAGACTATAACATTATTACTAGTGGGAAATAAATAGAGAGCTGTTCCCAGTTTAGGTTAGGCTAATACTATTGGTTGTTTTCTGGGTTAGGTTAGAATATACCCATCTTTTCTTGTATTGCATAACATCAATTACCTGCTTTAGTTATTCTGAGTAAGGTATACCAGGAGATTAATGCAGACCTGGGCTGTGCATACTGTCTGCTATATTAGCTCTGTCCATAGATCACAGAGGCACCAGGAACTCACAGATGACACAACTACAGGACCTGTATTCATTATTGGTGGTCTGTTTTGTCAACTAGCTCACAGCCACTTGTGTCTGGATATATTCTTGCATTGCCCAAAATGAATTTATAAATTTAAATATTATTGTTACAAATAATTGTATTATATTTAGAGTTTACAAGATTTAACAAGACAATTTAACAAGATTGCCCTCCTCACAATTGACTTTATGACAGAGGGACCAGGAACCATTTGGCATATTGAGAGTACTATTTCCATGTGTGAGGTTTAGGCCAATTTTCTTTTTAAATATTCACGCTGCCTAAGCAGCCACACAATACAGCCAGTACCAGGGTAGTCTGTCCCAGTCATTTAGTGGCCTCCTGGGACCAGGGCTGTATGCAGGATAACATTGTTGGCCGTCACACATGGTCTTGGTGGACACTTGCATGTTAACTCATGCACATACAAGCTAGCTGAGATGTGTTTATGATGTAAAATAAACAACAAAGACATTTTCAAACATAACTGATAATATCTATGATTTTTGCAGACCTTTTATTGCTCTTTCATGTTTTACCCGTCCACCACCACCACCAGTCCAGTGATATTTCTACCCGTCCACAATGGGTTTTACCCCTTCAAAAAATGGGTGGATGGGTTTCTGCATAAAGCTACGCCTGTGAGAAAGAACATTTTCAGATATCTAATTTACATTCTTCCTTCAGCAGAGTACATGACTTCGTGTCCTCTAATCCTTCTGTCTTTCTTTAACTGAGATAAAATAGCTAAGTATTGTTATAAAATGATTAGAATCAGTCATTATCAGTGTGAGATTAACTATTTACACTTTGGACACGTACGCATTCCTTGGAGACACTTTAAAAGAGGACATTTCACAACAGAACTTGTCTTGCTAAAATTAGCCAAGACCCGTGTGTAGGCAACAATACACGTGCAGTTGTTATCCTAGGGACCACAATGGAAATGTAGGGACCACAATGGAAATGTAGGGACCACAATGGAAATGTAGGGACCACAATGGAAATGTAGGGACCACAATGGAAATGTAGGGACCACAATGGAAATGTAGGAACCACAATGGAAATGTAGGGACCACAATCGAAATGTAGGGACCACAATGGAAATGTAGGGACCACAATCGAAATGTAGGGACCACAATGGAAATAAGTGCATGCACTTTTTTGTGTCATCCATATATTTAATGTACTTTGTATTTATATATTATGTATATCTGTACAATCTTTTTAATCTTCCATTATCCATCCATCCATCCATCCATCCATCCATCCATCCATCCATCCATCCATCCATCCATCCATCCATCCATCCATCCATCCATCCATCAATCCATCCATCCACCCATCCATCCATCCATCCATCCTGCCAAGTCACAAGTACCCTTTGTTGACAAAACTTTATGTACTATATTCGTATTATGGTTTATAAATTATTATATGTACTAAACATTTTGGTTGCACTCACAAGCCTAGGTAGATGCACACACATAGCTGTTAGTGTGACAGGTTACTATATATTTTGTGAACAAGGTTAAATTTATTTTTTATTTACACGTTCTATTTTCGTATTTTCGTTTACAAATTATTGTCCTGTACTACGCACTTCTGTTGCACAAACAAACCTACCTCATAGGTCAAGTGAATCTTTTTTACCGTTTCCTTAGTGCTGAAGTGTAAACATTTCAGTTTAGGCGTTACATCTGCCCACAAATTGATGGATTTTGTTTGGGTCGTGACATCGTGGCAGGAACAAATAGACGCTGAAGTATAAACCTAAAAATATTGCACGCAGTCATGGAATTGCTTGATTCACAACTTCATTTCAGTGTAAACTTTGCCAGATTTATATATTTCTCACGGTGTGGTGGTAATAATAGACGCTATAAATAGCGAGGTGTTGTGCATGTGTCATGTGACCTGAGATAGATGGCCACAGCAGCTGATCCATAAACATCAATAGAAACAGCACAATGAAGGCATGATGTGACTGGCAGTAGTAGGTCTATTTCTGACTTGTAGGGGGTAACACCCAGTCACCCCCCACCCCCTGTGGCAGACTTGTCAATGGATGCAGTCACACATGGTGGGCAAGACTGATTGGTGGTTTACTATACTAGTGTTCTGCTTTCACGATGTCTTTCTGCACTAAGCTTTGACCACGTCTACGTGAATGAGCGTGAGAGGTGAACGAGTAACCTTTACACCAGACGGGTGACGTCATTCACTTGTGAGAGAGAGCCATCTTACTGGGACAATAGACGCAGTAGTAGAGAGGTTGTTGTAGCAGGCTTATCAAGTGTGTTTTGCGATCATCCATACACAGTACACACACTGTTCTGTTATGAGGTCATTCACATTATGTATTAGAGACGTTACTCATCTTTCTGTGTGAGTTTAACTCATGCATACAGTGGCCATACACCATTAGATGCTTTTTTTTGTTGGAGCCTCATATTCAGTACTTCATTACTATTAACACTTCAATGACAAAAACTTGTACACATATGCACACATGCACATGCATGCACAGTGCACACACACACACACACACACACACACACACACACACACACACACACACACACACACACACACACACACACACACACACACACACACACACACACACACACACACACACACACACACACACACACACACACACACACACACACACACACACACACACACACACACACACACACACACACACACACACACACACACACACACACACACACACACACACACACACACACACACGCACACACAATACAGTATTATACACACAGACTGACAGATAGACAGATGCCTGCAGACATGTTCAGGCACACATGCATGCATGTATACATATACACATAGATACATGCATACATGTACGCACATGCATACACATAAGTACTTTTACTATACATTTTAACGGTACATTCATGTGCAAACTGACACTTAAATGTACTCAGTCGTAATGTTTATTGTTGGGAGCAGTTTGTGCTGATGTTTCTCAACCTATGCTAGAGAATACCTTTGTCCAAATGTCTGTCATAGCCCCCCTCTGCCTGTCTTGTCAAGGGGGTATTAAAAAAGTAAACCTAGCACGAAGGGAAACTGTGAATGCTGAATAGTGTGAATTTACAGTGTGCATGTTTCAGCACATGTAAGACAACTATTCTGCAGTAGTCTACAGTTTGTTTGGTTGCTCATTGAAATGTAATACATCATGACACAGATTACGGAACCTAAAGTTATTGAACCCTGAAATAGTCCATTTTGGTTGAGTTTGTGTACAGTTGTATAGCAGGTTTGTGTAGTCTGACAACTATACATAAACATGTGCCTGACTGCGGCAGTTGTAATGTGTCATGTGAGGTCTCACGCTCTCAATAGAGACAGTCACTGAGACAGGGTGCGATACATCTGTTGATTTAGGGCCCTGACATTTAGGGCAGGATGCAGGTCTAAAACAAGAATGTTGGCTAATAAATTTGTCAGTTGTAAATACATTAAATAATACGAGGCAGACAGACCATTCAGCAAGGAGGCCATTTGTTACAATGTCAGACCAGTGGCCCTGACAGACCATTCAGTAAGGAGGCCATTTGTTACAATGTCAGACCAGTGGCCATGACAGACTATTCAGCAAGGAGGCCATTTGTTACAGTGTCATACCAGTGGCCCTGACAGACCATTCAGCAAGGAGGCCATTTGTTACAATGTCAGACCAGTGGCCATGACAGACTATTCAGCAAGGAGGCCATTTGTTACAATGTCATACCAGTGGCCCTGACAGACCATTCAGCAAGGAGGCCATTTGTTACAATGTCAGACCAGTGGCCCTGACAGACCATTCAGCAAGGAGGCCATTTGTTACAATGTCAGACCAGTGGCCATGACAGACTATTCAGCAAGGAGGCCATTTGTTACAATGTCATACCAGTGGCCCTGACAGACCATTCAGCAAGGAGGCCATTTGTTACAATATCAGACCAGTGGCCATGACAGACTATTCAGCAAGGAGGCCATTTGTTACAATGTCATACCAGTGGCCCTAACAGACCATTCAGCAAGGAGGCCATTTGTTATAATGTCAGACCAGTGGCCCTAACAGACCATTCAGCAAGGAGGCCATTTGTTACAATGTCAGACCAGTGGCCCTGTCTCTGTACTCTGTTACAGGGACAGACCAGTGATCCTGGCATAGGCGTGTTACATGAACCTTACTTTGTGGTCTATTTGTTACAGAGGCAGACCAGTGGTCCTGGTGGTCTACAATGTGTTACATAAACCTTACTTTGTGGTCTGTTTATTACAGAGGCAGACCAGTGGTCTATGATATGTTACATGAACCTTACTGTGTGGTCTGTTTGTTACAGAGACAGGCCAGTGGTCCTGGTGGTCTCTGGTGTGTTACATGAACCTTACTGTGTGGTCTGTTTGTTACAGAGGCAGGCCAGTGGTCCTGATGGTCTCTGCATGGTGTGTTACATGAACCTTACGGTGTGGTCTGTTTGTTACAGAGACAGACCAGTAGTCCTGATGGTCTCTGGTGTGTTACATGAACTATATGGTGTGGTCTGTTTGTTACAGAGGCAGACCAGTGGTACACAACAGGCCAGTGAATGGATACACTGAGGCAGATATCAGACCACACAGTAACACAACACCTACTGGCAGACAGTGTAACACAACACGACTGAGTGTAAGTGAACACTGGAACACAACACCTCCCTGCAAGTACACAGAGCAGTGTAACACTTCCCTGAATTATACACAGTAAAACAACACACCTCAAATACACATTAACAACACATCTCACTATAAGTACACACAGTAACATAACACATTCTGGTGTGATGTACTATGTAACACATCTAAGTAGTATGCAATTCACGTATTTTATTAAACAAATAAAAATAATAAAATTTAATAAATGAAAGAAATCATTACAATTCTATAAACATTAATCAGTTAAATAATAACAAATAATATTACTAGTTATGAAATATCAGTACTTGTGTTGTTTTCTGTAGGTATGCGCTCACATTACTGAAATGAACCTGAATATAATTATTAGACATTAAACAATTGACCAATGAGAAGTGAGGCAATCGTTGGCTGCGGGGTACATGGGAGAGCACTTGGGGGAGAGGGAGAGAGTGGGAGCGGAAGGCACTATAATTTATGCCAGGAATAGAATTATCCCACCGGCCCACTGGGGAGTCCACTCAGTACTCGAGGCAGCTGGGAGTGGTCGCCTCACCCCAGGGGCCTCCCCTCACTTTTTGTAGTAAAATACCTCTCAGGGTAGACAGACGGGAAACGTCATGTTTTTGTAGTAAATACCTTGGAGTTACGGCAAGGTGGAGACGTCACCTCAGTAGGAACTAACAACCTGCCCCTGAATGGGGGGGCGTGTTGTCACAAGTGATAACGAATCACAGTGCGTAGTCTCTTACGTAAAGCTTTCAGTCGTCTAATAGCCTTACTCCACATGGTACGAGATTGATCAGTAGACGGCGCTTGTCAAATCCACGCAGTCGAATCGTAAAACGAACTACACAAAGACACGCAGGTTTATGTTGTAGATTCGGTGTTTAAAAATTCATTAGTTTAAAATTCGTGAATTTCATAGCACATTTTTAGCGAGTTGCTTATGCGTGTGTCTGTTGGTGCTAGTTTTATGTTGGCAAATTTTTTATTATGCAAAAATTTTAACAATGTAACAGGAATATTGTTTTCCTTACCATATTTATTATTGGGATTTTCAAAAAATTTCAAAGATTGTTCTTGTAGCAATTCTTCTTTGTCTTCACAAGTGGGCATTGCGGAATTTCCCACAGCAGCTGTAAGCATTTGTATCAAAACACTGCATTGCAACACATCCAAATGTATTTTTATTTATTTATATTTAAAACAGCATTACAACATTTCCAAGTGTAAACATTTGTATCCAATCACATCATCACAACATTTCCTGTATAAACATAAATTTGTATCCATATTCAACATCACTGTACTTTCAAGTGTAAACATTTGTGTCCAAATCAAGCACACTTCCAATTCCAAGTGTAAAACAAGATGAGATTCACAGCATGTAACAAAAGTAAATATTTCTATCAAGACAGCTTCACAACATTTCAAAGTGTAAATATTTCTATCCAGACATAGGATCACAACACTTCCAAGTGTAAATATTTCTATCCAGACAGGATCACAACACTTCCAAGTGTAAATATTTCTATCCATACATAACATCAACACTTTTGAGTGTAAATATTTCTATCCAGACAGCATCACGGCATTTCCAAGTGTAAATATTTCTACCCAGACATAGGATCACAACACTTCAAGTGTAAACATTTCTATCCAGACACAACACCACGACACTTCCAAGTGTAGACATTTCTATCCAGACACAACACCACGACACTTCCAAGTGTAAACATTTCTATCCAGACACAACACCACGACACTTCCAAGTGTAAACATTTATATCCAGACACAACACCACGACACTTCCAAGTGTAAACATTTATATCCAGACACAACACCACGACACTTCCAAGT
>JAODUO010000153.1:1020000-1030000 GCA_025642075.2 Ridgeia piscesae
GTTCTACACACTAGATACAGGTACATTGCTGAAGGTATTCTACAGTTGCACTGTATAATACGACGTGTGTGTTTGCTACAGTGACCACCAGCGCACCATAGAGAAGATGGTGGACGAGAGGATCAAAGCCATGAATGCAGATGTCCAGGTTAGTGCAGATGTACAGGTTAGTGCAGATGTACAGGTTAGTGCAGATGTCCAGGTTAGTGCAGATGTCCAGGTTAGTGTCACATAGTCAACAGTGTCAGTTTTCATTTCCACAGTTGTGTAGTGTGTGGGACAGTTCCACTAAGGTAATCACCTCATGGGAAAAATACACCATTGAACAAAATTTAAGTACTTGGTCAAAATGCAAAAAGTCACTGCCATATAACTGAGGGCAGTATTTCCATGCCACTCCAGCAAGTGTCCTAGTGGTATTTCCATGCCACTCCAGCAAGTGTCCTAGTGGTATTTCCATGCCATTCCAGCCAATGTCCTAATGGCATTTCCATGCCACTCCAGCAAGTGTCCTAGTGGTATTTCCATGCCACTCCAGCAAGTGTCCTAGTGGTATTTCCATGCCACTCCAGTAAGTGTCCTATTGGTATTTCCATGCCACTCCAGCAAGTGTCCTAGTGGTATTTCCATGCCATTCCAGTAAGTGTCCTAGTGGTATTTCCATGCCAATCCAGCAAGTGTCCTAGTGGTATTTCCATGCCACTCCAGCAAGTGTCCCAGTGGTATTTCCATGCCACTCCAGCAAGTGTCCCAGTGGTATTTCCATGCCACTCCAGCAAGTGTCCCAGTGGTATTTCCATGCCACTCCAGCAAGTGTCCCGGTGGCACATCCTGGTGTTTACAGAACCACTGTTAAGGAGTGAATTCAATTTTAAAGAGTTAAATCTTACTTATTGTCTCATATCTTCTTTAAAAAAATGTAAAATACATAAGAATTTCTTAGAATGATGCACACATTATATATTTTTTTCTTGTAGAAATATTAATTAGATAAGGTCTCTTGTCACTCTTGTTAAGTAAAATGTAGTCTCAGATAGTTGTGTGTGGTGCTGAAATGCATGGTTTAGTTCAGATTGGAAGTAAGCACAACAATTTATGAACCATTTCACCTGTCACACAAGGCACATGTAATGTGATTGAAACATAACTTGTGTTGTGAGACGGGTGCTGTTGTTTCCTTGTGTATGTACTGGACCATTGAGAAACACGTTTCCTGTGTTCCTGTTTAATGATCAGTTGTGTCTCGATAGATCCGCACCACACACCACACCACACCATATACCGCACCACACCGCACCGCACCGCACCGCACCGCACCACACCACAGCGTACCACACCACACCATACCACACCAAAACACAACACATCAAATCACACCACAACACACCTCAACACACCTCACACCATATACCACACCAAATCACACCACACCACACCACACTCTGCTGAGAGAGAGAGCCATGTTTCTACAACAAACAAACCAGGCACGGTTCAACTCTTAACTGGGCCATATTGCAACTGTAGCAGTTTTTAGAATGTACCTTTTTCTACACTGTCAAAAGTTATAATATTTATAGTACTTAGAACAGAAAACTCAGAGAACTGGTGTTCTCTGGTACAGTGGTGCCACCTACTGGTGAAATCACAGTTTTATTTGATTCATGTGGTGAGTTAGAATATAAAGCTACGTTTGCATCAAACATCCCACGTATAGAGTCCAAACATGTTATATGGCTTTTCATGGCGATATGGCTCTGTGTCGTGTGTTCGTATGAATTTGTATGAAATAAAAAATTCATGTTAAAAGGTGTAATTGTCACACAAGTATAATTGAATGGTAGAAGACAATGTACAATAGGTACAATACACAAGTTTGATGTTGGTGTCTTTACTAGTCCGATAAATGGCAACACATGGTTTAACTAGTGAAATATGTAATATTCTGATTTATATGAATTTCAAGTGAACACCCAAAAAATGTAGACATCTCTGGTTTCATTGTGTTCTGTCATTGTGTTCTGTCGTCATTGTGTTCTGTCATTGTATTCTGCCATTGTGTTCTGTCGTTGTGTTCTGTCGTTGTGTTCTGGCGTTGTGTTCTGGCGTTGTGTTCTGTCGTTGTGTTCTGTCGTTGTGTTCTGTCATTGTCTTTTGTCGTTGTGTTCTGTCGTTGTGTTCTGTCATTGTGTTCTGTCGTTGTGTTCTGTCGTTGTGTTCTGTCGTTGGATTCTGTCGTTGTGTTCTGCCGTTGTGTTCTGCCGTTGTGTTCTGCCGTTGTGTTCTGTCATTGTGTTCTGTCATTGTGTTCTGTCGTTGTGTTCTGTCGTTGTGTTCTGTCGTTGGATTCTGTCGTTGGATTCTGTCGTTGTGTTCTGCCGTTGTGTTCTGCCGTTGTGTTCTGTCATTGTGTTCTGTCATTGTGTTCTGTCGTTGTGTTCTGTCATTGCGTGCTTACAAGAGGTCAGCTGGATCCTCGTTGAAGTTGTGTGTCTCTGCCCCCAGAGGGAAGCACTGGACGAACTGCTCAAGGTGAAGGACAGGGACATACTGGATATGATCCCAGAAAGAGACACGTCCGCCAAGAGATCTGTGACTCAAACCAGGGGCAAAGTCAAGGTCACCAGCAAGGTGACCGCTGGACCAAGGCTGCGTGCTGGGTCAAAGGTTGCCAGCAGAATGACCGAGAAAGAAAACATACCGCAAAAGAAAGTAAAAGTATGTTTTACTGGACTTTGTTATGAAAGCTCCATTTTCCCTTAAGTACATGTGCTATATGAACATTATAGATTTGGTCTTCCTTTAACTATTTTGTATAGATGCTTTATAAAATCAATGTTAATTAAGTTAATTTGTGATGGGGGTGAGTACAGGGAATGTCCATTGTATAAGACCGGGCTGTGACAATTAAATAATCTTCCTCTTCTCTGTCTTTACCTAACATCTGGGGTCGTCGGTATGGCTGGTAATTTTCCTTCTCTCTGCTACCCTGTCCATCACCCATCTGTGCTCAGACCCATGTTTTCCATCTGCATGTGTCTTACCATCTGGTCTTTGGTCCTCTCCTTCATCTTCCTCGATCTCTGCATTTAGGACTCTTCCCACTGTGTGCTCCTCTTCCCTTCTCGTCACATCCCGTACCATTTCAGTTGTGTCATTTCTCTGTTATCTTTTTGAATGCTTGTATCACTTTCGTTTTTCCTATAGTATATTAATTTGGGATGATGCTTAAGAGAATCATGATACTGTAAATACAAACATCTTTTCCAGAGTTTTATCGTGTTGAAAGTTTACTCATAACTGTCTACTGCAGCCTGTCAAAACACGTAGTCAAATGGCACATGTGGTTATCAAATCTTTTAAGCAGTCCTTCATACATGTGACTCTTTTGCAATGTATGTCAACAGAATGAACATTTAGGTTAGATAAAACTAGGTATAAATGTTGTTGTATAATACAGAAAGAACTGCCTTCATGGTAGAATGCTGGTGAAACATTCTCTGGTGGCAATGTGTTGCAGCAAACGTCTACAAGGCAGCCGAGTGCCACGGCCAGCGAGGCATACTTGACACATGTGTACGGCAAGCCCGCCTACCAGAACCAGCGTTCTACTGTGCGAGGTCCATACCTCAGGTTCCAGTCTGCGCCGAAGACAAAACCAACTGTTCACCTGCCTGTGTCCCCCATCCTAGTGGAAGGTGGGTCTGCTGTCTTCTGTCTTCTGTAGTGCAGCAGTGCAACAGCTCAGTGTTCAGTCAAACTCCATCTGAGTTTCTTTGGGAGGTATTCAGCCATGCTGTAAACACTGCATGAAGTACACAAATATACACCACTGTCTATAGCCAGGTTGTCATCCATGCAGTTAAGTGAAGAGAAGCAATGTAGAGTGAACGAACTTGCTGTAAGTTTGAAACAGTTGCAACACCCTGTCTCTCTGTCCACCTCACAACCCACGGTCTGTCTCTCTGTCTAGCTCTCAACCCACAGCCTGTCTCTCTGTCCACCTCACAACCCACAGTCTGTCTCTCTGTCTAGCTCACAACCCACAGCCTGTCTATCTGTCCACCTCACAACCCACAGTCTGTCTCTCTGTCCACCTCACAACCCACAGTCTGTCTCTCTGTCCACCTCACAACCCACAGCCTGTCTCTCTGTCCACCTCACAACCCACAGTCTGTCTCTCTGTCCACCTCACAACCCACAGTCTGTCTCTCTGTCCACCTCACAACCCACAGTCTGTCTCTCTGTCCACCTCACAACCCACAGTCTGTCTCTCTGTCCACCTCACAACCCACAGTCTGTCTCTCTGTCCACCTCACAACCCACAGCCTGTCTCTGTCCACCTCACAACCCACAGCCTGTCTCTGTCCACCTCACAACCCACAGCCTGTCTCTGTCCACCTCACAACCCACAGCCTGTCTCTGTCCACCTCACAACCCACAGCCTGTCTCTGTCCACCTCACAACCCACAGCCTGTCTCTCTGTCCACCTCACAACCCACAGCCTGTCTCTCTGTCCACCTCACAACCCACAGCCTGTCTCTCTGTCCACCTCACAACCCACAGCCTGTCTCTGTCCACCTCACAACCCACAGCCTGTCTCTGTCCACCTCACAACCCACAGCCTGTCTCTGTCCAGCTCACAACCCACAGTCTGTCTCTGTCCACCTCACAACCCACAGTCTGTCTCTCTGTCCAGCTCACAACCCACAGTCTGTCTCTCTGTCCACCTCACAACCCACAGTCTGTCTCTCTGTCCACCTCACAACCCACAGTCTGTCTCTCTGTCCACCTCACAACCCACAGTCTGTCTCTCTGTCCACCTCACAACCCACAGTCTGTCTCTCTGTCCACCTCACAACCCACAGTCTGTCTCTCTGTCCACCTCACAACCCACAGCCTGTCTCTGTCCACCTCACAACCCACAGCCTGTCTCTGTCCACCTCACAACCCACAGCCTGTCTCTGTCCACCTCACAACCCACAGCCTGTCTCTGTCCACCTCACAACCCACAGCCTGTCTCTCTGTCCACCTCACAACCCACAGCCTGTCTCTGTCCACCTCACAACCCACAGCCTGTCTCTCTGTCCACCTCACAACCCACAGCCTGTCTCTGTCCACCTCACAACCCACAGCCTGTCTCTGTCCACCTCACAACCCACAGTCTGTCTCTCTGTCCACCTCACAACCCACAGCCCATCTCTCTGTCCACCTCACAACCCACAGCCTGTGTCTCTGTCCACCTCACAACCCACAGCCTGTCTCTGTCCACCTCACAACCCACAGCCTGTCTCTCTGTCCACCTCACAACCCACAGCCTGTCTCTGTCCACCTCACAACCCACAGCCTGTCTCTGTCCACCTCACAACCCACAGCCTGTCTCTGTCCACCTCACAACCCACAGTCTGTCTCTCTGTCCACCTCACAACCCACAGCCTGTGTCTCTGTCCACCTCACAACCCACAGCCTGTGTCTCTGTCCACCTCACAACCCACATCCTGTCTCTGTCCAGGTCACTTGTGTTCACTAGCTGAGTAAAAAAGCAAAATTATGGAACCTAAATAAACTAGATAAATCATGCTGTAAAATTAAATTTTCCTAATCCACTGGTTATTTGTTCTAGTGGAATTTCTTTGCAGTAATTTATGTAGTTGTTTTGCAACTTCTGAGATTTGAATGCATTTTTTGGAAATGTTCATGTACAGTAGCGCCACCGAGTGGACTGTTTGGAACCACATCTTACTGTGACTTTGTTTAGGTGTGGAAGTTGCTACCCACAAGACACAGACTGATCGCTGTTGGCCAGCTCCGGCCACCGACCAGTTTTACTTTGACCCAGTGGTCAACTTGACAAAGAAACAGGACGCTGGTCAGTATTGATACACGTACCATATACATTAGTACCTGCTGTGTATAACAATTTGTTGTTAAAACATCAAATCTGTATAACGCCTGTTTTGTTTTATCCAGTAAATATGTAACTGTTAAATTATATTAATTATACTATGTTCATGTCTACAATGCTTGATATGAATACAAGGACCTTTTAAAAGAAAACTTTGAAAATTTAACTCTATTCCATTATTGTATATTTGCAGCACATGGTTCGCCAGTAAGGGGGCAACTGGTTGCCATGGCTGTGCCCCTGGCTGCCCCCCGCAAAGATGGAAGTCGTCACCCCACCGTGCACCAGTCTAGTGATGTGGTGACCTCAACCCCAGTTATGGGAGGTCACAAGGTCGGGGTGAGGTTTCAAGAAGAAATGGACCAAACTGAGAGAGCCTCACAGAAACATCCGGAACTTATAGAACAGGTAAAATACAATGGAATCATGGTAATTTGAAACACAGTTATTAAGAAGTGCCAAAAACTGATCGTTATTTTACATAAACAGTATTTCCAAGCACTAATTTACCCTGTTATGTGCATGATTTGCCTGACCAGAAAGCCTGTTACACAGGCAGTCAATCAATGTGTCTGGCTTAACAAGTTCCATTCGTACTTATCTATTCCATGGACACTCAGTTAGAAGCAGGTAAAAGGTAAAGGTAAGTTCTTATATAGCACAGTATCCAGTCCTCAGGACTGCTCAAAGCACTTTACACTTTACTTCCCTGACAGACCTGTTCACTCAGACACTGTCTCAATTACTCTGGGAAGCATCCAGCCGTATGCTACAATTAATGTATGGAGGCTGCTCATACACATATATCCATACACCACTGTCTATAGCCAGGTACTTATTTATACAGCTAAGTGAACTGGAGCAATGTAGAGTGAAAAAAACTTGCCCAAGGTTTTAACACTGCAGCACAGGATTTGAACCCAGGTTCTCATAGTTGAGAGTCTGAAGCTCTACCACTGAGCCTTTGTGCTGTATGTATGTGTTTTATGTTGTTGATATATGTTATGTATTGTATGAATGTGTTGTATGTTGCTGATATGTTATGTGCTGTATGAATGTGTTGTATGTTGTTGATATGTTATGTGTTGTATGAATGTGTTGTATGTTGTTGATATGTTATGTGTTGTATGAATGTGTTGTATGTTGTTGATATGTTATGTGTTGTATGAATGTGTTGTATGTTGTTGATATGTTATGTGTTGTATGAATGTGTTGTATGTTGTTGATATGTTATGTGCTGTATGAATATATTGTATGTTGTTGATATGTTATGTGTTGAATGAATGTGTTGTATGTTGTTGATATGTTATGTGTTGTATGAATGTGTTGTATGTTGTTGATTTGTTATGTGCTGTATGAATGTGTTGTATGTTGTTGATATGTTATGTGTTGTATGAATGTGTTGTATGTTGTTGATATGTTATGTGTTGTATGAATGTGTTGTATGTTGTTGATATGTTATGTGTTGTATGAATGTGTTGTATGTTGTTGATATGTTATGTATTGTATGAATGTGTTGTATGTTGTTGATATGTTATGTGCTGTATGAATATATTGTATGTTGTTGATATGTTATGTGTGTATGAATGTGTTGTATGTTGTTGATATGTTATGTGCTGTATGAATGTGTTGTATGTTGTTGATTTGTTATGTGCTGTATGAATGTGTTGTATGTTGTTGATATGTTATGTGTTGTATGAATGTGTTGTATGTTGTTGATATGTTATGTGTGTATGAATGTGTTGTATGTTGTTGATATGTTATGTGTTGTATGAATGTGTTGTATGTTGTTGATATGTTATGTATTGTATGAATGTGTTGTATGTTGTTGATATGTTATGTGCTGTATGAATGTATTGTATGTTGTTGATATGTTATGTGTTGTATGAATGTGTTGTATGTTGTTGATATGTTATGTGTTGTATGAATGTGTTGTATGTTGTTGATTTGTTATGTGCTGTATGAATGTGTTGTATGTTGTTGATATGTTATGTGTTGTATGAATGTGTTGTATGTTGTTGATTTGTTATGTGCTGTATGAATGTGTTGTATGTTGTTAATTTGTTATGTGTTGTATGAATGTGTTGTACATTGTTAATTTGTTATGTGCTGTATGAATGTATTGTATGTTGTTAATTTGTTATGTGTTGTATGAATGTGTTGTATTGTTGATATGTTATGTGTTGTATGAATGTGTTGTATGTTGTTGATATGTTATGTGTTGTATGAATGTGTTGTATGTTGTTGATATGTTATGTGTTGTATGAATGTGTTGTATGTTGTTGATATGTTATGTGCTGTATGAATGTGTTGTATGTTGTTGATATGTTATGTGCTGTATGAATGTGTTGTATGTTGTTAATTTGTTATGTGTTGTATGAATGTGTTGTACATTGTTAATTTGTTATGTGTTGTATGAATGTATTGTACATTGTTAATTTGTTATGTGCTGTATGAATGTATTGTATGTTGTTAATTTGTTATGTGCTGTATGAATGTGTTGTATGTTGTTGATTTGTTATGTGCTGTATGAATGTGTTGTATGTTGTTGATTTGTTATGTGCTGTATGAATGTAATGTATGTTGTTAATTTGTTATGTGCTGTATGAATGTGTTGTATGTTGTTAATTTGTTATGTGCTGTATGAATGTGTTGTATGTTGTAAATAGCTTATGTGCTGTATGAATGTGTTGTGTGCTGTTAATATGTTATGTGTTGTATGAATGTGCTGGTGTGTTGTTAATATGTTATATGTTTTTGTTTGCTGTTAATAGTTGGTGTGCTATATGAATGTGATGCATATGTACTGTTATGTTCTAGTAATGTGATGCATGAATATGCTATATGTGTGTTTGATCTGAATTTGTTTTGTACTACCATAATCCAATCAATATTACCCCACGTGTTTTGTCTTATTTGACTCTGTCTTGTGCTGCTAATTAATATCTAACATGTCCTTTAATAAACCAACACCTCAGTTGAGCTCATCTCACTAGTGCTCTGTATAACATCTACTCCAAGGCCTACATGACTAAAATGGCATCACATTGATTTAACACTGAATTAGTAATAGCCATGTAATGTTGTTGCCTGTAGATATAGACGACCTAATGTTTGTCTACAGGTGTTACGTTGTAGTGTGTGTTCACTGTGTGTGTTCACTGTGTGTGTTCACTGTGTGTGTTGCTAGGTGCTGTCTCCAGTACACGTAGACTCGGCAGTGAGTGTAGAGAGAGAGCCGGGAGAGAGCTCCCCTCATCAGGTGCTCTTTGCCATCTGTAATCTATAACATTTTCTTCAGTCCCACTGGAGGATTCAGTAAATATTTTTATTTGTTTACTGCTAATCTTTCTGTTCTTGTTCTACTAATGCTGGTTTACGTTAATGACACTGTTTTGCTGTCTGTTTGTTTGCTGCCATGTCTAGTTTAACTGTATGTTTCATTCTATCTCTGAATGTCATAATGACATCATACAAGAGTTCTTTCTGCACTTAAAATTCACTTTATTGTTTAAGATTGATTTGCCTGCTTGATTATAGTTAGGTCAGATACCTGGGTTAACTGGGAGTATGTTCCCTTGTAGATGATCCCAGGGATGACTGTGGAGACGGAAGGGAGGGAGGAGGAGGAGGAGACATTTGTAGAGGAGGAGGGAGCCGCTCCCTTGTCTGTGCATGGCTCCAAGGTCAGGTGTCCTCCCTACCATGGACCCCAGTTCCCTCCCTCTGGGACGACACTCGGCAGGGAGACAGCCAAGGATGGGACGGGACTGAGGGAGAGAGACGTGCTGCAGAGACAGGCTGTCTGCTGGTGAGAGGAGACATGCACGCACGCACACACGCACGCACGCACGCACGCACGCACGCACGCACGCACTCATGCACATTTATGTGTGTTTATATTTTATCACATCACACAACACATACACACTCCAATGCACCACACACACACACACACACACACACACACACACACACACACACACACACACACACACACACACACACACACACACACACACACACACACACACACACACACACACACACACACACACACACACACACACACACACACACACACACACACACACACCA
>JAODUO010000153.1:1035000-1205000 GCA_025642075.2 Ridgeia piscesae
GGTAAGGAAGAAGTCCTTCATCTTCCCCTCCCTCTAGGTAAGGATGAAGTCTTCATCTCCCCCTCCCTCCAGGTAAGGAAGAAGTCCTTCATCTTCCCCTCCCTCCAGGTAAGGGAGAAGTCCTTCATCTTCCCCACCTTCCAGGTAAGGGAGAAGTCCTTCATCTTCTCCTCCCTCCAAGTAAGGAAGAAGACCTTCATCTTCCCCTCCCTCCAGGTAAGGGAAAAAAACTCATTCATCTTCCCATTCCGAAATGTGTCTGTTTTTTAGAACTGTCTGCTCAGATGAAGTGTCTGATATATAGAAATGTCTGATATATAGAAGCGTCTGATATATAGAAGCGTCAGTCCATGGATGAAAAAATCAGATTCCGTAATTATTTAAAAAAGGAGTATTTTATGCATATAATAAATAAAAATTACTTTGACAGAGTTGAACGAGAGAGAGCATGAGAAGGCTAGAGGAGGACAGCGGCCGAGGGAGAGACTGGGGAGAGAGCTGAGTATGACAGACGACACCCTCGGGGACACAGATGACTTCCTGCAGGTAGAGTCAGCCGGACACGCCCTTGTCATACACCAGGATTAGCCTCTGCATTTTAATTTAGCCACATCATCACTCACCGGTATAAAATATGCATTTGCCAAAATTGCATGATTCAGATTTTTTTAAATAAGTACAGATGATAAAATAGTGTCCTTCGGAAGGTTCTGACAATATGTCATTATGGAAATCTTCTGAGCTTAAAGAAAGATTTGATGCATCTAACCCTGTCAGCTGAAATGGTCTGTACAAGGATTACTAGCACAACATCCACAATCTTAGATCTTATCCTTATCTCAGACCCTGCTAAAATATCACAATGTGGTGTATTAGACATTGGCTTAAGCGATCACCAAATAATATATTGTACACGTAAATGCAAGAAAATCCCCATAAATCGTCATAACGGTGTAACATTAAGATCGCTTAAAAAATTACAGTAAGGAAATATTTGAAGAAAAACTGCACGAGGTAGATTGGCAGGTTGTCCTAGATTCAAACTCTGTACACGAGGCTTTTTATCTTTTTAAATCTAAGCTGATGGCCGTTATTGATAACATCGCTCCCTTAAAATATGTCCGTATTAAACAACGTACCGCCCCTTGGATGACGGGTGAGATACTGCACCTGATCCATGAAAGAGATCGGGCTTTTACCAAATTTAAAAAGACCAAAGACATCAGTTGGCATGGAAAATTCACTTACCTTCGTAATCAGGTTCAACATAAGAAGAACCAGGCCAAATCAGATTTCATTGCTAATAAAACTGATGAATTCAAACAACAACCTTCAAAATTATGGCAACTGCTGAAAAGCCTCGGAACTTCGACTCAGTGTAACTGTAAACCAGGAAGCATAGGACTAAACACTGACAATAGCATCTGTTTCGACAAATCAATAGTATCTGAACATTTCAACAACTACTTTTCTAATGTAGCCTCAACACTGGTTAACCAACTTCCACCTAGTAATGGTATATATGAGAAGCAACACTTTCAAGACTTCTACAGGTCACTGGGTGTAACAAGTAATAGCTTCTGTTTTAATGAAGTCAGTGAGAACAACGTACTCAGTATTTTATGTAAACTAAATTCGAGCAAGGCAACCGGATTGGACCTATTGTCACCCAGATTCATTAAGGATGGTGCCCAGCTCATTGTGTCACCTTTAACACATATTTTAAATTTATCATTGTCCACTGGCGAAATCCCTGAAAATCTTAAATCTGCTAAGGGGATGCCCATTTATAAAAAGAGTAGTAAAATGGAAGCCGGTAATTACAGACCGATCTCTATTTTAAATACGCTCTCAAAATTATTTGAGAGGATAGTCTATCAACAATTAAATGCTTATCTCCAAATACATCAGCTCCTGTATGAGCATCAGTCAGGCTTTAGATCCTCTTATTCTACTGAAACATGTTTAATATATCTCACTGACTTCATAAAACAAGAGCAAGATAAAGGTAATTATGTAGGCATGGTGCTACTTGACCTTCAGAAGGCATTTGATACGGTAAATCATAAGATTATGCTTCAAAAACTGGAAGCAATAGGACTTCATGAATCTGCTATAGCCTGGTTTAATTCATATTTATATGGACGTCAACAATCAGTTGAAATCGGTGAAGCGATCTCTAATCCGATGACTGTCACATGTGGTGTCCCACAAGGTTCAATTCTGGGACCGTTATTATTTCTAATATATATTAATGATATTTACACAGCTGTTCGCTGCAAACTACTTTTGTATGCTGATGATTCAGCCCTTTTAGTCTCGGGTAAAGATACCCAACTGATTCAAGAAAGTCTTTCTTCAGAACTCGAGGCAGCCAGAGAGTGTCTAATCAATAACAAATTGTCCCTCCATCTAGGGAAAACGGAGTCAATTCTATTTGGGTCGAAACGTAAACTGAACTCCAACTCCTGTAGTTCCATCCAGGTGAGATGTGCTGGTACGACATTGGCAAGTCAAACCCATGTTAAATACCTAGGCATAGACCTAGATCAGTCATTAAATGGAGAAAGAGTGGCTGACAAGATTATTTGTAAATCAAATGCCAAATTAAAATTTTTGTATAGACATACAAAAACTATCAACATGAAAACAAAAAAACTTCTTACCACAGCATTAATACAATGCCATTTTGACTATGCATGTTCATCATGGTTCTCTGGTTTAACCAAGAAATACAAATCCAGACTTCAGTGTACTCAGAACAAGGTAATCCGTTTCATCTTAAATGCACCAGCCAGAACCCACATCGGTTTGAGAGAGTTTAGACTGGTGAACATGCTACCAGTGGAGTTACGAGTTAAACAACTCAAATTGAACCTTGTTTACAATGTCATAAATGATAAAGCACCAAAGTATATGTCAAATTTGATAAATGTAGCATGTAAGCAGCATGGCATAAATACAAGATCTAGTGTTATGTCTCTTTGTGTGCCGTATGTTAAATCATTTGGGCAAACCTCCTTTTACTACACAGGAATTCATGCCTGGAACGAATTGCCATTTTCCATATAAAGTGTTCAGAACATGAGGCAATTTAAATGTCTACTGAAGCAGTTTTTGTTCAGTTGTCTTAATGATCAGGAAGCCAGCTCATTTATTTATTATTAATCATAATTGATGACGTAATTTTTATTTTTTACTTTTATTATTTATTAGATTTTTGTGTGTGTAATAAATAACAAGGTTTTACAAAGTGTTTCTAATCAGGAGATATTTCCATACTTTTTATATTGTAATTATCAATGTCATTTACATATATTAATAATTATTTATATCACTTATTTATTATGGTTGTTTTAGTATGTTATATTTCTCATTTCTGTCAATGTCTGTCATGTGTATGTCAAGGACCACAATGGAAATAAGTGCGTGCACTTTTTGTGTTATCCGAATATTTAAATGTACCTTGTATTTATATATTATGCATATGTGTACAATGTTTTACATTTTATATTAAATAAATAAATCCAAAAAAAAATCAATCAATCTGCAAGCAGTAGTGGTCTGTACCTAACTCCATCAGTAATAGTGGTCTGTACCCAACTCCATCAGTAATAGTGGTCTGTACCCAACTCCATCAGTAATAGTGGTCTGTACCCAACTCCATCAGTAATAGTGGTCTGTACCCAACTCCATCAGTAATAGTGATCTGTACCCAACTCCATCAGTAATAGTGGTCTGTACCCAACTCCATTAGTAATAGTGATCTGTACCCAACTCCATCAGTAATAGTGGTCTGTACCCAACTCCATCAGTAATAGTGCTCTGTACCCAACTCCATCAGCAATTGTGGTCTGTACCCAACTCCATCAGTAATTGTGGTCTGTCCCCAAGGAGGATGTGGCAGACATCTCGCGGAGTGAAGGGGAATGTCTCCAGCAGAGGGCAGCACAATCACCACAGCATCAGTTTGCGACACGAGTGGCAAACTTACGCCAGAGCATGATGGTGGAGCAGGCGTCCGTGAACCAGTTCGGCCTCACCACTAATATCAGTCTCGGCGAGGTCATGACCTCTCAACCCAGTCTGGGACAAGTGACCGACCAGCGAGACACACGTCACCCCGCACTGCAAGGTCAGTCCACCTCCACGCAGGTCACAACTCATTGGCTTCATAATATTATGTAATGCATTAATCAGAAAAACCTGAAGATGTTGGGTTTTTTCTTCCCTGGAGTCATGTATGAACTCTTGTCTTCCAAGATGTCAAAGTTCTGAGGGACACACAAACACTGATACACTTATATACATGATCCATTCATACATAGTGATACATGATGCATGTGCACACATGCACGCCACACACACTGGTGTTATGCCCTGAAGTATTCTGTGTGTAGTTTTATCATGGTAGGTGTGTATGTTGATGACCTGTCTGTGCCTGACAGGAAATGTAACATTACATGATGTCCTTCTGTTGTTGTTCCTTACATTACTGTCTCTCATCTGTCTTCATTAGCTATGTATATAGTATTGTATACTGGAGTGAGTTATATTGGCATGCTGTAGGGGATGAGAGGGGATCAACTTCCCAGCTTCCCTCCACCAGACAGCCTGCAGTGCGGAGGGTGGAGTCCTCCCCCCAGCAGTCCCATACAGCCTCCCGATCTCGCCCCTCTCTCGGCCAGGTGATGGCAACGGATCACAACAGGGGCTCTCGACCCAGGTTCAAACCTTCCTCCTCAGGTGAGACTCAAGTCCATGGTGTACACTTATATGTACATGATGTACTTATGTGTACATGGTATAATAATGTGTACATGATGTACACTTATGTGTACATGGTGTGTGCTTATATGTACATGGCATATGCTTATGTGTGCATGGTGTACATTTATGTGTACATGGTGTACGATTATGTGTACATTGCATACACTTATGTGTACATGGTGTGTGTTAATGTATACATGGTGTCCGCTTATGTGTGCACGTAATACAGTTATGTGTACATGGTGTACACTTATGTGCACATAGTGTATATTTATGTGTACATGATGTACACTTATGTGTACATTGTGTATGCTTGTGTGTACATGATGTATGCTTATATGTACATGAAATACACTTATATGAACATGGTGTATGCTTATGTGTACATGGTGTATGCTTGTGTGTATATGACGCACACTCATGTGTACATGGTGTACACATATGTGTACATCGTTACATACACATACAGGAGGTACATTAATATACGCAGCATTAGATGCTATTACAAGACTACGTCAGTTAAGTAGATTATTGTGCAATCTTTGAAATGAGAACATAATTATGCATATTTGCTTTCATTATTTACAAAGAGTACATTTTGTGGATACTTACCGAAAGTCCTGCAATATATTTTGTAAAGTCAACAAAGACCTTGAAAAGATTAATTATAACACGTCCAACTGTACTGGTGGTTACTTTGAGGAAGATGGCAGATTGAGTGGCAACTGACACTACAACTTAGATGTGATGGGTTGGCCAAGTAGTTGTACAGTGCACATTGTACAGTGCACATTGTACAGTGCACATTGTACAGTGCACATTGTACAGTGCACATTGTACAGTGCACATTGTACAGTGCACATTGTACAGATATCACATGTCAGCAAATGGATTGTGGTGCACATTTTGAAGTTAATGATAATTTTATTATAATCATGTTAAATTATGTTTGGTAAATCTTGTAAATTGTTCTATTAGTATGTACTGGTATTTGTTTATTAGTACTGGTATTTGTTTATTGTTTATTAGTACTGGTATTTGTTTATTGTTTATTAGTACTGGTATTTGTTTATTTGTCTGTTGTGTAATATGACATATGTTGTGTAATATGGTGTCTGACTGTCTGTTGTGTAATATGACTGTTATGTTGTGTAACATGATGTCTGTTGTGTAATATGACTTTTATTGTGTAATATGACTTCTGTTGTGTAATATGACGTCTGTTGTGTAACATGACGTCTGTTGTGTAACATGATGTCTGTTGTGTAATATGAGTTTTATTGTGTAGTATGACTTCTGTTGTGTAATATGACTACTGTTGTACAATATGACTTCTGTTGTGTAATATGACGTCTGTTGTGTAACATGATGTCTGTTGTGTAATATGACTTCTATTGTGCAATATTCTGTTGTGTAATATGACATCTGTTTGTAATATTACAGTGGAGTTGAGTGATGAGTGGCGGACTCTCACTCCGGATCAGATCAATGTCGATGCCCTTCTACAAAGTAACGATTACTTTGGCACGACACAGTCGGATCTGGGTAGTACGACAAACCTGACTGACCGACCACCAGCGCACTCTGCTGGTGAACTACACCATCAAGACATGGATGCGATGGTCAAGACGTCGTCCAGTTGGCAGGGTCAGAACGTCGCAGAAATGACCAGCAGTGTGCGGCTCTCAGTGACCATTCCGTCCATGACTGAAGACTACAGCAGCATCACCGATTCTGTGTCTGAGATTACAGCGTCACCTCCATAGATACTCACTAGGTGGCGGGACAGTCTCTTACACATGGTCACTTGTTTTCGGCAGGAATTCTAAGAGGTGCTGCATGTTTCATCAGCATGTTTCATTCCAATGTGATAAGCTGTAGCCTCACTCAGCATTGTAATTAGACTTATTAAAATGTATTTATATCATGATTTATCACCACAGATCAACCAACACAGCTAGACTAAGGACAATGTTGCCAGGTGATTTCTATGTTAGTATTATGATTAAGTAAGTGAATGCCATCCCCATTCACTGCCCCACCCCCCAGACCATGTGGAAGTTGGCAAGAAAGTATTGCGATATTGGTTCATTCATGCTCTTTCCGACAGGGACCTGTAGCCAGATTTAGCAACAGAATAGGACTCTATGGCTTCACATGGACTGTTTACATGTACAAGCTGTGTTAGTGGGTGACAAACCTATTTGCCCTTTGTAAAATTCTAGATATGCCATCGACAACAAACTAATTCTGTGTATGTAGTGTGTGCCACATCAGCTTGCCTATACACTCAACATGTTATACAACAATGTATTGACATTGCCTGTGAATCACACACGTCGTGCTGCAGGAGTTTAAGCTTGTTATATTGGTAAGGATGCTGTTGACAAAACAATCATCTAGAAAACACCTATGACTTTACTACTATTATTGGACTGAGATCATCAACATGTGTCATGTGTATCAAAAATTATGATATGATATGATTAATATTTATTACCATGGTACTGTGACTTAAAAAGAAAATGTACAAATGTTTTTATATTTTTGCACTTCTTATTTATATTGTGCGCTCTACTTCTTAGTGTAATATTTTATTTAAATATTAGATGAAAAGACCAAGTACAGCTTGTAGGTTTATTTTGTAGATATATTAGTATGGTGTTCCAATATTTATGACTTGATGTCGTCATGACTTCCATTATGTGAATAAAAATTAATTCCACTTTCATATGCAGTGTGTGATGTTTAACATTAACAGCTATTTGTTTATACTAGTTTACATCTGCCTGTCAAACTACGGACAAGTCACCATTATACTTAAATTGTAGAACATTGCTGTTGTTGCCAGTCACACCAACCAGAGAGAGCCACCAACGATGTTTACAAATGCATCACTAGTGTTTTGGGTGGGAGGCCAGTGGTTAAAGAGGTTGAATGTAGAGGTGAGAGGCCAGTGGTTAAAGTGGTGGAATGTAGAGGTGAGTGGTTAAACTGGTTGAATTATAGGTGAGAGGCCAGTGGTTAAAGTGGTTGAATGTAGAGGTGAGTGGGTGAGAGGCCAGTGGTTGAATGTAGTGGTGAGTGGGTGAGAGGCCAGTGGTTAAAGTGGTTGAATGTAGAGGCCAGTGGTTGAATGTAGTGGTGAGTGGGTGAGAGGCCAGTGGTTGAATGTAGTGGTGAGTGGGTGAGAGGCCAGTGGTTAAAGTGGTTGAATGTAGAAGTGAGTGGGTGAGAGGCCAGTGGTTAGTGTTTGAATGTAGAGATGAGTAGGTGGAGGCCAGTGGTTAAAGTAGTTGAATGTAGAGGTGAGTGGGTGAGAGGCCCGTGGTTGAATGTAGAGATGAGTGGGTGGAGGCCAGTGGTTGAATGTAGAGGTGAGTGGGTGGAGGCCAGTTGTTGAAGTGGTTGAATGAGAGGCCAGTGATTCAACTGGTTGAATGTAGAGTGAGTTTTGAAAGCTAAAAAAGAAACAGAAGTTGACTATACTGTGGATGTAACATTAAACAACCACAAGTCAACCAACCCTGGGATTGCACACAGGTACATTTTATTCATCTATGCTCTATTTACATGTAGCAATTATTTTCCATTAAAGCTGCACCTAAATGATTTCTATCTTGCAAACTTTGCATGCACAGTTGATTGCACCCATCCACACGTTCTTACATGAACATAGCCAATTTAGCACATTCACCCAAATATTACACATTGTATATCACATTCCCATGCCTGTATATCACATTCGCACATTTGTAGATTTAGTAAAAAAAGTATTTAAATTGTTTTAATTTGTAACATTGCCACACGCCTGCCGCAACAGAAATGCCTCTTGCTAGGAGCAACAATCCCGGTAAAATGAAGGTTTCTTGCGTTCTCTCTAATCTAGTGTAACTAGTCAACTGTGAACAATGTCATTGCTGCACAGATTCTGCAGAAAGATCATGCTACATATGCGTTGCTCTCCACAGCTAAAAAGTAGAAATTTCCTCCATGATTCAGTAAAGCTTGCAAGCTATCAAGTGAACATATATACGCTCACAATACACGGGCTGTAGTATTTTGAACACTGCCCTCCAGGGGGACACATTTCTGGCACTCGCTGCCAGACTGTTCCGTAAGCCTCCACCAGAGGGCCAGACTGTTGTGTGTGGCGTCCACTAGATGACTATGGTGTCCTGCGTGCAGGCGGCACTTGGAAGACGCGTATGTTTGTGTGTGGCAGGAAACCACCCATGTAGTCCACCACCTTGTTGATACTGATGTAGTTGGCGGGTGAGCTCACGTCAAACATGGGCTGAGGGCCAGCCGCCAGCGACGGCAACACCGCAATACACAACACCTTCTGGGGACTGCCACCAGGTGTCACTGCTAGACTCACGCCATCGACGTTCTCACACGTGACGCCCCACTCAAACTGTTTGAGAAATGTCATCTGTGCGACAGCCTGAAGCACCCATGTGTTCACTTCTGACGTCTGAAACACACGGCACGTGACATGTCACGAACATGACACATAGATGTCATACAGCATGTGCTGTAGCACACACACACGACACACACACACGACACATCAATGTCATCACTCGTTACACCAATGTCACATAACACAACACACCACGTTACACAACACACCACGTTAAATATGTGAAATTACAGCATTTGCCTATAAACAATGTAACAAAATATTAACAGCATCTTTGTTATAACAAAACATAATAAATGAAATAACTGACAAAATTCAACATGTGGCTAGACTCAGTCTGCAGATAACTAAATTGATATAATAAGAGCATTCATGCAGTTCGTACAAACAGTATGACAGTGTATATATGCATATGTAACTGTGTAAACATATATAGGTGAATCAGTGAGTATTAAACATACAGCTGATGTTCTTACCCGTGTCTCTGTATTTGTCCACACTGAAAATTTCTTGAGTTGTGAGAGACCCTTCAGGATATCAGCCAAGTTCTCAGCAATGACGTATTCTATGAGCTCTAGTTGTTCCAGGCTACAACACAACACCAGACAGAGTACAGAGTCAGCCTCACAGTGAACACAACACCAGACAGAGTACAGAGTCAGCCTCACAGTGAACACAACACCAGACAGAGTACAGAGTCAGCCTCACAGTGAACACAACACCAGACAGAGTACAGAGTCAGCCTCACAGTGAACACAACACCAGACAGAGTACAGAGTCAGCCTCACAGTGAACACAACACCAGACAGAGTACAGAGTCAGCCACACAGTGAACACAACACCAGACAGAGTACAGAGTCAGCCACACAGTGAACACAACACCAGACAGAGTACAGAGTCAGCCTCACAGTGAACACAACACCAGACAGAGTACAGAGTCAGCCACACAGTGAACACAACACCAGACAGAGTACAGAGTCAGCCACACAGTGAACACAACACCAGACAGAGTACAGAGTCAGCCACACAGTGAACACAACACCAGACAGAGTACAGAGTCAGCCTCACAGTGAACACAACACCAGACAGAGTACAGAGTCAGCCTCACAGTGAACACAACACCAGACAGAGTACAGAGTCAGCCTCACAGTGAACACAACACCAGACAGAGTACAGAGTCAGCCTCACAGTGAACACAACACCAGACAGAGTACAGAGTCAGCCTCACAGTGAACACAACACCAGACAGAGTACAGAGTCAGCCTCACAGTGAACACAACACCAGACAGAATACAGAGTCAGCCTCACAGTGAACACAACACCAGACAGAGTACAGAGTCAGCCTCACAGTGAACACAACACCAGACAGAGTACAGAGTCAGCCTCACAGTGAACACAACACCAGACAGAGTACAGAGTCAGCCTCACAGTGAACACAACACCAGACAGAGTACAGAGTCAGCCTCACAGTGAACACAACACCAGACAGAGTACAGAGTCAGCCTCACAGTGAACACAACACCAGACAGAGTACAGAGTCAGCCTCACAGTGAAAACAACACCAGACAGAGTACAGAGTCAGCCACACAGTGAACACAACACCAGACAGAGTACAGAGTCAGCCACACAGTGAACACAACACCAGACAGAGTACAGAGTCAGCCTCACAGTGAACACAACACCAGACAGAGTACAGAGTCAGCCACACAGTGAACACAACACCAGACAGAGTACAGAGTCAGCCACACAGTGAACACAACACCAGACAGAGTACAGAGTCAGCCACACAGTGAACACAACACCAGACAGAGTACAGAGTCAGCCTCACAGTGAACACAACACCAGACAGAGTACAGAGTCAGCCTCACAGTGAACACAACACCAGACAGAGTACAGAGTCAGCCTCACAGTGAACACAACACCAGACAGAGTACAGAGTCAGCCTCACAGTGAACACAACACCAGACAGAGTACAGAGTCAGCCTCACAGTGAACACAACACCAGACAGAGTACAGAGTCAGCCTCACAGTGAACACAACACCAGACAGAATACAGAGTCAGCCTCACAGTGAACACAACACCAGACAGAGTACAGAGTCAGCCTCACAGTGAACACAACACCAGACAGAGTACAGAGTCAACCTCACAGTGAACACAACACCAGACAGAGTACAGAGTCAGCCTCACAGTGAACACAACACCAGACAGAGTACAGAGTCAGCCTCACAGTGAACACAACACCAGACAGAGTACAGAGTCAGCCTCACAGTGAACACAACACCAGACAGAGTACAGAGTCAGCCTCACAGTGAACACAACACCAGACAGAGTACAGAGTCAGCCTCACAGTGAACACAACACCAGACACACGAGTACAGAGTCAACCTCACAGTGAACACAACACCAGACAGAGTACAGAGTCAGCCTCACAGTGAACACAACACCAGACACACGAGTACAGAGTCAACCTCACAGTGAACACAACACCAGACAGAGTACAGAGTCAGCCTCACAGTGAACACAACACCAGACACACGAGTACAGAGTCAGCCTCACAGTGAACACAACACCAGACAGGGTACAGAGTCAGCCTCACAGTGAACACAACACCAGACACAGGAGTACAGAGTCAGCCTCACAGTGAACACAACACCAGACAGAGTACAAAGTCAGCCTCACAGTGAACACAACACCAGACAGAGTACAGAGTCAGCCTCACAGTGAACACAACACCAGACAGAGTACAGAGTCAGCCTCACAGTGAACACAACACCAGACAGGGTACAGAGTCAGCCTCACAGTGAACACAACACCAGACACACGAGTACAGAGTCAAGCTCACAGTGAACACAACACCAGACAGGGTACAGAGTCAGCCTCACAGTGAACACAACACCAGACAGAGTACAGAGTCAACCTCACAGTGAACACAACACCAGACAGAGTACAGAGTCAGCCTCACAGTGAACACAACACCAGACAGAGTACAGAGTCAACCTCACAGTGAACACAACACCAGACAGAGTACAGAGTCAGCCTCACAGTGAACACAACACCAGACAGAGTACAGAGTCAACCTCACAGTGAACACAACACCAGACAGAGTACAGAGTCAGCCTCACAGTGAACACAACACCAGACAGAGTACAGAGTCAACCTCACAGTGAACACAACACCAGACAGAGTACAGAGTCAGCCTCACAGTGAACACAACACCAGACAGAGTACAGAGTCAGCCTCACAGTGAACACAACACCAGACAGAGTACAGAGTCAGCCTCACAGTGAACACAACACCAGACACATGAGTACAGAGTCAACCTCACAGTGAACACAACACCAGACACATGAGTACAGAGTCAGCCTCACAGTGAACACAACACCAGACACATGAGTACAGAGTCAACCTCACAGTGAACACAACACCAGACACATGAGTACAGAGTCAACCTCACAGTGAACACAACACCAGACACATGAGTACAGAGTCAACCTCACAGTGAACACAACACCAGACACATGAGTAGAGTCAGCCTCACAGTGAACACAACACCAGACAGAGTACAGAGTCAGCCTCACAGTGAACACAACACCAGACTATACAGGTCAGCTCACTGTGCACAACACCAGAAGAACAGCACTGTTGCTCTAAGTCGAACACAACATCCTACAGTGTACATTTGCCTACATGACACAACACCTTAGACACTTGATGGCCTCTACTTGCCAACACCCTACTTAACACTTGATGGCCTTCTTTAGCCTCAACCCCTACTTAACACTTGATGGCCTTCTTTAGCCTCAACCCCTACTTAACACTTGATGGCCTTCTTTAGCCTCAACCCCTACTTAACACTTGATGGCCTTCTTTAGCCTCAACCCCTACTTAACACTTGATGGCCTTCTTTAGCCTCAACCCTACTTAACACTTGATGGCCTTCTTTAGCCTCAACCCCTACTTAAAACTTGATGGCCTTCTTTAGCCTCAACCCCTACTTAACACTTGATGGCCTTCTTTAGCCTCAACCCCTACTTCAACCCTGCTGAGTGCTGGTGTCACCAACAAATATCTAACAACTAATATCACACAATCTAATTAGTTAGTACAAACCTGGCCAGTGTCTTGAGGGCGTGCCCCAGCCCACTGTCAGGGATCTGTCCCCCTGACATCAGCTTCAGCACCCGCAGTTTCTCCAACTTCCCCAGCTGGGAGTACGTCTGTGACACATCAGGACACATCTAATTAGAACAACTAGAACAAAAGCAAGGGTCTGTGTTGTACTATTGTTGCTGCTTACCCAGAAACCAACTTTCAACATAAACCAAACAGCCTTTATAAATGGTTGAAGTTACTATGGCTGTATCCTGCTGCAAATGTGGTTATATGAATGTTGGTTTCATTCAAATGGAGGCTAATTGTTAACATTTTATATTATTAAAAACAAGGATATACATTTTGATACTTTGTACTTCAATATTAAATTATCCTCCCACTTGCTCAACTGACAAACCTAACCTGTGGACATTGTAAGTTGCGTCTAGAGTACACAAATAAACTGCACACACAGTGACGGGGCTGCCTACCTCACTGGTCCAGCTGGTGCAGTCTCCCAGGTGAAGCACCTCCAGGTTGATGAGAGAACCCAGGAAGTTGAACTCCTCGTGAGAGACGTCTCGCAGGGTCGTGAGGCACTACAAGACACGACGCGGATAACTACACGACACATAACTCAACAAGAAACTACAAGACACGACACGGAACTACACAACATGACACACATAAGTACAAGACACGACATGACACAGCACTACACGACATACATAACGGCACAGAACTTCAAGGTACGACACAACTACAACACACAGCACACAGAACTACAAGACACGATATGGAACTACAAAACACGACACATAGACCAAGACATAACACAGAACTACAAGACTCATACGCAACGACTGTTTCCTGAATAATTTGTACTAAACATCTATAGTGACATAAATGTAATCAGATTTCATAAAATCTAAAGCTTGCATAAAACACACCAAACTGATCAGTGGACCTCAGATCAATGCCAGGCAAGTGTAGTGCTAGAAACAGTCGGTTTGTATGTCTAACGCCCTGTACACTCTACAACCACTCAACCAACAAGTTTTGACAAAATAAAGCTGCTGCATATATTTTGATGTGTTCTAGCTGACAGTTTGGTGCGTGAGATGTAGACCACCTTCGAGGAACACAGTGATATACCCTCGGTCATATATAGCAGTCTGTCAGACACATAATTATATAGAACATTAAAATTGAACTGTTTGACCGTGTGACTGTGAGACTGACCAGTGTGTGTAGGCGAGTGAGGACTGCGAGCTGAGTGAGGCCGCCAGTGAAGGAGAAGGCAGGCAGGGTGAGGCCGTTCGTTCCCCTCAGCTTCAAGTTCCTCAGCTCACTCAGCTTAGAGAACTTGCCAACGTCTAACTTTGTACTGCAACACCTGAACATCACATCACATCACATCACATCACATCACATCACATCACATCACATCACATCACATCACATCACATCACATCACATCACATCACATCACATCACATCACATCACATCACATCACAACGTGTCAGCAGCTGTGTGGAATGGTGTATACACAAACACTCTCCTTGATCATCTCAATAAGTTACTCTTCATTCATCTCACATGGCCAGTGACCCATCAGTCACTAACTGCCAGAGAACAAGTGGATACTACCGATGACCACCCGACACTTAGAATGGCAGGAAAACACAACTGACACATTCATGTCTGTCTACAGCACAACTAACTACCTCAGTCGGTTGTATACAGCTGTACTTTTACCAACAAATACTTTTAAAAGGTCAGAAAACCCAGAGACCAATGGAATGGGACATGTAAATGAAGGGAGCAGATGCCGACAGGGAGGAGGGTACAAGAGGAAGATCATGACCAAGACAGGTACGACAGTGGGGAATTTTTGGGATTGAAAGGGAAGAGATGTGTGGAGGGGAGTGGAGATGGACTGACACGGGATGAGAACACAAAAGTACTGGAGCCTTCATAGCAGACGACTACTGGTGGAGGAGAAGAACAGTACCCCAGGGTGTATGTATGGGAGAGAGGGAGAGAGAGAGAGGGAGAGAGGGGGGGAGAGAGAGGGGGAGAGAGAGGGGAGAGAGAGGGGGAGAGAGAGGGGGAGAGAGAGAGAGAGAGAGGGGAGAGAGAGGGAGGAGAGAGGGAGACAGAGAGGGAGAGAGGGGAGAGAAAAGAGGATAGAGAGAGGGTGGAAGAGAGGGGGAAGAGAGGGAGAGAAGAAGAGGGAGAGAGAGAGAGAGGGATAGAGAGGGGGAGAGAGGGAGGGTGTGGAGAGACAGAGGGAGGTCAATGTCTTACTTTGTTTGTGCCTCAGCTGGTCGGTCGTCGCTGATGAACTCAGCAGCCAGTGACTGTAATTGTGTAAGGAAGTGAGTGACCGTGTGCAGGACGGTCGCTGGACACTGGCCAAACACTAGGTGCTGCAACCTGGTGAGCTGGCCAAGAACTGCTGTCACCTGGTGCCAGGTGCGGTTGCTGTCCCCATCACAGTGAAGAATGCCTCTAAGGTCCTGCAAGTGAGTCACACAAGTCTCAGTCACAGGGTCTAACAGGGATATTTTTAGGGCAACTGCAACAAATGCAACCGTGAAATGTTACCTGGTCATGGACCAAACCTTGCAACTTGAAAACATGCACACTTTAGTGTATGTATTGCATTATACTATTTTCAGGATTGGTGTTTATCACATTTTGCCTAGAAAGCCTTCATAACCAAGTATAGGCCAGACAAGGTTGGTAGATAGGATTATTTTTATTGATGCAATAGTCCAATTTATTCTTTCCAATATATAGAACAGGCACAGACTAGATTGTGCTGAATGCAACATTTGAAACCACATTTGTATAGCACAATTACTCCCACAGACATTTTCTAATAGCTGAATGTTCTGAATTTTTTTTTTAAATAGACATCAAAGATTACATATTGGTTTGGTAATTTTACATCATTATGCTTGATACACGAACAAAAAAATTATGTCATTTAGAGGTGTGTAATTGTTACAAAAGTTAACTTATAATATATAGAGCTATTTTAATCTGAAATCAAACTTTTTGGATATTTTCAGTCAAAAACACCATTTCACCTGGATCAGTATGTAATTTTTTCAAAGTTTATAAATGAAACTGCATACAGAGATAACAATTACCATTAGTAACTAATAGTCATTTCTAATTAGGTGACAGTACATCAAATCAATACAAAATAATCTGGAATAGTTGCACCTTATTCCTGGGGCCTGTGGCAAACAAATACACTGTACTGAGGAAGAGCGCTGTACACACAGTGTACACACAGACCACATCATCACACTCACCAGTGTTTGTGTGTTGTGACATTGTACACACAGACCACATCATCGCACTCACCAGTGTTTGTGTGTTGTGACATTGTACACACAGACCACATCATTGCACTCACCAGTGTTTGTGTGTTGTGACATTGTACACACAGACCACATCATCGCACTCACCAGTGTTTGTGTGTTGTGACATTGTACACACAGACCACATCATCACACTCACCAGTGTTTGTGTGTTGTGACATTGTACACACAGACCACATCATCGCACTCACCAGTGTTTGTGTGTTGTGACATTGTACACACAGACCACATCATCGCACTCACCAGTGTTTGTGTGTTGTGACATTGTACACACAGACCACATCATCGCACTCACCAGTGTTTGTGTGTTGTGACATTGTACACACAGACCACATCATCGCACTCACCAGTGTTTGTGTGTTGTGACATTGTACACACAGACCACATCATCGCACTCACCAGTGTTTGTGTGTTGTGACATTGTACACACAGACCACATCATCGCACTCACCAGTGTTTGTGTGTTGTGACATTGTACACACAGACCAGTACACACAGACCACATCATCACACTCACCAGTGTTTGTGTGTTGTGACATTGTACACACAGACCACATCATCGCACTCACCAGTGTTTTTGTGTTGTGACATTCTACACACAGACCACATCATCGCACTCACCAGTGTTTGTGTGTTGTGACATTGTACACACAGACCACATCATCGCACTCACCAGTGTTTGTGTGTTGTGACATTGTACACACAGACCACATCATCGCACTCACCAGTGTTTGTGTGTTGTGACATTGTACACACAGACCACATCATCACACTCACCAGTGTTTGTGTGTTGTGACATTGTACACACAGACCACATCATCGCACTCACCAGTGTTTGTGTGTTGTGACATTGTACACACAGACCACATCATCGCACTCACCAGTGTTTGTGTGTTGTGACATTGTACACACAGACCACATCATTGCACTCACCAGTGTTTGTGTGTTGTGACATTGTACACACAGACCACATCATTGCACTCACCAGTGTTTGTGTGTTGTGACATTGTACACACAGACCACATCATCGTACTCACCAGTGTTTGTGTGTTGTGACATTGTACACACAGACCACATCATACACTCACCAGTGTTTGTGTGTTGTGACATTGTACACACAGACCACATCATCGTACTCACCAGTGTTTGTGTGTTGTGACATTGTACACACAGACCACATCATCGCACTCACCAGTGTTTGTGTGTTGTGACATTGTACACACAGACCACATCATCACACTCACCAGTGTTTGTGTGTTGTGACATTGTACACACAGACCACATCATCACACTCACCAGTGTTTGTGTGTTGTGACATTGTACACACAGACCACATCATCGCACTCACCAGTGTTTGTGTGTTGTGACATTGTACACACAGACCACATCATCGCACTCACCAGTGTTTGTGTGTTGTGACATTGTACACACAGACCACATCATCGCACTCACCAGTGTTTGTGTGTTGTGACATTGTACACACAGACCACATCATCGCACTCACCAGTGTTTGTGTGTTGTGACATTGTACACACAGACCACATCATCGCACTCACCAGTGTTTGTGTGTTGTGACATTGTACACACAGACCACATCATCGCACTCACCAGTGTTTGTGTGTTGTGACATTGTACACACAGACCACATCATCGCACTCACCAGTGTTTGTGTGTTGTGACATTGTTCACACAGACCACATCATCACACTCACCAGTGTTTGTGTGTTGTGACATTGTACACACAGACCACATCATCGCACTCACCAGTGTTTGTGTGTTGTGACATTGTACACACAGACCACATCACCACACTCACCAGTGTTTGTGTGTTGTGACATTGTACACACAGACCACATCATTGCACTCACCAGTGTTTGTGTGTTGTGACATTGTACACACAGACCACATCATCGCACTCACCAGTGTTTGTGTGTTGTGACATTGTAGTCGCAGAGTTGCTTGATGCCAGTCAACCACCGTCAGTCCAGCCAGACGCACCGTCCGCCACTGAAACAACACATCTCAATACACACCTGACTAACACATCCATCGGTCTTAACATTGGTCAACACAGTGCTAATAATGCTTGCTCAACTAACACATCTCAATATCACAGTCAATATCAAAGTAGCTTTATAGATATCTTAACCAGTCTCACTAAACTGTACTACATACTACGTTGTGTTTGTTTGTGTTTGTGTGGCAAATAACACATTTTACCGATGGACCTCTCTTGGGGTGCTGTTACTTATTCAATACAAATTATACTAAATACTTGTGCTTGAGTACTTTTTAAAAGGTACTGGTATCAGACTTTAAAAAGTACATATGTAACTTGAGGAATGACTCAAACACAGTGGCATCAAAGAAACTGGGAAGACTCTTGAGCCCAGGTACAGCATATAACACTACATAAAATCTGCCCCTCTAGTATTCTGAAGAGTCTGACCAATATTTGGTCAACCTATGTTTCGTCTTACCATGCTGTTATGTGAAACGACATTCCTCCACGTCCGACACACGCGACCAGCCCTGCACACAAGAACCCAAATCATGTCAACAATATACGAAACCAGACCTGGGGGGTACTTGTAATTACATACGTTTGTGCAGTACTTATGTTGTTGCAGCAAGCCCCATATATCTAACACATTAATATTTAAACCTGTCTCTCTGTCCCTCACAAAATGACACGGTGTGTTATAACAACCTGTGGCACTCTGTTACCACGTTGTCATCCTTCACCATCTTTCACAGTCTCCATTACATTTGCCCAATGTGCATACATAATTTTACTGGAATAAAACAAAGTGTTTTACACGTACAAAGTTAACAAAACAACTGCTACTCAGCCCTTCGCATCAAATACATTTTGTGGTGGAGTCTTAAATTATCTGAAACGTGCTGAAGTACAACAGTAACAGTAATTGTCTTTACTTACATTAATTATAAGTGCACTTCTTAATACATTGAAGAAGAAAAGAACCTAAAACATGTCACCACTTTCTGTAGTGTATCTTCAACATGATAACAATATCTGCAACATTCTGCAAATAAATATCGACATAGAAACCATGTTCAATAGTTAAGTCAAGAAAGACCAAATGTGACAACATTAATTGGCAGAATACCTACATATCTACATTACAACACTGGCCATGCCAATGATAACACATCTGAAACAAGTAATCAGGTTGAAAACCTGTTTTTTTCCAGACATGTCTTGTAGAACATCTTAAAGAACCAGATTTGACTTGCGAAGATCTGCCCTACCGTAGAAGGTCAGTCACGGTGAGATACTGGAAGATGTGCATCATGCAGTCGAAGCCAACGTGTAGTCGCTGAAAGTAACACAGCACAGGCTTCTGCTGTGAAGTTCTCTGCAGTCCTAACGACTGGTGCAGCTGTGGCGCTGGCTGCAGCTGTGGCGGTGGCTGCAGCAGTGGCAGCTGTGGTGCCTGCTGCAGCTGTGGCAATGTTTGCTGTAGCCGTGGCGACGGCTGTAGCTGTGGCGGCTGCTGCAGCTGCATTGGCAGTGGTCGCGACTCGAGAGAGTTCACACTGATCTCCTGGGAACTGCTGGTGACTGCACTGGCACACACGTTGAGATCGTTGACCTTGCTCGCTGCAGACTGTGCTGCCCCCTGGGAGAGACACCCTGGCGGCAACAACACCTTGACAGAGTCGGCCGTTGAGATGAAGCAGGATGGCGGGATGACAAATGTGTTCCCGCCCATTCGCAACTGTAGCGGCTGCTTCAGGTTGAGCTTTGTCGTGACCCCAGGGGGCAGAGTGAGCAACTGGCCCGAGACCTGGCTCGAGTTTTTATGTGGCGTGATGAAGCGGATGGACGGAACACCAGACACACCGTTGACCGCAGATTTTGGTTGTGCCAGACTGACACCAGCTCTGGCGATGACCATTGTGTCGTGGGGCAGGGCGTTCACCCTCAGTCGCTGGGGGGACACTTTGATGATGGGCGAGGTCGTGGCTGTGGGGGCACGCACAAGTGGGGGTGGTGGGGGCGCCACTATAGACACAGGGGTGCCTGGCGCTGAACTACTGTTTGTACCCTTCTTTTTGTTTTGTAGAGAACTACTCACAACCTTGCAAGCCTGGAACACACACAAGAACACAGTCTGACAGGTCTGTAACACACAAAAATACACAGTCTGACATGTCTGTAACACACACAAGTTCACAGTCTGACATGTCTGTAGACACACAAGTACACCATCTGACATGTCTGTAACAACACACACACACACACACAAGTACACAGTCTGAAACACCTTATCTCACACACAAACCACACCACACCACACCAGCATGCACGTACGCACGCATGCATGTCCTTACTACGTGGTCATGCCTGTAATACAGATATACACAGTTTGACACGTATCCACGGTACACAGTCCTATATATTTGTACTACACTCATAACAGTGTACATGGCTTCCTGCAAACTTGTAACCATGGTGACTCTAAAGGGGAGGGTGCCAGCACCTCTGCCCAAAATTGGTACAACAGTAGTTTGTGACATGAAGTCTGCTGTCTAAAACGTGGCAAAGTGAAACATCATAGAGTATTGTGGTTAACTCTGCTGGCCTTGGCATTATTGCCAACCAATTTTGTGTTGACACTGGATGTCTTGTTTACCGTTTGGACGTGTTGGTGGTAGAATCTTTCAAATTGCAAACATTGTTCTGAGAATGTAATATTACATTAAACATAAAACCTAGGAGCTGCATCCTCATGTCAAGCACTCACTGACTGAATGGCATGTCATGACTGAATGGCATGTCATGACTGAATGGCATGTCATGACTGAATGGCATGTCATGACTGAATGGCATGTCATGACTGAATGGCATGTCATCACTGAGAGTGACTTCAAAGCGCTGGTTCTAAATGCTGTACAAAACACCAGTACATATCTTACCAGCAAGATAATTTTTAAATATACCAAATAACTGTTAAATGTACCAAAACCTGCCAAATGCAAGACTAGTTGTTGCAACCATAATAACAACCACAATAACAACAACAACAACAAATATAAATTATTGTAACTAATGCAATTTCAAGTAAACAATGCTGCCGATTCTGACTGCATCATATACGAAACTCTTCACATATTCATACACAAATGCGTACATGTGCACGACCAAAGATAGTACAGTGAATGACAAAACGTGTTTAGGAAAATTAAAAGTGATGCAGATAGACAGCATTTACAAGATGATCTTAATCAGTTGATAGAATGGTCTGAGAAGTGGCAAATGCTGTTTAATTTTGAAAAGTGTAAGTGCCTTCACACAGGACATGGGAATGAAGATGCACAATATACAATGGGTGATACTGTACTAAATACTACCTTAAAGGAAAAGGACTTAGGGTTAACTATTAGTGCTGACATGAAGGTATCAGAGCAGTGTGGAATTGCAGCAGCGAAGGGAAACCAAATTCTTGGATTAATTAGGCAAAATATAGTGTACAAAGAAAAAGAACTAATAATACCGTTGTATAAAACAATAGTTAAGCCTCACTTAGAATATTGTATACAAGCATGGAGGCCATATCGCAAGAAGGATATTGATATGCTAGAAAGAGTACAAAGGAGAGCAACCAAAATGATACCAAAACTCAGGAATATTAGTTATGAAATGCGTCTAAAACAATGTGGTTTAACAACACTAGAAACCAGAAGATTGAGAGGAGATCAGATTGAGGTGTTTAAAATATTGAATGGATATGAAAATATTGACAGAAATATTTTTTTCACAGTCAAGGAAGAGAGAAGGACTAGAGGACATGGAGTTACATTAGCAAAGAAGCAGTGTGGACTAGATATTAGAAAATTTTCATTTTCACAAAGAACAGTAAACAAATGGAACAGATTATCAGCTGATTGTGTAGGTGCTAGTAGTGTTAATATATTTAAAAATAAAATCGACATATACCTAAGAAGGGCGGGGTATACTTAGATAGATAGGTTGGACTCTTGATAAGCCAAATGGCTTCCTAGTCCACCTGCCATCTAGAGTTGAATCTCTAGGTGGCAATCTTGTTAAATCTTGTTAAAAAACACGTCAGGATGTCAGTGTAATGTCAATAAGTAGGTCTGTAGAATGATATGTTTGAGACTGACCTTACACACAAAGCCTCCGTGTGATGACCGGTCGCTGTAGCCAACACACTCCGGGTGGAACATACACATGCACATCTCACAGTGGAGGGACGGGGGCACTCCCTGGCGCCCCGGGCAGTCCATCCCACACAGTCTCCCTGCTGCATCCTTCCCACTAGAACACACACACCCTGGGATGATGCAGTGACACAAGCTTCATGCGACAATGTTGACACTCCGCTTACAATACACAGGTACACCAGGGGACAAACACAACAATATAACACATTCTCACCCACTTCTACTTGTTATAATTACCGAATTGGCGTAATGTGCAAAACGAAAGTCTACTCATCAGGAACAATAAAGGATTGCCATCTAACAGGTTTCGTAAAGCAGACTTTATTTAATCGTTGAAACAAAGCTTTTGATGGTTTTGATAATCTTCATTTGTTACTAGTGATTTAGGCTGGCCCAACTTGCAACTGGTGAAGAGTTATACCAATACCAACGTCTACTCTGCAGGGGAGACAGCACTGGCGGAACTGAAAAATTTACATTTTGTTGCCACAAATAATACATGAATACATATTGAAAGGGAATTGTACTAAAGGCAGAAATAATGGCGATGTAATCTAGCAATTTTACCAAAACACTATCCACACAAGTGCTGTCATTACATCTAGCCAGTGTTGACTGGCTGAAAAGGATGCACAGCATCTTACTAAAAAACAGATAACAGAAAGTTATTGCATATTATAATTTTTTTCAATTATATAACACAAACAGCTCAATATATGGCTGAACAAATATGCAGTTGCTTCTGGGCGAAATTTCCGAAAACCTTTCGTGCAACAGAGAGAATGTGTTACCTGCTTGCGTCATCGTCTACTTTTGTTTTTTTCAGAGCGGGTGGTGTCACCACGCTGCATGTCGCGGCAGACTTGGACGGCCCCCGCTTCCCCATGTGCTTCTTGGCAACGGCTCGTATCACTGGCTTGTTCTCAGAGGCACTGCTAGAGGGCACCACCTTGAGCACATCTGCCTGCGCAACAACGACCTTGCCTATGACCTTCTTGCCGACGATGCGTGGGGTGGGCGTGGTGACGACCGGTGACGCTGTCGCCGCCTTCTTGGGACTGGACTTGGGCTGTTTCTTGGATGTGTGTTTGGCGGGCTGGGGTGACTTGTGGCTCCCAGAAGGCCGGCCGCGGCGACCGTGACTTCCTGCCATGCGCACTATCTCATACGGCTCCTTGTAGATCGGATCCTTTTGGAAGGTGAAGTTGTCAATAGTGAGAGGGCTGCTGGTCTGGTACACTGCAAGTCACCAGCACATTTACACAACGACCCAGAGGTGTGACATTTCACAGCATATCACACAATACACAGTCATGACGTAAACATACTAAATGCATAAAATACTCAACTAACTTTCATCAGTATACTAATGATAAATATATAATGATACAGTAATCGGTAAATCAGAACATTGCTAGTTAAGCAGCTTCAGTGAAAAATGGAATTTAATTATGTCACAATAAAATCATACCGAAAACACATCTGAGCAAATGAATTCATCCTAGTTTACTTGGCCAATATATCTGTTCAAATAATGTACAGTGTAATGGTGATGTGGATGAATACTTACAGTATTCTGTGATCTGTACCATAGACCTCTGAAAACGTAAATAATGAAAGTGTTACTTTCACTTTCAAAAGAGCATCACAGTTTATTTGAACATTTTATATACATACTTGTACAATACTTGGACAAATGTCAGCTATTCAGATTGTTTTTCATTGCATAAACATCTGGTGCTTTCAGAGACTTCCTACAGCTGAGTAGATTAGTGGACGGACAAAACATTTTCAACAAAACATTTCTTCAAAAATCATACATGCTGTCAATTATGCTTTGAAAGTAGTTGATGGCAGAATGAGAGTAGACTCAGTGTAGAAGAGACTCAGACATTTAATTATACAGTGATGCCTGCAATAAAATGGTTTTCCTGCATAAAAGTCACTGAATAAATTGTTTTGGTTTCCTCATTTCTGTGTTGCAGGCACATGTGATGATGTGTGTATATTATATAAACATAATCATATAAAATAATACACCATACATGAGTGACGTGACACACTGCATCACCCCGAGATATCACCCCCTGTAGGCACATGAGTGACGTGACACACTGCATCGCCCCCAGACATCACCCCCTGTAGGCACATGAGTGACGTGACACACTGCATCGCCCACAGACATCACCCCCTGTAGGCACATGAGTGACATGACACACTGCATCACCCCCAGACATCACCCCCTGTAGGCACATGAGTGACATGACACACTGCATCGCCCCCAGATATCACCCCCTGTAGGCACATAAGTGACATGACACACTGCATCGCCCCCAGTAGGCACATGAGTGACGTGACACACTGCATCGCCCCCAGACATCACCCCCTGTAGGCACATGAGTGACATGACACACTGCATCGCCCCCAGACATCACCCCCTGTAGGCACATGAGTGACATGACACACTGCATCGCCCCCAGACATCACCCCCTGTAGGCACATGAGTGACACGACACACTGCATCGCCCCCAACATCACCCCCTGTAGGCACATGAGTGACATGACACACTGCATCGCCCCCAGACATCACCCCTCAGGCACATGAGTGACACGACACACTGCATCGCCCCAGACATCACCCCCTGTAGGCACATGAGTGACATGACACACTCATCGCCCCCAGACATCACCCCCTGTAGGCACATGAGTGACACGACACACTGCATCGCCCCCAAACATCACCCCCTGTAGGCACATGAGTGACATGACACACTGCATCGCCCCCAGACATCACCCCCTGTAGGCACATGAGTGACACGACACACTGCATCGCCCCAACATCACCCCCTGTAGGCACATGAGTGACATGACACACTGCATCGCCCCCAGACATCACCCCCTGTAGGCACATGAGTGACATGACACACTGCATCGCCCCCAGTAGGCACATGAGTGACATGACACACTGCATCGCCCCCAGACATCACCCCCTGTAGGCACATGAGTGACATGTCACACTGCATCCCCCCCAGACATCACCCCCTATAGGCACATGGGTGACATGACACATTGCATCGCCCCCAGAAATCACCCCCTGTAGGCACATTAATTGCATAATTTATGGTTAACTTTTATTACGTGGAATTGGAGCGAGAATTTGAATTGAATGATTATAAAACTGAATTGAATTTTTTTTTATTGGAATTGAAAAAAGGAATTGGAGCGGGAATTGGAATTTATTGAATGGAATTAACCACAGCCCTGATTATCATGGAAATCTATGATGGATTTGGGATAAAACTTACCAGCTTTGTTTTTTCAGGTGTGAAGTAGTAAACATCCGATGGCCGACTTTTGAGTTTTCCACTGGGTGTCACTTCTTCGTAAGTATTACGGATCACAATCTCACGGCCCCAGTCTGAAATTGGCAAGAGTATATTTTAAGTGACAATAATCAATAATAAATCCCTCTATGATGTCAAAAAGCGATGCATCAGGAGATGTCGATTGCCTGCATCTTGTTTATAGCACAACACTACCTGTTGTTGCATAAACAAATGGAAAGGTTTTAATTGTTATCAGAATAATTTCTATTCGTGTCATTATTTTTCTAAATCTTCAGAATACATCCAAGAAAAAACCTATTAATTAGTAAATTGTTTTCTTAGTGCACTGAAGAAAAAATACATAATAATACTATAATGGATTTAGAGATGTTTTGCAATTATGTGCAGTATTCCAGACAGAGCGTGATTCCAGATGTTTTCCGCAGTACAAGAATTAGTGTAAATTTGTTTCACATTTACAAATAATGAACATATCATGTTGGCATTGGAGATGGGTGTTTTATTACCTGACAAGAAGATGACACTTCAGTTGTAAATGTGGAATGTGTGTGAACAAAGACAAACTAACCGTGTTCAAAGGGTTTGTAGTACTTGTCAGCCACTGTCACTGAAGTAGGAATCTTCTGTACTTGCGTGCCTAGAAAACATCACAACATGAACATTTCAATAAACATATCTTTTTATTTGACAACACAGGTTGTTTGGCAAAAAAGTAACAAAACTTTGAAGTTTTCATAAGTCACATCCACACTAGTGTCAAGGCACAGTGTAAATGCAAAGTTGAAGTAGTTGAGTTCAGTCATTGACAGGGATGTTTCTCGTGCTAAGATTTATGAAGTTTACCCTGTTACCAACGTAAACTGATATAGGATACATCTGTGACTGAATTACGAAAGAGTAGATGAATGACGTACAAACAGGCAGCCTAGCCTTAGACACATCCTTAGGACTTACATTTTATATTTTAGTAAATTTTTATCGACAAGATCATATTCTCCACTTATCTGACTATGTAAACGTGGTCAGATACACATAATATTTAACAATCATCTCATGTTTTTATAACACCAAAGCATGGATACGCCAAGCACACAGAATACAACAAAAGTCAAAAAGTCTGATTGCATCTAGACTTAACACTCTGTAACAGAAATATGTAGGTGAGTCAGTAGGTCACTGGTCTACACTGCAGTGTAGACAACTAGACACGACTGATTCTTACCATAGGGTTAGTTAACTCAGGAAAAGCCTTAACCTGGATTAAAATGTCTACAGTGGCACAATAGTGCAAATACAGTTTTAATTACGTTTTGTATATCAATTAACTTTCTCAGTATTACACTCACAAATTGACACTCTCAAAATCAGCCAAATGTCTACACAAAGCAAGACTGTGAAGCAGAACGTGCCACCATTAATCCAGTTTGTCCCACAGATGTGAACACAGTGAGAATACAGTGACATACCAAACTGTGACTTCCGCTTCTTCTGTCGTTTCTTCGTTGGCAGCGTCGCTACAACTTCAAAGTCGTCCTGCGACACATCAATTCCCGATATATCAATTTCATCATCATCGTAATCTTCGTCGTCATCTTTGCAATCGTACTCTTTAGAAGTGCTGCCCTGCAAGAGTTTCTCCTTCAAAACAGACGTTGTTGACTCCACGTCTTTGCCACTTGGTTCAGACCCCCCGCGTTTCCTAGGGCGTCTTTCTTCCACATTGTCCGACACCTTCTTATGTGAGTCAGTCATGGCTACAACGTCATCGTGGTCAGATGTGTTCTTTTCAAAGCTGTCATCACAATTGTTTTCTTTGTTGTTTTTTGTAGGCGTCTTCTCCCCAGAATCGTTATGTTTTGAATTATCATCGGACACGTCAACAGACATGTCCAGGTCTACATCACTGTCTGGGGCCTTCGTGTCGGAGTTGTTAGCAGAGACTACATCTGTACAATGATTAGTTTCGGTTGAATTCTTGTCTCCAATATCATCTGTTTTCTGTGTGTCAGTGTCCATTTCAGAACTATCATCTTCTACATGTTCACCGTCATCATGTTGAATGTCATTTGACACTGCCTCGTCTCTCTCTTCGCATGAACTGTTCACCAGGCGACTTGTCAGCTTCTTACTACATGTTCTACTATTGTCTTTTGAGTCATCACAGGTTACATCACTGACGTCATTGCCTGCGTCACCAGTGCACGACGACAGCTGACTGTCATCTATGTCCAATGTACGAATGACATCGTCCTCCGCACTAACCGTGGAGACGTCAACACCACCGCCACCTGAACTATCACCAGCGCCATCTACAGGCACCCGTGGTGTGCCTTCATCTACTGACATGTCTGACAAACTACAGCCATCACTGCCTGTTGTCTGTGCCTTGCTGGTAGTTTCTGCTTGAGCCTCCATCTTAGCCGATGTGTAAGATCTGCAACCAGCAAAACACACCAGGTTTAACTCATGAATCACTTTGAGACAAGTTTTCAGGAAAACGACTTCAAAATATTCCTTACAATCGTCACCCAACCCGACACTAGCAGGTGAACTGCATACTCTGAAATGTCACTGATGAAAGAATTCCATCACATTCCATAAAACTGATGGCTTTTTGTGTGCACACCAGTCAAATGTACTGGTAGTTTGCTTCTGAGAAAGACTTTAAAAACTCCTTGACATGTTGTATGCATTTGTTTTTATGCAAGTGTGTGAATAACAATCAACTGAATCAAGGCACCACTCACAACTTTAGATTGCCTCGGCCATTTGTACTTTTTATCCTAAGGTTGAAGCCCCAATGGCAGTGTACTTTTATTAACTTTATATTATTTTTCAACTGCACGTGATTACAGTTTGGCATGGTTAAAAAAATTGTGTTTTCATTATAGTTGATTACAAAATGTTCTTGATGGCAGGATGACAAAAGTGATATATTGACTTGAATATGTTTTTTTTTATGAATAAGAGTATCCAGTTCGATCTAGGCTTTCAATGGTTTCCCCATCAGTTTTATGGATTTCTTACTTTAAATTGTCTATCAGACTGTTAAAAGTAAGAAATATCAGTGACATACACTGGAGACAAACGAACTTGGTAAATTTACGAAACATCAGCAAGCCACTAACAAAAGGTCTTTGAAGGTTTGTGACAATGCTGCTGACCTGTTTCGTCACTACAATAATCAATGCTGCGAATTTGATATATTTTCATTTTGAGGATATATTCGAGTGAAATTTGTCTTATCATTAGTATGTGGTCAGCCATGATTGCTGTATAACTGAAATTTGGGTAATCTTCCAATTAACTGGCCTAAATTATTAGGGCCTTTTCAAAACGTTTTTAACACCTTTTTTTCTATGTGTATATGTTTGGAATGTCATTCTACATCACTTCTGGTACAAAGTTGGACATTATTTTAAAAAAATTGTGTTTTATATCAATTTAATGCTGTTGAATCGACATAAATATACCAATGTCACAGGGCTAGTGCGTCACAGATACATCAGGACTGCAAAGGCGATGTCTTGAGTGTGAATTGCGAAGTCGAAATATAGAAAAAAATTGCAATATTTTATCAATTTAAGCTTAAAACAAATAAATCTGCATTATACAGAATACAAATTAATTATGTAGCCTTAGGTTTGGGGGGATATAATCGCAAATCACAAGACATCGTCTCTGCTGTCCTGGTGCTCCTGTGACATGCTAACCGCTCACGCCCCATGACATCGGCTTATTTACGTTGACTCGACAACATTAAATTGTTATAATTTTAACACAATTAAAAAACCATATCCGACTTCTTTGTACCGAAAGTTATATAGAATGACATTCCGAATACATCCAAACTGAAAAGAGGTGGTAAAAACAAATAATTTAGGCCAGTTAATTGGAAGATTACCTGCTGTAGTACTTCTTGTTCGACATAAAAAATTGGCAAACCAATTATGTGCTCTAATCACTGGGCAATGTTAGTAGATAAATCGAAGTGGCACTCGTGCTATGGTTGTCACCTGTCCTTTAAAATACGGAATGCATATGTGAGATAAACATTGAATTCATTATAATGGCAAGACCAATGGGGGTCCGTCCTGTATTTTTCGAGTGGAAGGTGCCAACCCTAATTCATGCAATAAATTAAAAATATGACGTAGCTCATGGCATTATTAGCCAATGACAATGCTGCAACAGTTTTGCATTCCTTTGCAGCAACAACTGCATGTTTTCACAACCAGCACTTCTTTATAGACTATCCACGTGAATTATTTGTATAACTGGGTACTTAATGCCCATTCATCTAATGAATAATATTCATCGCTGTATCGCTATACACTTCTATTGTCCTCGAACCGGTAATTAACAACGCGCATTCACGATTTTCAGCATGCATGACGGCGAAACGTAACATAATGCTGTTCGCGTATCTGAGGTGCATCATCATTTAAACTTTTCTCGCACGAGACGTACCAAGTTTCTAACGATCTCAGCGTGTGCTTGTCGTGAACAGATTAATGACTTCATTAGATCATTAAATGTCACCGTTCCCTCCAACAGCGGCCTGATTTTATCATTTTTAAAGTTTCTGAAACACACTTCCGCCGTAAAGTCTCGCGAGAGCCAAGTACGGACCTCTGCTAAAAGGTGGCGCCGCGGGTTTCGATTTACAAGTCACCGCTAGGTGGCATCGTCATCACAACAGAGGGGTCAGACCACGTTTCATTGTTGAAGTGACCTATCAATCACGTGACCCGGTTGCTGAGCAAACTCCATTCAGCAATCGAAAATGGCTGCTTGAACACGTGAAAATACCACTGATGTTGGGTGCTTCCCAGTTCCCACAATTATCTTAACCACAAAGTAGGACAGCCAACTATATTATATAAGATTCTTTTAAAATGTCAAAACTTTTATTTCATTATTATAATAAAAAATATGCCTACATTTCTTCTTCCTTGTAATATCCATGATCAGAAAGTTGATCATTTCATTACATAATTTTATATGTTTTATTAATAATTTATAACCCTGACAGCATATAACAAAAACTAAACTCCACCTATACAGTTACGATCGAGTTGGGGCTCCGCCTAAATATATACTATCAGTATAAGATATTGTCATGAATATTAGTTTCAGTTCGCCAGACTTCAGTTTTTCAGACAGTGTTTAAAATCATTGCATCGTTCACTGGATGAATATTCACTATAATCAGGCGGCATAATTAATCACTCACACTTGAGCTCAAAGCGATACACATAAACACAGTTATGTATCGGCATATACCCAGACAGCATGCAAACGTTCCGTTAACGTTTGCATTTGGTTAGAACTGTTTGATTTTGGTTACGGTTAAATCTCTAACTTCCCGAAAGGTTAGTTTTTGGTTGTTTTGGTTTGGTTAGAAACTGAAATGTAGATCTACGTTAAAAAAAACAGCAAAATAACACAGGAAAAACGTTCGCATTTAAACGTTAAACCAACGTTTCTGCTAACATTACATTAACGTTAGATTAACGTTTGCATGCTACCTGGTAAGACCCAAGTTATGCATCAATTTGCAAGACAAAAGAAGCAGAGAAAGTACCTATGCAAAATTTTAGCTTAAAAAATCCCTTTACACCACTCCCGTTTCTGACAGCCATCGCCATCAAGAAATTTCCCACCTTTAATTGTATATTTGTGGCAACAAATAAGTTCAAAGTGATGATCCAAAAATAATCACATGAATGCACATTTATATTTGTATTGTATGTGTTCTAATGTCTTAAAATTTATTACATTACATTTTTGTCTGCTCTGGTTGTTTGCACATATGCTTAACATGTCACTGCATATGTGATAATGTCGATTTTGGGAGTTATTGTAGTACCCAATACATTTTTATTAAGAAAGTAATTTAGCTAATTTGTAATACACAATATTAATGATGAAGTGAAAATAAACTATAACCCTTACTCAAATTGGAATATGTTACATTTTTACGTTAGTGATATAGGGCTTCTGAATAGCCCATACTGTTAGCGAAAATTACCATGAATCCTACTGGAATGAAGTATGTTGTATGGTTATGCAATTTTCAGCAGAATCAACTGTAGATTGAATACACATTTTAAGTCTAATGTGCAATTTACATCATAATAACATTTAACTATCTTCTTATGTTTCTTCTTCATAAATCACTGACTACATAGAAAATTTACATTTTCATAAATGGTGTATTATTGACAAATAAGTTGTAAAATATAGCATACGATACAGAGATATTTCTTTACGACCAAATAAATACATAAGCAAATAAATTTAAAACTGTTCAGACTATATTACAAATGCAAAAACAACATGTGTATGGTTGTGTGATGTCATCAGGTTATATATATATATATATACAAAAAAATAAGTACTCATAATCTATTCGAGGATTTGTGGCAAGGTACAAGTACAATATATGACAGAATCATTGATGACTTATCACAATATCAAAAAGAAGCCAGCATTTGATAATTTACTTAACCGTTTTGGCCCTCTCTTACGGACATCCTAGCTACTGAATATGTTCATCACTGTAGGTCAACATGGAATGGATGCAGACGTTGTGTGACACATCTTCTCGATAAACAATTAATTATATGTGGACCGTTCAGCAATGCAGCTTCTGCTTGGCTGGAGGCATGCTGTCCACAGTGACATCTCTCATTATATACAGCGCCCCATCACTTTTGTTGCTTATTTGCTAAATTTAGAAAAATTCATTCAACAGGTTGTTAATCATTATTGAAACTACGTAAAAAATTGTAGAAATGAGCCAGTATGTTGTTCGATTCTGGATATATGCATGTAGATATTATATATATGATTTTATTGTTTGCAAAGACAAAACTTGCAGCAGGAACAATACATTCAATATTGCAGCAGTTACTTGTACTTGTGTCAAACACAACAAAACAATTTGTAAAAAAGGTAACTGACAAAGATTAATTTTAGTTGTAGCTTATTGGACACTTGGCATAAAGACCAGTGTTTAATGTTATCTGCTTTCACTTTGAATTCATCTAGATATATCTTGCCATTTGTTTTATACTAAAGTAGTTGTGTGTAATATTGGTGAATTGCTGTGTGACACACTCTATATTCTCTTTACCTGCACATGGAAGGCAGGTTCTTTGTTTTCAAAGCCCACTGTGAGATCTGATCTGTCCCCACTGGTGGTGGTGTGATTTCTGGTAGCTAATTTTATATAGACTTATTCTGGACTTGCAGCGTCTGGAGTATGTTGAGCAGATATAGAAAATGCCCGAGATACATCGATATGGTCTCCTTCCTCTTCCTATGTATATCTGCTTCTATTCTTAAGTGTTAAAAGTTCCCAGCAGTTCTCACCATAGCTGCCTGGTATTTCGATCTGCTGTTGCCAACCTTTGTGGTCGATATTTGCCCGAAGGAGCCGTGGCTTCAGCTGGTCCATGTAATGCCTACAGGGGGCGCCTCTGCTTTGTAATTCCTGCAGGGGGTGCCTCTATGTCTTGCTTACACTGATAAAGCTCATCGTAGAATACAGCGCACAAATTCCTCATTATAACTACATCTTACTACGCTGTTGTAAAAGTGTGGTTAAAAACTTGCACGGTTAACATATTAGTCAAAAGGAATGCTCAGTGTAATTTCTTGTGGATGGGGAACACTTGGTAGGAAGCAATATATGAAAAAGTCAGGAAAACTGATACACAATGTATGCTAAATAATGTATGTCCTTTATACTGTACAATTGTCTTCCATGCAAAATGCTTCTTCTATTTACAATATATATATATATATAAATTGACAGACAGACTTTTTTAGAGAGACACAGAATGATGAAGGGCAGTAACTAACATGTCATCCACACAATAACAAATGTGTCAAATGAGCAAACACAAGGGGCCATCTCACAGATGACCAACACATACAATTGTCTCACAGATGACCAACATATACAATTGTCTCACAGATGACCAGCGGTTGAAAGAAGAGACGACCATCATAGGTGGTCACTATGATAGAACTCTTCGTCCACTTCCTCTGGATGCACTAGGGAGTGGGTGTGGTCCTCTTCCTCCGGTTGGGAGAACCCGTGGTCCTTCACTGCCTGTCTAAAGCCCGACTCACTGTAGCTTGGACATGTCAGTACGACCTGTCAACATAACACACACTATTTACTGTCTACACACTGTAGGTAGGACACGTCAGTACGACCTGTCAACATAACACACTCTATTTACTGTCTACACACTGTAGGTAGGACACGTCAGTACGACCTGTCAACATAACACACTCTATTTACTGTCTACACACTGTAGGTAGGACACGTCATCTTATTTAGTGCACTATTTACAGTCAAACTCAGTCTTTTTGCAGACCCAATTCAACTCAAATGGGAAGGAAACATTAAAAAGACGGTGAATATGGACAGGTAGAAATATGGGTGGACGGATACAAAAATGCAGGAGCAAAAAAGGTCTTCCAAAACCATAGATATTGTTAGTTATGCCTTGAAAGTGAGTGAAAATGGTGTCACATGTGTGTTTGTAGTCCATTTCAGGTCATCAGACACATTTAAAAGTTTGTAAACTGGCTTAACAGTTAACATCCATGTGTCCACCAAAACATGTGTGACTGGCAATAATTTTATCCTGCATAAGGCCATGGGAAGGATAGAACCACATGGAAGTACTGTGTGAAGACGACTCATTCAGATGACAAAGGTAATAGGATGTTGCCTACCTTTCATCACCAAGTATTTAGACACTTTTGCTTTTAACATTGTTAAATTATATTAATTTTAACGGAAAACCGACAGTATCATGAGTTAGATGAAACTAAATGAAACGGCATCAGTAGAACTGACCTTGTGGATGCGAGTGATGTCGTCAATAGAGACAGACTTGACCCGGTCCATCATTGTGTAGCCCATTTGCAGCAGGGTGAGGCCAAAGCCCGGGAACCAGTGACTGCAGGGACATGGGAAATACACTACATGTGACATGTGTGGGAATATTAAAAAGAATGCAATAAATGATTACAATAAAATAAAATAAACTACTTTGAATCAACAATTCTGTATGATTGCTTATTTGAAAACGTTTGTCTAACCCTGTAGGACAGACAATCACACGAACAGTGTCATTGTCACTCTCTTATTCTGACTAATAAGATTGATTCTATGTGTCAACCGTTGGCCAGACTGAATCATTATCAATACTACATACAACTGTCTACTATACAGTGGGGTTGTGTTAGATACAGTGGGGTTGTGTTAGATACAGTGGGGTTGTGTTAGATACAGTGGGGTTGTGTTAGATATAGTGGCGTTGTGTTAGATCAAGTGGGGTTGTGTTAGATACAGTGGGGTTGTGTTAGATACAGTGGGGTTGTGTTAGATACAGTGGGGTTGTGTTAGATACAGTGGGGTTGTGTTAGATACAGTGGTGTTGTGTTAGATACAGTTGGGTTGTGTTAGATACAGTGGGATTGTGTTAGATACAGTGGTGTTGTGTTGTGTTAGATACAGTGGTGTTGTGTTGTGTTAGATACAGTGGTGTTGTGTTGTGTTAGATACAGTGGTGTTGTGTTGTGTTAGATACAGTGGTGTTGTGTTGTGTTAGATACAGTGGGGTTGTGTTAGATACAGAGGTGTTGTGTTAGATACAGAGGTGTTGTGTTAGATACAGTGGCGTTATGTTAGATACAGAGGTGTTGTGTTAGATACAATGGTGTTGTGTTAGATACAGAGGTGTTGTGTTAGATACAATGGCGTTATGTTAGATACAGAGGTGTGTTGTGTTAGATACAGTGGTGTTGTGTTAGATACAGACGTGTTGTGTTAGATACAATGGTGTTGTGTTAGATACAGAGGTGTTGTGTTAGATACAATGGTGTTGTGTTAGATACAGAGGTGTTGTGTTAGATACAATGGCGTTATGTTAGATACAGAGGTGTTGTGTTAGATACAGTGGTGTTGTGTTAGATACAGAGGTGTTGTGTTAGGTACAGTGGTGTTGTGTTAGATACAGTGGGATTGTGTTAGATACAGTGGGGTTGTGTTAGATACAGTGGGGTTGTGTTAGATACAGTGGGGTTGTGTTAGATACAGTGGGGTTGTGTTAGGTACAGTGGGGTTGTTAGATACAGTGGGGTTGTGTTAGATACAGTGGGGTTGTGTTAGATACAGTGGGGTTGTGTTAGATACAGTGGGGTTGTGTAGATACAGTGGGGTTGTGTTAGATACAGTGGTGTTGTGTTAGATACAGTGGGGTTGTGTTAGATACAGTGGGGTTGTGTTAGGTACAGTGGGGTTGTGTTAGATACTGAGGTGTTGTGTTAGATACAGTGGTGTTGTGTTAGATACAATGGTGTTGTGTTAGATACAGAGGTGTTGTGTTAGATACAGTGGTGTTGTGTTAGATACAGAGGTGTTGTGTTAGATACAGTGGTGTTGTGTTAGATAACACAACAAAGTGGTGTTGTGTTAGATAACACAACACAGTGGTGTTGTGTTAGATACAGAGGTGTTGTGTTAGGTACAGTGGTGTTGTGTTAGGTACAGTGGTGTTGTGTTAGATACAGTGGTGTTGTGTTAGGTACAGTGGTGTTGTGTTAGATACAGTGGTGTTGTGTTAGATACAGTGGTGTTGTGTTAGATACAATGGTGTCATGTTAGGTACTGTGGTGTTGTGTTAGATACAGTGGTGTTGTGTTAGATAACACAACACAGTGGTGTTGTGTTAGATACAGAGGTGTTGTGTTAGGTACAATGGTGTTGTGTTAGATACAGAGGTGTTGTGTTAGGTACAGTGGTGTTGTGTTAGATACAGAGGTGTTGTGTTAGGTACAGTGGTGTTGTGTTAGATACAGAGGTGTTGTGTTAGGTACAGTGGTGTTGTGTTAGATAACAAAACACAGTGGTGTTGGGTCTGAGACTAGTGCGATGTGATGTCTGAGACAGTGGTGTTTTGTGTGTGTGATAGTGGTGCTGTGCCTTCAGCAGTGGTGATATAATTCAGACGCGGATGAGAGAAGTGGACTCACTCAAGGAGAGGAATGAGACGCTCGTGTTTGCGTTTGCTCAGCTCTCCAAGCATGTTGAGGAAGACCATCATGTCAGACTGCGCACACACGGTCTCATACACGTCCTTCTTGAGCACCAGTCGTGTGAGATACATGTGGTCAGCATCGTACTCTGTCTTCTACAACATGGTCAACCTAACCGTTAATATCAGGTCACTGGAATGTTTTGTCTCACATTTGATACCTACAGGTTACAGTAACTGCATCCATATATAATATAAAACTGCTCAATATAGCAGTGTTATAATTATTATAATTATGTAATAGTATGTAAACATTAATATTCCCAAGCTATAAAAATAATTATAACATTGTTCAGATATTTGAAAGTGATACACAAACACCCTTCACATGCTTATGCACTCGGACATGCATGCATGAATATGTACACACACACACACACACACACACACACACACACACACACACACACACACACACACACACACACACACACACACACACACACACACACACACACACACACACACACACACACACACACAAAACACACACACACACACTTGATTCAAACAAGAACAATATAATGTCTTACTGTTCTAAGTCCTCTGGAGTGTTGAGATAAATGTATATATAAAAGTAACATTTACTATGTAGATGACAATTTTTTCATGGCATAAAATTAAAAATAGGTAAATTACCATATAGATACAGTCCTCAGAACTGCCCTAAACCACGTTACACTTTACTCCCTGGCACAACTGTTCAATCAAACACCATCTGGGCTTCTCTGGGAAGCATCCAGCCATGCAGCAATGAATGTGCAAAGACTATTCGTACACAAATATCCACCAATATCTATAGCCAGGTACTTATTCATACAACTGAGTCAACTGGAGCAATGTAGAGTGAAAACACTTGTTCCAGGTTTGATGCAACAACACAGGATTCGAACTTGGGTTTCTTAGTTAAGAGTAGAGTCTGAAGCTGTAGCCATTGCCCCTACTACGTCAATACAAAAAAAAATTGTCGTATAAAGTATTTCCAATCACCCAATAATTAAATCAGAAAACATTGTCAATGTGACAAGTTATACACAAAGGTGTCTATGAATGATGTAATTAATTATGACAAACAGTAGCAACGTACAAACCTTCCACCCACACAGGACATGTGGAGGGGAGAAGGCAGAGACGGGAACCTGCAACAAACCAGTCAGTGGCGTAAGCTCTAGATCACCTCCCACACACGCACGCACACACGCACGCATGCACGCACGCACACACACTTCCACCAGCACAAACACATTGTCTTTTCCAATACCAGAAATCAGCCCAGGGTGCTAAATATTACAAAAAGTTCACTGCACCGGTGAGAGTGGGAACCACAAACTTATTTGTGGGAGTGGGAACCACAAGCTTATAAACTGTTATAGGAAAGTGTCAAGTGTCTGCAACAGGTGTGTGTTACATGCAGTAGTTCAGTATGTGAATGTCGCATTTGCAATTGTGAACATTTCACAAGCCTGCCTTAATAGCTGGTATATCACAAATTGGTTATTAACACTTAGTGACCACAACTGATAATTGCTTTTTGTCTACACTGAATTATATATTGTTTGTTTGTACTAAATTACATATCATCTCTTGACACAAATACCTACACTGGTGCACTAGGACATGTACGTACACTGGTGCACTAGGACAAGCATGTACACTGGTGCACTAGGGCAAGTACATACACTGGTACACTAGGACAAGTACGTACACTGGAGCACTAGGACAAGCACATACACTGGTGCACTAGGACAAGCATGTACACTGGTGCACTAGGACAAGCATGTACACTGGTGCACTAGGACAAGTATGTACACTGGTGCACTAGGACAAGTATGTACACTGGTGCACTAGGACAAGTATGTACACTACAAGATACAAGAAGCTCTATTTAACGTCGGTTTACATGTGAATTGATAACATTAGCTCATCTGAGCTATTTTCCAGTGAACTAGGACAAGTATGTACACTGGTGCACTAGGACAAGTACACACACTGGTGCACTAGGACAAGTACGTACACTGGTGCACTAGGACCAGAGATCCACCCACCTTAGATATGATTTCAAAGTCAAAGAATATCTTGTAGAAGAGAATTCTGGTCATGATCATACTGCTCCAACACGCATCAAGGTCAGACAGCAACTGAGGAAAACAGCAATGCCAAAGGTCAATGTCAGCTAAAAAGGGAATAGAAATGGAAGCAGAGGCCAAAATCAGGGCAATGAGGACAAAGTGAAGGTCACACAGAAAGTAGATCACAGGCATATTTGCAGCCGATGAAAACAAGTTATACAACAATTTGCAAGATCAAATTTGGCTTGAAGTGGAAGCAACTGAGGCACTATTGAATATTTTATTGGGCTGTGCTGTTGCAACTTCATTCATTGGCCATAACAGTTTATTTGGAATTTTGTCAATGTTCCACATGAAGTGTTACATTTGATGTTGCACGTACATTCAGGAATATCTTACGAATATAAACGTAACACTAACAGATTCTTCTGCTTGTCACAGAGAACTAACCTTCACCTCCATGCCAGTGAGGAGGAGGAAATGTTGCACTCGGCCGTAGAAGCTGAGTCCAGTGCGGCCCACGAGGGAGTATGTGAGGGACATGATGTAGGTGGTCATCACAAGGGTGTTGGTGCAGCCGACCACGGTCAAGGGAGAGTCTGCAGACACAACGGTCAATGTCCAACGTCTTCTCATAATATTAGACGGAGCTTGTCCTTATGTTGTTATTATAACATATAAGTTTTCTATATAACATACTTGCTACATGATATTTATAATGAAGCATGAATAAGTTAAATGTTTAAAAAATCCATGAATTGCCAGCTCAGATAATTCAGATTGGGGAAAGATGGTGTGATATTCTACAGGAACAGTTCAGGCTATGTTTTTGTCTTTACAAGTTCAGACGATGACCAGTTGACCACCGTGTGACCTACTCACCCTGGTGCCAACTGACCACTGGAACGCCCCTGTAAGGCTGACCAGGCACCTCCTGGTGGACTGTCTGGGCGTACTTCTTCGAGCGAAAGAAACACTTCTTCTGTAGCAGTACTCGATCCCCGTACGTGTCCTCTAGCCTCTGAAGCACAAACACAACAATTTCTACAGCGTTACACAGTAATGTGTGGTTTAGTAAAACATTATTCAACAGAGTCGCATGGGTGGAAGATGTCACATGGGTGGATGACGTGACACGGGTAGATGTGGTCATAATAATTAGGCTTATGTGTCATGTGTGGATGACCTGGCACTGGTGGATGAAGTCACATGGGTGGATGATGCTACAGTAGTGGATGAGGTCACGTGGGTGGATGAGGTTACATGGGTAGATGATGCTACAGTAGTGGATGAGGTCATGTAGGTGGATGAGGTTGCATGGGTATATGATGCTACAGTAGTGGATGAGGTCATGTGGGTGGATGAGGTCATGTGGGTGGATGGGGTCACCTTGAGGGAGTCCCAGAACTTGTCCCTGCCCTCCCAAATGACGACGCGGGGAGCTCCTTGCTTCAATAACTCTGAACTGAGGACACCCGACCCTACAACAACATCAACAGTGTGCTCAACACTTACACATACACTAAATCTGTAGTCTTGTAGACCCACCAAACTCACTCACCCTGTGCCGGTTGACAGTGTACACGAGAGTTATAAATCACAGTTATTGTTTAAGGCCTCTGAACCAACAGACATATAAGGTTAATGACCTGTACACACCATCTCACATATCCTTCTCTTCTATAGTAATCTCAGTGGAGCCACGTCACTCCGTGTCTTCTACTCTCTCAACCGGTTGTCTCCAGCTATTGCCAACCTCTGCCACTCTCCCCCCATAGAAACTTAGCTTCTACATAATACATATTGACTATGTATTTTTACATGGAGGTAACTTAGCTGCATCTCTTTCAAAAAAATTAACATATGACACATAAGTAGGTTATAAAATATTCTATGTAATTCATACACTGTTGCAACATGGTTAAATATAGATATGTCACTCTGCCACACCAAACAAACATTAGTTTTAGTCTTACCGACTGTTTTCATGTTGATACGCAGCAAACACCCACCTGCGTTGGAGTCAAATATAACAGTATTTGGAAGTGACACGTCAAAATGTTCCTTCAAGACTGAGACAATCTTCTTAGCCCAGTCCTTGTCTACCAAAACATTTGTTTGTTTTGACTGTGGACTCTTCATCCGACTTTGATCTGTCACACTTCGATAACAACGTCTATGCAGGTGTAGTCTTGGAACAGAGTCTATAAACACCGTAGAATAATACTGATGATGTAGGACACTTGTATGACAACCCCTGTATTGCAACCAGTGTCTGCAATGACTGTGAATGTTGGACAGGAGTGTAGCACGTGGCTGTACAAAACACTGCTGCTTCTGTGTCGTGGGGAGATGGCTGCTGTGTTTATTGCCTCCATGGCAATAATGCACAGCTGACAAACTTCTGATTGTTTGGTGACAACTGCCTACAGTGAAGTTCATCTGACATGTGTGTTTCATCAATGTCCACAATGTGGACCTTATGCGAGTCTTATCCATGACACTTGTCTAGCTTCAAACTACAACTCTGTCAACTGTGACATCATCAACCGTGAAGAAGTGATTCTTGTGGCAGTGCAAGCAGAGAGACGTCTGTCACCAGCCTGCCAGACTAAACAGACAGACAACAAAATATATACAATGGATTAAGACAGTAATATGTAAAATTAAATAAATTATAACAAATCTTTGAATATAGTATTCAGTGTCCATGGAAAATAAAAATAAATTAATGTGTGTGGTTTATATGCAAAATTACATATATTAGCAAACTAAAATCTGTAACTTTACACATCTGTAGTTTGCGTAAATACACGAAGCAACTACCATTATAGTTCTTATGGTGACTATTATCATGGACATTTTTTCCCTTTTTTCTAAACACAAATTTGGTCTAACCACCCTACTATAGTCTATCATTAAAGTGACACGATCAGTTCGTGGCTTTTTATTTTATGGCAAAATCATGTTAATCAGTATAAGTTATAACTATTGTAGTGTCCTGACCACCAATAAATGTTTTAACAAAACAGAACTGACTTCATAATGTTAAACGTCGAATGTTTATAAGAATTCTGACGCTGTCACTCAAATCGCCGCATTGTCACTCAAATTCCGGAAGAGCGAGGTCGTGACCCGACGGGGGCGGAGCTACATATGACGCTCGCAATCCATCATGGCGTTCATCGTAACGCAGTTTATCTTGTAAAAGTAACGTGGCATGACTAGTTATGCAGGAGGTAAAAAGTTATTAAATAAAAAAATCTACCATATAGGCATAACATTTAATTCTTTATATAGACTAAATGGAAGTACAATCACAAAGGGGGATACTAAGATAAATTGTTGTCCTTATTGTTATGTTATATCCTTACATGTGGAGTGACACCCACATGTTTGGAGTGACACCCACCCTTTACCAATTGGGAGCCGTGCATCTGGCTGGATGTGGCAGTTAGTTAATTAGTTGTTATTGGCTATAAAGGTTTTCAAATAATAGGATATCTCTTGTCTGGTCTTATGATGTGCACACAACATGTTACAACAAATATATACCATGTTTTTATAACAAATGTAACGACCCTGGAAAAACACACCCACCGGTATATACAAATCTTACTTCATACCATTACAAATGACAACAAATACACGACACAGCTGCACGTGCAACCTGTCTACTTGTGTTCATGTGATACTGCATCACGAGATCATGCATTTCCTTCTAGGCTTTTTTTAGCCACGCCTACAACAGTTTCGAACACGCCTCATGGTCGATATGTACACAGAGTAAGCGGCCCCTTATTATGTCTATTTCAAACCCAAAAATGGGACTTGAAAACATCTTTGGCCGGTCAGGACGCTACAATAGTTACAACTGATACTGAGTAACATGATTTTACAATAAAATAAAAAGTCACGAACTGATCATACCGCTTTAATACTAATAGTCAAATAGAACGGTGTGGCTCAATTTCAAAACATTATTTTACATGTAAAGTTTTTTGTAAACTTGTTACGAATGGTAACTCAGCCTATTAAGTTAAAAACTAAATGTTGCCATAATAATTACTGTAAAATATCTTACTGAAAGAACACTCATATCCTGAATCTTCTTTATCTTTGACATCTTAGGCTAATTGTACGCCAAGTTCGACCTCACATACGGTACTATCTTGTATTATCGCCCACATGACCCAATGTGAGTAGCACAACTTGGCTGCATTGGATGTGACTGATATCATATAAGGAGCGATTCAAATTTGATATTTTGCCTGTCAACTGTGCAGTAACTGTCAACACATTACATGTTCACCAAGACTCATAATAACGTATAATATAACTATTAACGTGCATATACACCAACCGAGCCCTCGAATAACTCGTACAATAACCAGTAGATGGCACTGCAAAACAGAACTACTCAGAGCCATAATGACACTAGTCGGGTCAGAGTACAGTTAAACTTCCTGGTCTGACCCATGAAAACTGATTTTTATGTGAAGTGAGTACAGTAGGGCAGGCATACTAGTAGGTTGAGTGCGATGACGTATTTGTAGAGTAATTCACTAATTGGCGTAGTGATTTTTTTTGCCATTTTTCTTACATGACACCCCGCGGCTTTTAAAAAAAACATGCTAAATTTTGTAAATATTGACGAGCAGTGCAAAAGAGAGATATGTGATTTAGACTAAATTTGATCAGCATATCAGTGACACGAATGCAGTGACTGTGTAGTATTTTTTCTCAGGTACAGTTTCCTTATAATCTGACAAAACGTTAACATGGCCGCCAATGGGAAACTAACAGTGCTCTGTGGCTGTGCCCTAGAGGACACTGATTTTCATTGCTTTCACTTTCGAAGGAGTCCAGGCTGTTTACTTCTTCACGCACATTGCCTTTTTATGGCTGGTCTGGTGTGCAAAAGGGTCAGATTTATGACAAGCAAATTTACTTATCAATGTAGCTGACAGTATTTTCATACAAAGTAGTTATTTTATTTTAGTGAATTTATATATATATATATATATATATATATATATATATATATATATATATTTGTTTTTATATGTGTGTAGAATGAACATTAAATTACATTTTTTATTTAAAGTACTTTGACAGGTACTTTACTTTTTATAGTTTAAAAAGTACACACCTTAAAACTACTTAAGTAAAAGTACATTAAAAAACTGTTATTAAAAAGTATATATATATATATAATATATATATATATATAATATATATATATATATATATATATATATATATATTAATATTGTACTTGAGTGTATGTTGTGTTTATTGTAACATTTTTAAATATATATGTGTGTGTATGTGTGTGTGTGTGTGTGTGTGTGTGTGTGTGTGTGTGTGTGTGTGTGTGTGTGTGTGTGTGTGTGTGTGTATGTATATAAAGCTACCATATTTCTGAGGTTAAAATCTCTGTATTATCACTCTATGAATCAGGCAATCAGTTATAGGTCTTCATTCCCCTACCATTCTAATTTTCCAGTATTTGGGGAGGGGGACACTGGCTGCGTAATGTGTGGTCAGCCAGCGGACCGCACCGTGAACTTGTAATCGCGGTGTAATGTCCGCGGGCTGCGTGAAAGTTGCGTCTAGGACCGTGTTTATCCCACGAGCCGCATTTTTTTAGCATATGTCATACCGCAACGTTCCGATTGTTTAGAGGTGAGCCAATTAATGTTGTCCCATATCTTTCAATTATGTAACATGAAACAGCTTTACATACATGCTCATGATCATGTGTCACAGGTTTCTCAAATACCAACAAGAGTAGTGTCGATAATAATTATTATAGTATTAATAATAGTATTACAAGTTACAATTCTTTAGCAGACGTGTGTGCGTAATGCCGTAAACTTTGTGCACGTGAATTGCACAGTGCGCAACCTTTATATATGATTTATCTGTCAGTGGGATGCAACAATTATAATAATGGAAACGCAGATGAAACTCATAAAGCGGAGACGAAACACACAAAAAACGGAAGACGATGTCGGATGAAACACGATCACGCAACCACGTAGTCGCTCGGCTGCGTAACTTCACCGAGAAGACAGTCTGGTGGTTTAGAGCACTTTTGAATGTTATTCGTGTGGAGTTAAAAAATGCTGCCACCTCAAGGATCCTATATAATTTTGCCATAATTCCTATTTTATAAACAACTACAAATTTAATCAAACCAAAAGTTATAATTTTCATATCCAAAAACAAGATCTTTCTCTTTTACCTGTAGGGGCTTTCGTCTGATGTTAGACGCCGACTTCTTCAGTGCTAATGATGAATTACGTCATCGTACACGTGGGGTATCTCGTAATTGCCCTCATCTCTGTTCATTGGTGTCTTAATTTTGTCTTTCTGATCCAGATGGCTTCCTTTACTTCCTGTTGTTTGGCTCTTTGTCAATGATTTTCGCACAATCCCAGTCTATTATGTAATTTTCAGTCGTTACATGGTCTGTGATGGCGGATTTGTTGAAGTTTGACATTATTTTTTTCTCGCTCCTTGAGTATTTCTCATTGTTCATGTTGCACTGTCTACGTGTCCTGTGTTCGTCCAATCTCCCAGTCTCTCCAGTATACTCGCACCAGTTCTTGCATGGTATCTGATACACCAGTTCACCTTGTTCTGCTAACTCTACCTTATCTTTTGGATGTACCAACAAGCGCCTGAGGGTGGTGTGGGGACGCATGGCTGTCGCAACTCCGTACTTTTTCATTACTCTGTGTACTCTTTCCGAAACTCCCTCCACACATGGGACAACTACTTGGCTTCTGTAGTTTTTTTCTTTGTTTGTCCTACTGCCGGTCTTTTTCTTCTGTTTTGTGTTGTCTGTGACCTTTTTCAAGGCCCAGGATGGATAGCCACATTCTCTTAACTTCTTAAGGCTCCTCTCATATGTTCCATCGCTTCCTTCTTATCCCCCTCCTCTGTATTTATCGTCTCACACCTGTCCATGAGCGTTCTGACAACTCCTAGCTTCTGGTGTATGGGATTCATGTACTGGTCAATATACACGGTGGACTTCACGCTTCCATCTTCCTTTCTGGTGAATTTGGCATCCAAGAAGGGCGTACCGTTGTTTCTTTATCTTCTCTGGTGAAGACAATGCTACCCGTGGAGTCTACTGTATTGATATGTTGTTGCATTTGCTCTGCCTTTCCTGTGTGAACCAGGCAGATGACGTAACATATCTATTCCAGCTTCTCGGTTGACAGTTCTCTGGTGATGTGGCGATGATCTTTACGAAAGCCTAGAGCTACAGGTAAAAAGAAAGATCTTGTTTTTGGATATGAAAAATGAAAACTTTTGATTGGAAAAAGAACTATCCTGAGAAATGTTCAGTAAACTGCAAATTTATATATCTCTTTATTTTTGTGTTAACATAAGTTTAATGTTGAATAGTTTTTATAATACAGTATTATCTGATAAAAAGGTATCCCTATTTAATTTGTTGTATCAAATTCGGCCTGATGACTATAATATAATTATAATTAGCGTCTCTAACCTAATTTGGGGGGGGGAAAAAGGCGGCCGATCCAGAGGGAAAATTAGGGGGCCTAAAGTTTCCACCAGGGGGAATTGAACAGACAGAGTTCCATTTCCCAACGGGAGAAAATTCCCCAGAGTTAAACTTCGTGCACCGATAAAAAAGTTTGGATTTTATTTGCATTTTGAATTTATTAAGGGGGGTTTTTAATCGAGTTTTCCTCGCGACGTTTGGACATTATAATTATCACTATTTCATCCATTAATAAGAATTTGCTGTATGTCATGGGGGCTTTGCTAATTTATACGATCACAACAACGTTATTAGCAAGCCTTTTTGTTTGAATGTAACGTAAACTAAAGTTCTAAACGTGATAATAACGTGGCCGTGACTCGTTAATACGTGGTGACCAATCAAAACGCCACATTGTGAACGTGTTCTAAACGTGATTTTTCACCTCAAAACTACGTGGTGACAACGAATCAGTGACACGACAGGAACATGTAGTTTCTACGTAAAATTCAACGTCGTCACAACGACAGCGCAACGAGGCTGCCACGTGGTATAACTATGTAGATGTGTTAGCTGGACACACAGGCTATTAATTTCGTTGTATGATATGTATGTATGTATGTATGTATGTATGTATGTATGTATGTATGTATGTATGTATGTATGTATGTATGTATGTATGTATGATATGTATATATATATATATATATATATATATATATATATATATATATATATATATATATATATATAGTTGCAGATGTTCAAGCATATACCCTTATTATATTTGAAAATTAGAATACAGCGTACAAACAATTATATAATTTATACAATTTCAATTTACAATAATTATAATGTTAAGAATTAAAACAAATACATTGATTGTATATATGTTCAAACAATTCTGCAAGATTTAACATACACAACACTTTTTCTGACGAGTAGATAATGGTAGTTATGAATAATCATAATAACTGTAATATTCTTATGATATCGAATGATCATGATAATATAAAGACCATAAGCATGTGTTAATGATATCTATATATTTTATGCCATTTGACCAACACCTTCCTTCCGCAAATGTGCTAAATCGTTAACACAAATTCCATCAAATTTATGCAAGCAATTTTTAGAAAAGTTGTCTTGTGTGAATACTTACGAAAATAGATCAGTAAAAAATGATCGTAAAAAAAGCCTGCGTCAAAAACAGTGCTATTGTCCCAGATAGCATGCAAACGTTAATCTAACGTTAATGTAACGTTAGCAGAAACGTTGGAACGTTTAACGTTTAAATGCGAACGTTTGTTTTGCGTTATTTTGCTCGTTTTTTTTTAAACGTAGATCTAAGTTTAAGTTTCTAACCAAACAAAAACAACCAAAAACGAACGTTTCGGGAACGTTAGTGATTTAACCATAAACAAAATCAAACGGTTCTAACCAAATGCAAACGTTAATGTAACGTTTGCATGCTATCTGGGGTACGCGTATTATGTGCTGTGTAAAGACGTGGCCGTGCAGAGCATGTCGCGTGAATAGTGCGAGCTAGCTGATATAGTGTGTTAAAATAGGCCGAGAGGGTTGGAACACAACATTTCAAAGACCCGATTATAGTGACCTGCCAAACATTTTATGGTCGTGAGTTTGTGATTGTAAAACAAGTGTCCGCCACACGGAGCTAGTATTTGTCGCATCATGTGCGCATCCTTAATACAGTGAACGGAAGTTTATATTTACGCATGCCAAGTGAGAGCACCATACGGGTTCTAGCATTACGGAAACATCCAACATGGCTACCCAGAATGAGGGTGGGGGAAAAGATGAGATAAAAACTCAATTTATGACAAGAGAAGGAATATATAAATTAATGACGCTTTCCGAATACTCAAGACCTACACGAGGTGCATTTAATGGACAAGGAAATACCCCAGTTAAAGTTTCGTTCATTACTTTAAACGACCAGTCTGGCACTGGTGACAGGATATGTTTCAACATTGGCAAAGAGTTGTACTTCTACGTGTACAAGGGTGTGCGGAAGGTCAGTCAATCTTTTTCTACAATAAAATGTACCCATAGCAAAAGCTATTTTATATGCACCTTTCATTTGACTGTGATCTGAAGTTATCTGCGATAACTGAAGTTGTCAGCGTAAATGATAGGCCTACAAAACTATATCTGTCACCCGGCGATGGCGGTTGAGACTCGAGCTGTCACTGTCAGTCAGTGAGTCACTGAGACTGCGAGTGTCACTGTCAGTGGCTGGCGCCAGCATCCAATTTATTCTGAGTAAGACTAGTGTCCCAATCCACGTCAACAGTTTGCTTCTAACAACATCTACTGTAGCAAAGTACTGCAGTAGTCTATGCGCCATGCCTGCGTGTACAGATGATATATCATTTAAGTCCGATAATTTAAAACAGTTTAAACCAGTCTGACATAGTGCCATACTCATATAAACATAGTGAAAATATATATAATGTCATGGCTTTTGCATAGATGAGGACACAATTATGTGTTGTGTAGCACCAAATTGTATGTCATACCTGTGAACAATTAACGAATGGTTAGTGAAACATCCAAAGAATGTGTTTTCCACAGTTCTGGCAATCAAACTAACATTTACAGTGAGATTGATTGGTTAAATACGATGCATAGGAAATGGGATGAAATTAGGAAATCTGTCAATATTTTACAAAAAAAATAAAACATCAAATTTGCGATGATCAGTGTTATAAACATTGGTTTACTAATTAATCATATTAAAATATATATATATATATATATATATATATATATATATATATATATATGACGTCACATATGTATGGTTGTAATAACACAACTGTATGGTCAGGAACCACTTTGATTTATGTACGTAGAATACATGAGTCACATTTACAAGATGTAGATGTAAGACTACATTTGATTTTTATGTAAGCAGCAACTAAAATATTTCCTCATTTCCTACCATATTTGGCCAGACATTTATTGACAATTTCACAACATATTAACCTCCACTGACAAAAATACTCTGGAAAATTTGTGAACTTTGAATACTCAGTTTCCCACAAACCACTTTCAAAAATCTGTGCTAGAACCAGACAGATAGTTGCCCTGATGACATCACCATCCAGAATGACACCTGTATCAAATTCATCATTTATGCATAACATATAATTACTAAGTATAATATTACACGCTGAATTGAATATATTAAATAATTGAACACGTTTGTTTTTGAAATTGTTTTTCCACCGTAACTTGTTGGTGGTTTCAAGCTCCTGTGATGATATTTACCTGTAGTGATGATATTTACCTGTCCCCGGTTATGGTTACGCCAAATGAGTTTGTTTGTTATGCCTCTGAGCTTGAATTTTGTTAGGATATAGGTACTATAGAAGAGTTAAAATTATTATTATTATATTACTATTGCCACAATTACATTTGAAGAATTACTGTTACATTTTTCATTGAAACTATGGAATAATACATGGTTTGCATAAATATGTACCACACATTTTTTTCTTACTAAGCGTTTAAGGATAGAACATATTTTGTATATATTTCTATGCTATTACTACCACTACTATTATAGTAACGAACGACAAAAGCAGTGTCACTGTCACATGATTTAACTTGATGTTTTATAATCAGTGTAATTAAAGTGTAATGAATATAAATATAGTAAGCCGGATTTCACATAGTTTGTTGCTTTGGGGCTGCAGTGGGGCAGCAATCATAAAACATGGTGAAACTAGTGGAATATTCTTTTCTTGTGCATAATAATCAGACTGCAGATAAAAACAATTTAAATTGAACTTTGAAATGATAAGTAATATACATGTATAAAAGTACTAGGTCAGTTGCAATTGCAGTGCTTCCTATTACTATTAACAGTTCTTGATCAACCTATTACTATTATTTTACTATTACAAGTGTACTTCAACAATGTTGTTAAATATTCACATGTTAATATTATCCCAGGCATGGTCATGTACCTTACTGGAAACATGGAAATGCCTGTTTGTAACAAGATTTAACAAGATTACCACCTAGAGAATCAAATCTAGATGGCAGGTGCCAGGTGGACAAGGAAGCCCTTTGGCTATCGAGAGTCCAACCTATCTATTTAAGTGTATCCTGCCCTTCTGAAGTATATGTTGATTTTATTTTTAAACATACAGTAATGGTTAGCTATTTGCTGACATATTCGTATATATAGTTTCTGCAGTTTGTGCAGTATCTTTAAAATTTAACAACACTGCTGATACTGATAGTTGTAAGCTAATACATACATATAGTTGGTGGTGAATAGATGAAGAAGTACGGTTTAAGGAAAATCCGGTCCCTGCATCATGCAACATCTACCAGCAAACTCAGCAGTTTTGCTTTGACCAACTACTTTGTAAACAGCCTGTTATTTGTATAGGTGATTTTTGAGGACATTGAACACACACCTAAAGATCCTAAAATAATGTAAGACATTAAGTTTGCGAGACATTTCTACAAATTGGCTAGTTTGGAAAATATTAGATGAGGTGGGTGAAAATAATAGCAAGGCAACCTGCATCACTGAATGCTTACCAGGAAAACACCAACACAAATTTATAATATTGTTATTGTTAATGTGACATGGTCATAGACAAAATAGGGGTGTGATATGTTACTAAATGGTTTTGCACTATCACATTACCAACAATGCAATTGAATGCATTATCTGTATTCTTTAAAACTGAGTAAACCAGCCACAGGACATCCAACTCAGAACAAATTATGGCTTGTGCTAAACAAAATACATGTAACTTTCAATTATTAGTACACAAATATGTGTTTTGCTTTATGAAATAACTGTACTTTTCCTATTAACAGTCATAGCGAAAATAATCGTAATTTACGGATGGATTCCATGCAATTTATTGCTTCAGTATTCAGTGAACAATGTGATATATTTCAGGCTGCTGATTTGACAAAACCAATAGATAAGCGGGTATACAAAGGCACATTCCCAACCTGTCATGATTTCAACCAGTTGACTGCAACAACGGACTCAGTCATGCTGTTGGTTGGCTTCACAGCTGGTCAAGTACAGCTGATTGACCCGATCAAGAAGGAACTGAGCAAACTCTATAACGAGGAGGTATGTTTACATGAAATATTTTTGCTAGAATTTTTAGAATCACATTTTGGTTTATTTGTTAATAGTTGAATTTTGAAATGACGAATATATAGAAATGCCACATGCATTAGGGCCATAAGCAGGGTTCTTCTGGTGGTCCTGTTTGGTCTCAACCACCTCCCCAGATGTCTACATAAGTATGTATCAAGCCTGTCCAACCTTTCACTTGAAACATATAAAACATGTCTGCTACTTTCTAGTCAATTTCAGAGTACTGAAATTATTTGAAAATTACCAAACAATTATTTATCTTGTATACAACTTATGACTTTCAGATCGTTGATCGTTTTGTGCATCTTCTTGTTATTGTCCACCATTGTTGTTGTCACTTGTGGAGCAACTTCGGGTAACTACAGTTAGTTACATTGTTCATGTCTTATGAGGGACCATGACTATGTATAGACAATGTATTTATATAATATGTTTATAATAGTGATTCAACAGTTAGTTTATTTAATTTGATTAAAGCTGTTGTTAAATGTCTTAGACAGACGTTTATGTTAATAATTCTTGTTTAAAAAAATGTTGAAAGGCTCATTATTAAAGGGATTCTTTGGGGCCTGAAAGGGATGCCTTTGTGTCCCAAAATGTTATGAAAAGGAATTCATTTGAGCACTTTAAACTCTGTAAACAGTGTAATGCACACAAACCTGTTAATATAATTATTTCATGTAATTCTATGCATTTATTTCATTGTAATTATATTTTACTAATCAATAATAAAAGGCAGAGCCCAAACTATAACCTCAGTGTGCAGTGTGCAGAGTTATTTGGGACACTAAATTATAAAGAGTTTATATTCTCAAAGAATCCCTTTTCATTATAATTTGAGACATGAAAGTATCCCTCTAAGTATGAAGTGTAAATACCTTTATTATAGATATCTATCGCTGAACAATTATTATCATTGAATGTCAGTTTAGTCCTTTTCAATGAGTTTGTATATTCATGGCTGCTAGTAAAACTTACACTTTTTACATTTGTGCTTTAATATCTGACATACATAAAATGCCAGCTTCTAGTCATTAACAACTTGTCAGCTGACAAACAGTCCAACATGTAGATGCATTCATCCTTATTGCCCTAGGTGGTACTGATGACCACACATTTTGTGTCTTGACGGATGGACTATCCATTAGCCGATAAGTTGTTAGCGACTAATTGTTGACAGAACTCATCGATGTTTATGCCTCAGTCTGGGTTTATATAACGTATGTTTGTAATACTTTTCTTGGTGACTTCGTATATTTGTAAGTATAAGGCCAGTTTCACAGTAACTATACCACAAGCGTGAGTGTCTCCATACTCCAAATGTTTAAAATCACTTAGTTTCAACATAAGTTGAAACCATAATACCCTAGGTATATGTATAAACTAGAATGCTACAAGGAAGGCATATATCACACAATTTAACAGAAATAGTTGCAATCCATGATTCCATGGTAATTTTTTATATTGGAAATATCGAGGCAAAAACTAGAGTACAAAACAGTCTTTCAAAGTAGTACAAAAACATCTTTAAATAGCATAAGATTTTTTATTTGGGTTTGTCCGTACCGTTTTTAAATATACAATTCCAATTTATTAGAACAGTTCAGTATTAAAATCATAAAAATTCAATTACCATCGCTTATAGCCCTGAACACCTACAGTATGACACAGTACTTTACGTGTTACTGCAGCTTATATTTCAATACTGAATTTTTACCAAACTCTGCTTTTTACCAGTAAATTTATTTATAGTCAAATTATAACAGATTGAGCTGGGTAATATTGATTTGTTTGTTTGTTTGTTTGATAGAGGCTGATAGACCGGTCAAAGGTGACATGTATCAAGTGGATCCCAGGCTCCCCCAACCAGTTCCTGGTGTCACATGTGAGTGGACAGATGTATGTGTACAACGAGGAGCTGCCGTGTGGGACAACGTCTCCCCACTACCAGCTCTTTAAGCAGGGCGACGGATTCTCGGTGCACACGTGTAAGACAAAAAGTACTCGCAACCCCCTCTACCGGTGGCTGGTCGGGGAGGGTAGCATCAATGAGTTCGCGTTCTCGCCGTGTACCAAGTACGTGGCGACAGTGAGTCAGGATGGCTTCATGCGAGTGTTTGACTACAACTCGATGGAGTTGGCTGGCATGATGAAGAGTTACTTTGGCGGCTTGCTGTGTGTTTGTTGGTCGCCGGACAGCAAGTACATCGTGACGGGAGGCGAGGATGACCTCGTCACAGTGTGGTCACTTAATGAGAGGCGTGTCGTCTGTCGGGGTCAGGGTCATAAGTCATGGGTCAATGTGGTTGCATTTGATAGGTACACGACAAGTGTTTGTGATAATGAAATGTTGGATTTTAGTGGTAGTGACGATGACTTCAATCACATGCCGCACGCAAACACTGGTTTACTACACGAGGCGTTACGGACGTCCACGCGGTCAAACACGTCAAGGGGGTCGAGTAAGAGTATAGACAGTAAGGGAGTAAACATGATCACGTCATACCGGTTTGGGTCGGTGGGTCAGGACACAATGCTGTGTCTATGGGACTTGACGGAAGACATTCTTCGCATGCCGGTCGGTCGCCATCGGACTAGCACTGTAGTGTCACAGAACGCATGTGGCGTGTCGCCAAAGTCAAACAACAGCGTGCCGTCACAGAACTGTGTAACAAACATGACATTAGACAATGCAGTGCCTCACCACAGTAGCAGTAGTAGTGGCGTCACAACGAGTCTGACGCAAAAGTTTGCAACATTCACGCTCGGCGACCGCAAGGAGAAGGACCATGACCGTAAAGAACACAAACGCAACTTCAGTTTGGGCAGTAAGAACAATGACAAGGTGATCCGCACAATCGATGACTCCTTACGACTGCTCGGTACGCCGTCATGTCCGCGGCTAGACGATGTGTTACTGCTGGAGCCACTAGTCTGCAAGAAGGTGGCACATGAGAGACTGACTGCGCTCGTGTTTCACGAGGACTGCATGGTCGCTGCCTGTCAGGAGGGCTATGTCTACACATGGGCTCGACCTGGCAAAGTCGTAAGTTTACGTTCCATTATCTGTAATTCTGTATACTGTTGCACAATTCATATTTAGGCAGGGCTTTATGCAGGACCAAATTTTTGCCAGTCACACATGTTTTGGTGGACACATGGGTGTTAACTATTAAGCCAGTTAACAAACTTTTAGATGTGTCTGATGACCTGAAATGGACTACAAACACACATGTAACAACATTTACAGTCATTTTTGAGACATAACTGAAAAATATATAATGGTTTTGGAAGAATTTCTTTTTTGCTCATTCATTTTTTACCTGTCCACCCATATTTCTACTCGTCCACGAGGGGTTTTACTCGTCCAAATGATGGGTGGACGGGTCTTTGCATAAAGCTATGTATTTAGGGCACTGTCAATTGGCCTTTTATAGATATGTACAGTGTTGACGAGAGCTGAGATCAATTAAATTCAGTCAATTCCAGTTTCCGCCTCAATTCATTGCAATTCTTTTTATTCAATTCTAATATTTTTTTTCAATTCCATCAATAATCATTCAATTCCAATTCCAGTTCCCGCTCCAGTTCTCATAACAAAAATTAACCATAAAATTATACGATTAACAGCATACAGCATGTTATTGTAATATTTTTGAAACACTAGATCAGCACATTAAAATGGCTTTGATTCACTGACACGTAGCGTAATGAAGCATGTAGAAATAAGATAAACAATTAACTCAGAATATTTCAATGCACCAACCAGTGTTTAAACGTCAATACAAGCCAGGTGTTCAAAACTGATTGAGTACCTAAGAAGAACATACAAAACCACTGAGTAGCTACTGGGTAGTACTGGCTGGGTAAATACAATTATATATTTTTATTTTTACAGCATTACATTTTATATACATGTAAATGATGGTTGTCACATTCTGGTTATAACCTACAAGTATGCAATTCCATTTACCTGATGATGTTGGCAATTTGGCATCCAGTAACAGTATAAAATATTAAATATCAATGTAAGTCATCCATCAAGTCTGTTTCAATTGACTGTATTTCATTTAGACAGCTAAAAAAACTTGCACTAGAGAAGATATTTGAATACTTGTGAGTTCTTGTCAGTCAATTAGAAAAATTGTTGATGTACACTGCAAATGTTGCACGGAATTGATGCCACCAGGGAAACAAAAGTTATGAGTTGAATTGTAAGTGTAACATTACCACAGCAGCCGCTGTTGGATTTGGCCAGATCGTATTCAAAACTTCAAAATTGTCATCGGTCAAGCAGCTTATACGTTGTTCACTCTGCGTTAAATAACACATATATAAAATCGCTAGGATGACAACATAATATTGTTTACAATGGTGAATTGTTTTCAAATTAATTTGGTGCCCTTTTCGTGCATGATGTTGCAAAAATGCGTGTCAAAATTATCATGTCAGCGGTGCTTTGCGATGATGATACAACAGGTCGCAGCAAATCGAAAACACACACTCATAAACTAATATTTGTAAATTGACTGCCACATTTTGTGGCTGGCTAATTTAATTAATTAATATGTTGCTTTCTACTGCTTGATTTATAGTTTACTAATTGAAACATTTACAGCAACGTCAGTATTATCACGTGATAAAGTTAAAACTAAAGGTGGGTCTCCACTTTTTTCATACAAATGCTATATCCAATATAAATTATATAACAGCTGTTAAAAACTAGTACATTTTGTAGTGCCATATGCATAAAGCTAGTTTTGCTAAACCTTGTTTAACTTAGACCTGTGGTTTAACAAAACCGGCACTTAACAAAACGACTGGTCTAAATTGTGTCGTATCCATCAAGGTGATTTAGTTGTGGCCGAGCAAAACCACTGGTCTAAATTGTGTCGTATCCATCAAGGTGATTTAGTTGTGGCCTAGCAAAACCACAGGTCTAACTGTTTTTTTCACTCTAAGATTCTTAGATTCTTCTAAAAATGTGTTTTGTGTATAGTAAACTGTAGATGCGAATTTGTTGCAAAAGTGTGGACAATTGTCAGCAAGTCAAAACAGGCTCCACATTTTTATAGGGAGAAGGAGTTGTCGTGATCTTTTACTTTCTGTCATAACCATGAAAACAACCACCTACAGCCGAAAAACGTCTCACATATTTCCTAATGAAGACAATTCACAATACAGGTTTCTCTAGAAACAAACGCTTATGTGTAATTGAAGACTAGTGCAGTAATCAATTGCACAAGACTATAAATAGTTAATTTATCAGAAGCATAAATCAGATAGTTGTTGACAGAATTGAGTAATCAGAACAACACAGAAAAAGTACTGATGACTGATGAGTATTTCAGATGTTATTTCATAACAATGAACAATGCGTGCTGACTGTTGTCAATATTGCTGACTGTTGTCATTATTGTTGTAGGGTCTAGCACAACAGCACACAGTGACAACACCGCCACAAACCCTCCCCTGCCAGCCTCCAGCCTTAGGAAGCACAGCTTTATAGCCAAGGCCTTCTCCTCACTCAGAACATGGTAAGACATCAACATCTCAGTTAAGCAAGGGTTCCATCAACTATGACATAATTGCACAAGCAAGCAGACTGGTTGTATTGGATACAAAATAATTTTTTGGAAGAGAATTGAAAATGAATGAATAAAACAGAGTTTCAGAAGAAGCTTTAAATTACAACTTTAATAAAATATGCATTGATCAGATACATAGGAACATTAGTATTAGTGAGCACATATACATTGTTGGTTCACATGAATATATAAAAATAAAAAATAAAATCTAGGTCAAGTATCATTGAAGATATAGGTCACTGAACTTTGACCCGATTCGCATACTGACCGCTACATTAATGCCTGTAACTATGCTATTAATAAAGATAGAGAAACAAATACTATATCATTGGAAAGCCAATAAACGTGTTCATATAACTCATAAAATAAATAATGTAAATAAGAATGTTGTAATTTTTGAACTTTGACCTCAGATACCCAAAAATGTATCGTCGGATTTTGCTAATATTTTGTATAGAGTATCCTATACTATTGCAGAAGAGTCCCTGAAAATATTGGATTGGGCAAATAATAATATTCAGAGATACATTAAATTAAGTACACCTGTAGATGAAAAATTACACCAGTGCAATACAAACTTAAAGCACAATCTCTGATGTATAAATCCAGATATGTATATATGCTCACCAATTATATAATTGCTATTCAATATATTAGGGGTTATTGTTATGCAATTACCAATCAGAGGGACAAGATCATGCACATGTAAATTTTATCAGAGCAATGTTGAATCATACAAATGAACAAATTGTATTACATAATACACGGTATACATATGGTTAGCATTGCAGATTGAATTGTATTGACAGTTGGTCAGCTTCATGTGTGATGATTGCAGTTTCATTAGACTGAGAGATAATATGTGAAGTGATCTAAAAAAGGTGAAGTACTTTGTAATGAAATTTTTAATTAGTGAACATAATTATATACATTATATGGATTTACACATCAGACACTGTGCTGTATGTTCGTATTGGGTTATACAGTGCTATCCTGGTGCAATTTTTCATTCACAGGTGTACTTAATTTAATGTATCGCTGAACATTATTATTTGCCCACTCTAATATTTTCAGGGACTCTTCTGCAATAGTATAGGATACTGTGTACAAAATATTAGCACAATCCGAGGATACCTTTTTTGGGTATCTGAGATCAAAGTTATGTGTGCATGTTTATTGGCTTTCCAATGATATATTGATTTATCTCTAGCTTTTTTAATAGCCAACTTATAGGCCTTAATGTAGTGGTCATATGTGATCTGGGTCAAAGTTCAGTGACCTATATCTTCAATGATACTTGACCTAGATTTTTATTTTATTTTGATATACTCGCATGAGCCAACAACTGTACTAAATTTCATCAAAATTGGAGTCGGGTGATGTTTTGAGTGATTGATTTGACATGGAATGACCCATCAGTATCTCAGTTAAGCATGACTTCTGCCAACTGTGACATAGCCAGCCACATATTTTTATTTATTTTACTATTTGAATGTTTCAAAATCGAGATACAACTACAGGTGTAGCAGTATTTATTTACTAGAAATACTAGAAGACTGCGGTGTCCTGCCAAAAGTCAGTCGTGTTTACCTGTAATGACAGGAAGAAGCAGTAGCATTATACACTGTATTGGTGTGTATTATATATAATTACTGGTCAGCAGGTTTTACAGAGGTGGTCATTAGGCAAGGCTGAAGAAAAACAAGTGACTCTTGTGTCAATCGTTTGACAGTACTACATAATATTAAATCTTGTTATGATTATTAGAATGTTAACTATATTAGAACAATTCAATATTTCAAAAGGCTCTGGAATTTCATGTTTTTAAAATCATTGTAAAGGAAATTATGCCATCTACAACTATGTTACCGGATGTTGGAAACATTCTGCATGTTTTTAAAATTAGTACCGGGTAATGTTTGAAAATCATCACCGGTTAACATAGGCACAAACTTTGCTCGTCACGTGTTAGCATTTAGTTGAAGTATGTGAGTACATGATGCAACCAAACACTAGTGTGTGGCAGGCTATTTCTGCAGACATGCTGAAACAATAGAATGTTTCAGTAAAGAAACCAAGTTTATTTTAACAACAGTGTCAGTGTCCAGTTACAATTTATCAATATGGAAACATTTTGGAAGAGTTTGCAGAGGGATTAAGTGTTGTGTATTTGAGTTTGGGCCTATTTGCAACCTCTTCTAACTTTATATGAACCTTTTTTGCCTAATTGCACATTTATGTAGCATGTTAGATGTGTGTTAACAATAGGGTCTGTCTCTCCCATCAGCCAAGTAGTGCTGTATCAGACCTAGAAAGCAGCACTTAGAAGGTCCACTTACAACACAGCACTTACAATTGCAGTGCACCTCTTCTGGGTGGTTCTGTAGCTAAGTGGTTAGAGCATCAGCCTCTCAATCAATTATGGGTTCAAATCCTGTAGCTGCCCTGCCCTTGCACGAGTTCATTCCCTCCAAATTCCCTTCACTTAGCTGTGTAAATGAGCACAGCTGTACCTGGCCATGTCATCAACAGTGATGGATTTTCATGTAAGCAGTCTTTGTGCAGTAACTGCCGCATGGCTGAATGCTTCCCAGAAATGTCTAATCCACAGGGTGTTTGAATGACAATAATTGTTGGGCTTTCAGCAGTCATAAAAATACCAAAGATGTCAAGTTTGAACAATTGTTTTATATTTACCATGGTTCCATGCTCATCAGATGATCACCTATCCCATTAAGGCAAAGTCATTCAGGTGTTTCAGCCCCCTTTACACAAATTACATCAACTGTAACTAAATGAAAGTTTCATTGTTTTCAGATGGATGTTCTGAAAGTGAGGGTGTTGCACCTTCCTTCTGCTGGTGTTTGACACTGCGACCCCTGGTGATGGTTCTTCACAGCACACTGCCGTCTGCCAGAAACAACCCACATACTCCCAGCTATTCCTCCACAGAATACTGCAATCTAATCGTTGTCTTTCAATCAGGCTCAGCTTGAATGTTATTCATGTTTCTGCATTCAAGTCTGATAAAGTTATTGTACATTCAGACAAGTAATTAAGTTCGTAATATTACAGCAAAGTTTGTGTTTTTGGCAAAGATGAGTTGTTATTTAATGGAATCATACAGTTAAATCTGTATATGTGGTTTAGTAATGGGTACAAGTATTGCTTCAAAATATTCTGACAACTGCACAGTTGCTGTCTCCTTGCAGGCAAGTTTGCTATGATAACATACAGGTCTTCAGGGAGCAGCCTGTTTGTCTCCTTGCTATGATAACACACAAGTCTTCAGGGAGCAGTCTGTTTGTGTCATTCTTTCCATTCATGTCACATGCTACACATCACTATATATTTTGTCACTGGACATTTCACACAAAATAAGGATATATTTGGCAAAACCAATGTATTTCAAACGGAATGGTTACTAAAATATACTTAGCAGTTACACAATTTTGCCACAGCTTAACTACTTTAACAAGTTGCAGTCACTTAGAACAACTACCAACAGGAAATATATGGTGCTTCGTTATCTCAAGATTGAAATCATTGAATGCAAACTGTCTGATTTTCATTTGTGAAATCTGCAGTGCAAGGTTATCCAGCATTGGTGAAATGTCCCAATATTGTCTCGTACATTGGGCTTTCTTGTCTAGTCATGTCGTTGTGACACTTCGAGCTAAACACTTGGACACATTGATTTATATTGGAGTGTTATACATAACCTGCCTCCAGCTTTCACACAGACGTACCATGATGTTTTGCTTTCAAACTATGTATTCAGATATCGACTATGCTCAGATATTTAGATGCCAGGTTTTTGGTACCAGGTGCTTAGGTGCAATGTCTGTTTTGTACAGAGCATGAATGTCAGACACAAAGAAATTTTCTCAAACGTTTGCAGTCCAAAAAATGTATAGTGTCCAAACTACCTTTCACATCCATCAATATGAGGTGTGGCATGTTCAGTTCTAAGCCATCCGAAATTGCTGCAGAAATGTTGTTTATATGGGCAAACTGGTTCATGAAATGCTCATGATTATTTGTCAGGGAGATATAGAATGTCCACGCTGAACAGTGCTGCTGAACAAATTCAGCTAATGTGGCTCGATTGCCAAGACAGTGATGTTGCCAGGTTTTCAAAACCTACGTACATTAACGTTTGTTCCAGCCAATAAATGGATTCAGTAATGATTTGTTCCCCATGAAGGGCCATGATATAATATAGTAACTGCTAAACCACCATCACCACTCACCGCTGGTAATATGTAATGCTGTATGTTTTGCAGGACTTGATGAACCCTCATACAACCCCTCTTACAAGCAACTTCAAGTTGCTAATGCATTATTCCAAGACACCAATGTTTCAACCTGGTCTGCGTAATAAGAGCAGTCGTAAGACACATACACACCAAAAGAGAGTTGGACACAACGCTAAGATCTGTGTACAAGGAAAGTGAAATGAATCGTACCCAGATACAAACTAACCTTTCCATTTGGAATATTTATACTTGCTTTTTGCACCTTTGTTTCATGAGATCACATCTTGTTGCCGATACCAAATGCGGGGTCAGAGACCATTTGTAAAAAGTTACACAGTGGAATGTGATTCAAATGACTTTACCTGTTCTTCCTTTGTAATTATTTTGTGATTCCAGAATAACTATGTCGTTGAAGAAATAAGCCAATTACATTTAATAAGTAAGTTTTTAAATGGAGCATTGCAGCTGCAGAATATTCAAGTTGAAAACAAACCATTCAAATTGTATACTTGTTACATTTATGAAAGCAGACAAGGCTATTCACATGATCTTTTGATTTTGGGCTCACTTTATTCCTACATTCAATAACATTTGAGTGAACACCCTGCTATTAATTATAGCTCAAAATTATGATTCCATGTACAAAACAAACAAGGTCGCATTAAGGAATAAATATTGTTACACGCATAGAAACACAACACATTTACCCACAGAACAACCAGAGGTCGACTGCAGTGTACATGTAGATATAATTTTATTACCAAGTCCACAAACAACACGTGAAAAATACATTCTTCATTTTTTCTCTGTTTTGTGTAACATTCAGCAATTTTAATTCGTTTTAAGCTCGCTGTGCATGAAATTAACTGTTTTGAAATGTTTGTTCATATGCCAGTGTCACAACGATTGTCGATCTACCTCTTCTGAAAGTGACTCATCCAGTTGCATGGAAATTGGTCATAAGTGAATCTAATTGTATAACAAAACTACAGAACAGAAATGCTGGTAGTGTTCCATGACTTAGGGCATGCAATGGGAATCAGATGGCCTAGCAGTGACAACGCCAGCGAGTCACCGGTACTAAACACAGTGATACAACCAAACATGTTCAGTCGGCGGGGAAGATACCATATTACAACATATCGCCAGGAATGTAATTAATATTAACAATGGCTATATTTATATGTGTGTATAATAAATGATTAGTGCTTATTTGTTACAAACCACTTGTCGTTGTTTATGGGAAATCAATGATATGCAGCTGTTCTTGTCTAAGTAGGTTGAGAAAATAACATGAATGACACATGCTATAGGTAGGGCCTGCTGGTGCCTTAAGTTAAATTCACGAGGGTACCAAAACTAAGTAATACTTTATTAAATCTTTTTTGTGTGACTGAAATGATTATCCTTATTGAAAAATGTACACCCAACCTGCATTGTTTGGGAATTTTATTCTGTAGATTCCTTTCTTTGAACACTGGCAGCCAAGTAATTACATCAGTATAGGGCTTTTGTTGTGGGTGTGCCTATTCTTTATATGCTTCCTTCTAATGTTAAATCAGTTGAAAATATTGCTAAATTCTGCCGTGATACCTTTACAACCTTGCCTTTCCACCATAGCTCCTTGGCATATCAATCAATCTGATGGCAACTGGATTTGTTTATCAACTTAGTCTTCCAGATCAATCACCTAGTTTGTACTGATGCAACTCTGAGCTTGGTTTCTAAGGATTTAGAAGTTACCTAATTATTATTTAATCTAATCATCCACATTATTTTCCCCAAAACCGACAAATCTTGATTCAAGCCAAGTAAAATAAATTATCGATTTCTCGGCATTGTTAAAAAGCCTAAAAGGTGAGTTTTTTGGGTTTCCGTTTTTTACATGTTGATGGATAGTTATTCGACAATCAAAATGGTCAATTGAAAAATTTCAGATGTAGGCCACTTATATGAACTAGACGGATCTTCTGTAGTGCAAAACCCCTACTGGGGCATCGTGTACTAGTATGGTTGGTCGGTTTCATGATGGCTGGCTTTGTTATCTGGAAGTGGAATAAGTGTGTTGGTGCTTGGGAATATGGGATTGGGGTGGGTGGGAAAAAGTATAGGTCAGTGATGGTGGTGCGGTAGGGGTGGGATGTGGAAGGGGGCAGGGGTGGTGGTGTGTGTTGTCTATGGGAGGTACCTGAAGAGTGTAGTTGTCAGGTTAATAATATCCTGCAATGCACCCTTGAAGGTGTCCAGGTTGTTGGAGATAAATGCATTAGAAGGAAGTCTGTTCCACTGTGCTATTGTTTGGGGAAAGAAATTGTATTTGTAGTAGTTGTGGGAGGTGGATATTTGTCTGTATTTGTATGGGTGGTTGGGTCTTGTTTGGCAGTGTCTGTCTAGGAGATTGTAGTTTTGTACATAGTGGAAAGTCTGGCCTCAGTCCTCTGTTGTAGGGTTGGTCAGGAGGGCAGAGGTCAAAGTAAACACAGATACTTCCCAGCTATAATTATGGACCACAAACCTTGCTGCCCAGTGCATGGTTGTATATGGGTCTCACACCAGGCAGCAGTATTCAAGGTGTGGTCGGACCAGACTCTGATAGGCATGGCCCTTGATGGACTGGGGAATGGACTTTATAGTTCTCTTGATGAAACAAGCTTTCTGTTTGCTTTATTGGTTCCAGGAGAGGTTGTTTGATATATTTATACCACATACTTATATGCACATATAAGTCCATGTTTATACCAAGTTGTGTTGCTACAGGAACTGCTCTGAGTGTTTCGTCATGTATTCTGTAGGAGTTATCTATTTTGATCTAGTAATGTGCATTACTTTGCATTTAGAGGGGTTTAATGAGGCCATTATTTTACCAAGATTGTTCCCAGTCAATCAGTCTGTCAAGGTCATGCTGTAGGTTATCTTGATCAGTATGCTTGTTAATTTTTCGGTAGAGCCCGGCAAAAAGTTTGAGGGAGAAATATGGGTGGGCATGTCATTTATATAGAGAGGAGGGGGCCGAGAATGGTCCTGTGCCATGGAACTCCAGAGCTAACGTGTACCTAACCCATAGATTATAAAATAGAACACACTAGTAGAACTAATAGTATTGGTCAGATTTTTTTAAATCCAGAGGTGGGTTTCTAATTCCATCAAGCATGGTCCAATTTGTGAAGGAGTTGATGTGTGTCAAAAGCCTTAGAGAAATCTAGCAGTATCATTAAGTCTCACAAGAACGCTTACGTCTAAATCCATGTTGTTGCATGGTCAGTGAGGATATTGTGACATTTAATCAAGATGGTTATGCATTAATTTGGAATGATGTGCTAAAAATTAAGTAAGAGATTGGCCGATATTAGTAGCAGTGGTTCTGTTATTCTTGTAAATAGGAATTTCAACTAGTCAGCCACCATTTAGATAGGTTTCACACAAACAATGACATGGTTCGTGGAAATTTCGTCAAAAACGGAGATGTTCCTGTTTGAGTTGACGCCGTGGAATGAATAACTTCACGCACGCATGTGCTAGATTGGACGATTTCATATAGTATTAAGTCGGTAACCCTCTTTAGTTATGGGACACTGTTGTCGGTGTCAACATCCAATGAAGCTGGCTATCAAAGCAGAACATTCCAGCCATTTCTTGTTCGATCATGTTCAAAATAAATTCTGCTAGTTGATAATCTTCGACCATAAACTATCACAACCGGAAATTACATCGCCACGTGCGCTTTCCGGATGGCAACGGCCGCTTTCGAGAACGTAGGAACTACTTGTTCGGGAAATAGCGTATGGAACATGCTAGAATGTTCGAGATGTCAAAGTACGTCTATTGTAATACTACGCCATGAGTTATAGTTCATTAATCATGTATGTTTCTTTATTGACGTATATAAAATATATGTAAATAGTTGTGTTATTTCGATATATTTATCATGAGGTGCACGTATTTTGTTGATTAGACCAACAACAGTAAAGGTGAAGCGAAATTGTTAGTCTAGAGCCGGTGGCGCAACCCGGAAGTGACTGTATGTATCCCTGCGCCCCGGCGTGGTTAGAAATATCGGCTCAGATCCTTTCTTTCTTCAGTTTGCAACCAGCAGAAGAGAGCGTCGAGGTTGACGGCGTCACTTGAAACTGAATTTAGTGCGACTGAAGTATATTTTGACTTCGTAGTTCAATACAAAGTCGGTGAGTATACATGAAACAATTTATGTAGACATAATATTGCTGTAACTTTATAGCCAAATTGTAGTCAGAACTAAACGACAGAATTAACCCAAAATAATTGTATCGCATTTTCTGGAATGATCTCATGACTAATCTATTCTTTCTTTCTGAATTATTTTTACAGAATAGATCAAGTCATATTTCTATATTGTAGCTATTGCCGCACATTAAAAAAATAATCAGAACCACTTTGACCGATCGTGGACCAGAACCAGCGTGGCCGTGGACTTGTTTCGTCTTGCACGTGGCCATGGATATGGGTATCGGTTTGAACACGTGCTGTGCCTGGGCTTAGGATCGGGGGGGTAATACAGAATGGTTTACTGAATGAATGATGGCAGTACTAAATTCCAAGCAGCACTTCAAACCGAAACTCTTACAGATTTATACTTGTAAGCACAGTACTCGTAGTCTTTCAAAAAATCCTGCATTTTAAGGCCAGCTTTTGGAAAAATGATGCCAAATGATTAGTTATTCCAACCAAATATTCCAGGAAAAATCTGTTTCATGCATTGTAATCAGAGTCGGACATTTGTATTCCTAATTGAAAAACAATGTTTTGTGACTATTTAGTTTTGATCCTTACTTAAAGAAATAATTGTTGTATCTAAATTATAGCTTTATCAGGTACTAGGTAATATGTTCTTTGTACATTATGCTACCAAAATTATTTCGGGATTCACCAGTGCATTAAACAATTTTGATGGTATTTGAATGTGCAATTTTGAGTTGGGAACACGCGTCCTAATCATAGTACAAGTGTAAATGAAACTTTATCGTAGGGAAGTACTATATTTGCTTAGACATATTTTAGTCTGGTTTCAAGTAAAGTAAGTCAGGTGACACTTGGTAGTCATGATGACAGCAGTAATTTGATAAGTCTGTTGCAGAAAATGGTTCCCAAACCAATGCCAGACACAGAAAGCATGGACGAGACGGAGACGGAGACCTTCGCCTTCCAGGCTGAGATAGCTCAATTGATGAGTCTCATCATCAACACTTTCTACTCAAACAAGGAAATCTTCTTGCGAGAGCTCATATCCAATTCATCAGATGCCCTTGACAAGATCAGATACGAGAGCCTCACTGATCCATCAAAGCTGGACAGCTGCAAGGATTTGTACATTCAGGTTATTCCCAACAAGGCTGAGCGCACACTGACCATCCGTGACACGGGTGTTGGGATGACGAAAGCTGACCTTGTCAACCACTTGGGTACGATTGCCAAGTCAGGGACCAAGTGTTTCATGGAGGCTCTGCAGGTAAATTGTTGGTTTAAAATTGTTTGTATTCAGTACAAACACACATGCATTTTACCAATTACACTAGATAAACTAAAAATTTTTATATTTAATTGTAGCTTTTGCACTTCAAGGTAAACACTACCATGGATTTCCCCCCATTAAAATGTCCTTCATTTTGAATGGGCGAGTTACATATGAAATTGTATATTCTGTTAATATAGATTTTAACTACTGTTGGTGATGTATATTGCTTCTTGTAATGGCACTTTTTAATGTGTTAATAACTGCTGTGCTAATTGGTAAAACTGTTAGATGAATTAATTGAACATTTAGTAGTTAACGTATATTGTAGCTATATTCCCTCTGACTGATGTTCTTCTGTCCAGTATTCAGACTTGTTTATTTTGAATCCTTGTTTTCAGGCGGGTGCAGACATTTCAATGATTGGCCAGTTTGGTGTGGGGTTCTACTCGAGCTACCTGGTGGCTGACCGTGTTGTCGTCACGAGCAAGCACAACGATGATGAGCAGTATACGTGGGAGTCATCTGCTGGCGGCAGCTTTACCCTGCGTCCGGACCACGGGGAGCCACTGGGTCGGGGCACCAGGATCACGCTGTTCATGAAAGAGGACCAGAGTGAGTACCTTGAGGACAAGCGCATCAAGGAGGTGATCAAGAAGCACAGTCAGTTCATTGGCTATCCCATCCGACTGATGGTTGAGAAGGAGCGAGACAAGGAGATCTCTGATGATGAAGAGGAGGAGGAAGAGAAGAAGGAAGACCAGAAAGATGATGATGCAAAGGTTTGTTGTTTTTTTGGTTTGTTTTCTTCATTAGTTCTTTTACTGACAGTACAGCTTGCAAGTGATGACATTTTTTTTCCCCATCGTATCGATATATGCCGATGCCTGTGCTAATCAAGCCAATACAAATCTGATGCAAGCATTGTTAAGTATTCACTGGTATGTGGTGATGTAATAAGAACATTGTTCTTGTAGTGTATGTGAAAAGATGTTCTGTCTGTAAGCTCGTATCGGTCAGTAACAGTGGTGAATTTAGATGTGTTGAATATAGAATCTGATTAATCCTAAAGATGACCAAAAAACATCCTGTGTAGCAGTTCCAATAAAAACCATAACAATATTTTTATAAACAAGTTCCAACATAAAAATGCATTGATTCAAGCTGGCTGAATGCGGCTGTGCTTGTTACCATTGTAACCTACGTGCCCGGCCAGAGACATGTCTCGCTGCTATTTTGTTTTCACACCAAACCGACCTCAAGTCAATCTAACTACATGAACTAATATAGTAACCTTGTTTAGGAATACTGTCAAACATTTTGTCAAAATATCAACACAGAAACTTGAGATAACCCATAAAGGAAAGTTGCGAAGTGGATGAACTGCTATTTGCTGCTCTGCCATTTATTTTTGGCAGATTGGCCACTCACAGAGCTTTCTTTTGATACTGCATGTGTGTGTCACCGAATCTTTGCAAGGAAAATATTCGCGATCTAGAAATTTTTTCGTGATACCAAATGTTCATGTCGGTTATGTATGATGGACATTAAAATTAAGAGGCAGGTGCCTTTGGGCCAAGTTTCGGCCTTGGTCGCCTCTCGGCTTAAGCATTTCTATTGCCAGGTTGTGACTGGTGAATTGAATGCAGTTTTCACTGTACCGTAATGCATTTTGCACTATGTTGCAGGAAGAGGACAAGCCCAAAATTGAGGATCTTGATGAAGATGAGGAAGGTGAAGAGAAAAAGAAGAAGAAGAAGACCATCAAAGAGACATACATAGATGAGGAGGAGCTGAACAAGACAAAGCCCCTGTGGACCCGCAACCCTGATGACATCTCTCAGGATGAGTATGGAGAGTTCTACAAGTCTCTCACCAATGATTGGGAGGACCATCTAGCTATCAAGGTTTGTTTAGATTATGTATTTAAAGGGTAGGCATCTTGTGATTACATAACTTCAGCAGCAGGTGTTTTCATGTTACTAATCGTCATGCAGCTTGCAAATGATGACATATTTTTTCCCCATCGTATCGATATATGCCGATTACTGTGCTAATCAAGCCAATACAAATCTGATGCAAGCTGTTGTCCATTTATAATCATTTTGTGCATTTCCTGTTTGGTGGCAATCAGTAATCAGAATTACAACCTGTGTTTATTTTGTATGTTGCGTCTTGAGGTACGTTTAATTTAAACTAAAGGTTGGTGTTGTATTGTATTGTTACTTTTACGAGTAATCATAATTTACGAGTAATCATAATTTGAATAGTTGCTAATGCTTTACGTGTGCTTTATTTAGCACTTCTCAGTAGAAGGCCAGTTGGAGTTCCGTGCCCTACTCTACGTGCCAAAGCGGGCCCCATTCGACATGTTCGAGAACAAGAAGAAGCGCAACAACATCAAGCTGTACGTGCGCCGTGTCTTCATCATGGACAACTGTGAGGAGCTCATCCCCGAGTACCTCAGCTTCATCAAGGGTGTTGTCGACTCTGAAGATCTGCCGCTGAATATCTCACGAGAGATGCTTCAGCAGAGCAAGATCCTCAAGGTGATCCGCAAGAACCTTGTCAAGAAGTGTCTGGAGCTGTTTGACGACATCGCAGACGACAAGGACAACTACAAGAAGTTCTACGAAACATTCGCAAAGAATCTGAAGGTATGGTGATAATAAATATAATAATAATAAATACTATAATAATTTTATGTTAGTGAAATAAAGTGTTAAGTCTGTTTTTAGAAGACTACGCAACTTGCATATGATGACATGTTTTTTCCCCATCGTATCGATATATGCCGATTACTGTGCTAATCAAGCCAATACAAATCTGATGCAAGTTGTGCTGTCTGCTGGACTGATTTCATTACTGTTCACTAACCATTCAGGACAGACAGTATTTTTATCTTTAGCCCTGCCTTAACAGCTAATTTACTTATTTTGAATTGGCAGCGTCTTTTTTCAAATATGTAATATGTGGATAGCTACCAGTAATATATTCACGTTGCACAAGTGAGATTATTTTGATAGATCTTGATGACTACATTGTATGGACAGTTTTATTAATTTGCAATTTTTTATAAATAAATTGGAGATTCTTTAATACTTCCTGCACAACTGTGCCACATTGTAATTGACACTGCTGACAGACTGCTCTGAGTTGGCGTGTTGATGATGGCAGTGTTGGCTGTGTAAGGGAAGAAGAGTGACTGCATTATGTCCTCGTGTTGTGTCTATAGGACCTCTTTCTTAATGTCCTGTGACAGCCACGTACCTGGACTGCAACATCATTTGGTTTGTTTATGTGGAAAATAAAGTTGTTCTTGCCTAGTGTGGTCCTGTTTGGTATGTTTTCAAAGTAAATGGTCATACATTGTTTTGCTTTGTAGCTGGGTATCCACGAGGACTCGACCAACCGCAAGAGGATGTCCGAGTTCCTGCGCTACTACTCATCACAGTCGGGCGATGAGATGACGTCTCTCAAGGACTACGTCTCTCGCATGAAGGAAAACCAGAAGCAGATCTACTTCATCACAGGCGAGACGAAGGAGGCAGTTGAGAACTCTGCCTTTGTCGAGCGCGTCAAGAAGAGGGGATTTGAGGTGCTCTACATGATTGACCCAATCGACGAGTACGCCGTACAGCAACTGAAGGAGTACGATGGCAAGACGCTAGTCTCTGTTACGAAGGAGGGTCTGGAACTGCCAGAGGACGAGGAGGAGAAGAAGATGTTTGAGGAGGCGAAGGCCAAGTATGAGGGACTTTGCAAGGTCGTCAAAGACATCCTTGACAAGAAAGTGGAGAAGGTTTGTTTTCTTTGTTATGTATGTTTTTTCTGGGTGTGGTACCTTGTCTATAACTGATATTCCTAAGCTTCTTATATTAATGATGGCTAAAATTAGTATATATATATATATATTTCAGATAATGTCATGAAGCACTGAAGTTTCCAAATGACCTATTTTCCTTCATCTTAATAACAGCAGAGAGGAGTCTGCATTACTACATACATACATGAGATTTTTGCTTCTATGTATTTTGTGTTTGTATTTTTGTTGTGTATATTGTTATTTCTGTTGGAACTATAAAAAGCTTATCAGTGTTATCAGCTGTTTTTCACAATGACTATCTACTTATAGGTGGTGCTGTCGAACCGTCTGGTGAACTCTCCCTGCTGCATCGTGACGAGTCAGTACGGCTGGACAGCCAACATGGAGCGCATCATGAAGGCCCAGGCCCTGCGTGACACAAGCACCATGGGATACATGGCTGCGAAGAAACACATGGAGCTCAACCCTGACCACCCTATCATCAAGACACTCAAAGACAAGGTTGATGCAGACAAGAACGACAAATTTGTAAAGGACTTTGTGATGCTTCTCTTTGAAACATCGCTGCTGGCATCTGGCTTCAGTCTGGACGACCCCCAGGTACATGCAAAGAGGATCCATCGCATGATCCAGTTGGGTCTGGGTATTGAGGAAGAGGAGGAGGTTCCCGGTGCTGCTGGGGATGCAACGTCAGAAGAAATGCCCCCACTTGAGGGTGATGACGAGGATGCCAACAGAATGGAGGAAGTTGACTAAATGTGTCTGAACTGTTTGATTGACATTTAATCGGTAACATCTCATTTATTTGCACCTTCCAATTTCAGATACTCCTAGGTACATCTTTCTTGGCAGCTTATGCTGTTGTTTAGAGCAGGCGATGTTCCTCGGATTTGACATTCTGTGTGTGGAGTTGGAAAGAAGAGGATGTGGTATTCTGACTATGTATGCATACAAAATATTTAAGCCTATTTAGGATTCGTTTTTATACATGTATGTATACACAGCTGTTTTGCGATACCCCTGCACCAATTGTTAGGTATTTCCATTCCCATCTACCCAGATTTGACATGCTAATGTCCAACATTACCGTGGCTTCATTGTAAATATAATTTTGTAAGTGTAATTCTGTTGTCTTGGTGTGTGATGTAAGAAATCTGTTGGCGGGTGTGAATGGTGGCACAGCATACGCATTACAATTTGGTTTTGTAAACAAGAATAAAGTATTTGTTTTCATATAAAACTTACTCCCAACTCATTTTTGGGGTGCTCAAAATAACATTGAATAAGGGTTGCCTTTTTATCAGATATTAGTTATAAAAAAATTCAAAACTTGCATTAACATAATATTACACAGTTATAGTTTTTTGACTCCGTGGCCAAGGAGACTACTCTTCTCGGCGAATTTACGCCGTTTAGCGAGGCTAACCAGTATACTTCTGCGTGTGAAAGTCCTCGTGCAATGCAGTATTGTTCATTAAGAGTAACTCAGACTAAAGAAAAATACAATTGTTTTGCCAGTGAATATGAAAAAAATCAAGTGGGCAAATGGCTCGGTCTTTGGGATCTCTGCTAAACACCTTTCACATGTTTTAATAAAAAAAAAAATACCAGCAGTTTACAATTTCAACGACCGGAAACTACAAAGTGGCCAAACAAATTAAAAAATAGAACAATTACAATTCGGATAACGTAGCGTTATAGCTTCCATTGGAAGTTTTCGATAAAGAAATGTGTATATAGCACCGAGTATATACCATAAAGTTTTACGTATTGATTCGTAACGTCGATACTTTTACTTCAATGAATAGAACTGCAAAGCACGCGGCCTATAACAGCATCGCTGGCAATTCATAAAACAATTCCAACATGGCACCAGGTGGCAGCACTCTAGTTTTGCTGTCGCACGCCGTGACATGACATTAGGTACATAGTAAACACGGCGGTTGACTTGACCTCTTCCAAGGCCAAGTCAAACATGACAAATCTCTACCCAGCCAGTAGCAAGCTGGGCTCACATTAGCACACATGCTTCGCCTAGTATATATAGGCCTACAAACCATTTTATTCTACAGATTGTTAGAATTGGCCGGTCTACTGATTTACCCCATATTAGCATCTGCCTCTTGTTGTATAGTCGTATACTCGGCGTTCTAATCTATTCAGTTCAGCCACAGTGTCACTGTCCATTAGAAATCAGATACTCACGGAGAGAGATTCTAATTACTCAATCATTCGCAGAAGACTTTTCCAAGTGTTCGTTTCAAGAACTTTAATACAGACAGCATAATACAGAAGTCAATAGAATTGTCTAACTGGCCTGGCTCCGTGGGCGCCAGACGTGAAGTTACATGGTGTGTGCGTGCTCTCCCTCCTCCTTTCTCTCTCCTTCTCTCTCGCTCACTACTCTTTAAATACTGGCCAATCTATTGGTCAGTGTCAGGTCTAGTGCACCTCTGCACTAACTAATAAGGAGCTGGTATCTCTTACCTACGGCCATCTCAATGGTCAAGCTCCTACTCATCCAAGAACTATGCCTGGTCTATCCTTAGCGAACTCGGACAACTTGTTGTAACTGGTTTAAGGACACCAAGCTATGCTTCTAGCTTGACTACTGCATTTCTACAATATACTGTTAATTATGACTTCATATATAATAATTATAATATTTCATGAAAAGTAATTACAAGGAATTTATGCAACCATAATTCCTTACAAGGTGATATTTACTTTGGTAAAGTAACAGCACATAATATTGGTAAGTAGAGTAACAGCCCATAACATGCTTGATTTCACTGCCGCCGTGGTGATTCGTCTAAACGCATATCGCGCATGCGCGCGCATGCGCAATGATCGCTTTTATCTGTTCTGACGCGCTCTGACGTAGTGGCAACGGCATACGTCATGCCCGGGCCGAGATTCGACTAAATAACAACACGTTCGAGTGAAAATTATCACATAAGTTAATCCATTTTATTTAAGATGTGCGTGATAACAATATTATTTCAATATTTGATGTATTACTAACGGAAACTACCGCCTCACATTGTATAAATAATGTTTTTGACATGTGTAAAAATATTAGTTTATACCCTGCTGATGCTTATACTGGCAGAGACCTGAGCTTGTTTGCTACAATAAATAAACAAGAGTTATTGTTGTTGATAAAGGTCATTTAATAAATGTACTAAAAACTCCTCAAGACAGTATAGATACATTTAGAAAATGACAATATTAGCAAAGGTTAGGTGTTAAAACAATGTTTTCCCCACACGGCCTCTTGTAACAGAGGCCCCACTCCCCACCCCAGGGCTCGATAGTAACAAAGGCGAATCCTGACTCGGTACTAATCTGACACCGCTACCGTCGCGGTCCCAGATTCGTACGAATCCTGGACTAGACGAATCTGGGACTACAACACCGCCTTTGATACGTATACTAAGGACCAAACTAGTCTTAGGCAGTTGGAAATTGCTTTTCAGATGCACTGTCCACTTTGAGTGGTGCTGTCCAGCGTATTATGGCCAATGTCGGGCCTCTATCTTTCCTCCTCCTTGTGCTACATCTTTGTAGATTCTTGTCGTGCTTGTCTGTACAGTAGCATTACCCACAAACCAATTAATCAGTTCTTTATAATATAAAGAACTGATTAATTGGTTTGTGGGTAATACGGAATTTAAATATAGCACTAGACCTACACATGAGACAAATGACATTATATAAATAACTGATTATTTACCAATTACCATCAATATATTAAAATCACCTAGAACTGTGATCAAAAACTAGTATATTCCATTATATAAATGTGTGAATAAAAACACCACTTTTTAATTCGAAATAAGTAAATTAATAACTGGTGAAAGGTTTTCCCGCGAAATTGATTCCCGGAAAAGTAGCCATGATGCTACTGTATTATATTATAATCCCCCACAATGGCATTTGTCTCATGTGTAGGTCTACTGCTATATTTAAATTCCGTATTGCCCACAAACCCATTTGAGTAATGTCCTTTCTTAATTTGTGCAAAAGAAACGTTTGAATAGAAAAAACCTATTGCAACTGATCGTAAAGTAGGGTAACCTGGGGCAGCCCGCCCCCCCTAAGGGAAAAGTTGTGTATTTTTGTATCCATAAATTGTCGATGCATAATTGTGCAGTAGTGTTGAGGTATATATATACTTTGTGTATGACACATGTCTCTGAACGATTGAATAACCAAAACGTAAGTTATAACAAATTTAAAATGTGCTCCAATAAAACCGTTTTGCCCCATGCTTTGGGTAAAACGGCCCGTCGCCTGGGGTAAAACGGCCCCTCGCCTATTTACTCTAATATTAGGTTTCACCGTTGTAATGATATAAAAACAATGTGTTTTATCCATTATTTATTTAAACCGTCATTAAGTACTACAATTATTATCACTCATCGTTAACAGAAATAATCACCACTCCGCATCACTCATCGTTGTTGTGTCCGTCTTCTATTGCTTCTTCGACAATACGACACGGTCACATCATACTGATAATATTTGTTGCACTTCTACAGTTCTCCCGCTCTATTGATCTTACATCCAGGACATCCCGGTTTCATACCTATCAGCTCCTGTCGGTATTATTCGACATTACGATCACCTTTGGCATCTGCATCATCACAGGCCTTAAAATCACTATAGTGTTGAACATATTATACTAAAGTAATGGCATGCAGAAATTGCAGATAATTCGCGGCAGATACGATAGCCTAATCTTCAATCGAAACCACTCATCATTAATTACAATATGTCAAAAAAATTACAGTTGTCATTGAAGCAATATTCTGCATTATCATTACACTCGTCACTGAAAACACTCACCAGCTTTGGAATTTGCATCATCACAAGCCTTAAAATAATTAACATATTGTATTAACGAATGGCTTGCAGATACTCTATTGTCTAATCACACTCTGACTCGCGGTTGGGACACACGAAATACGGGAGCCCTGGTGTGCACTCACTGTGAGTCCAATTCTTGGCATTGAACCCAGACTTCTCGTGGCCGACTGCAACTGAATGGTTCTCCGCACACCGTTTTGCCCCGTTCTCACTGGGCCGTCTTACCCCATACACACCAGTGCTGACTTTTTCACCTTCACATGTAATCCTTTAATATCGCTCCCATTTCGATTAAAGCCATTGAAAACGTGTATAGATGTAAGTGCATTAGTACCAGTCGCTGGCTTATCATCACACGGTGGACATGTTAGCATCGATTTAACCGAAGAGTGATTATTAGATCACAGGGTATGCAAAACTTTAATAAAATAGGTTTGTGAACTTACTTTTAATAGCGTTTGGCCTTGCGGTCGGTATGAGTATTCGCTAGGTAGCAGCATCATGTTCCACTATTCAACGTTAGTTTATGTTCACTCGTTTGGCAGATAAGACGGGGGGCCGTATTACCCCCAGGGGCCGTTTTGCCCCAGGTTACCCTACTTCTCGCTGTTCCGTCTGGCTATCTAGACAAGTCTTACTTTCGATCACAGAGAACAGACACACGCACGCACGAACTCGCTCGGCCGGGCGAGTAAATGACGCTCGCACGCACACATCTAATGTTGCGCGTTATGATATCTGTCAATCGTTCGTAGCTCTAAAAGTAACATCTGCTTATAATTTTATGTAAGTCTGCTTAGTTCAATATAATGAACACCGATGGTTTTCAGTCCTTCGTGGTTTGCTTAATGGTTAAATGGATGGTATATTTTAATATGATAGAACCTATACAATAATGTTTTGACAGGTAACGTTTTGAGGAATGGTTCTTGCTTAATATTAAGCAATGCACCTCTGACATTGTACATTTCACGTCTCCTGTTTTAAGCCAATGTCCAAAGTAAGAGATGACCTGAATCGTCCAGCATGATCTGTTTCCGACGGAAGAGGATCTTCAGAGATCGTCGTGGTTTCATTGACGTCTTTGGCAACATCGACAGCAGGCAGAACGCTGGCAGTAGGCGAGAGCTTTTGCATAATATGCTGCTGGATCGCCGACGATATGGACATGGACAGGGCGAGGTCTGGCTGTATGACGTCACTCGCCTCATTCACGTGTCCTAAAGCGTCTTGTTTGGAATCAACGTCGTCGTTGTGATCAATGGCCGGGCCACTTTGATTGCTGAAGACAAACATATACAATTAACTATAACTAATACACTGTAAATACATACGAATTATTACTTCAGCAGCACACCCAAACACTACAGATCAAGACATGTTTTTTCCTCATATTCAAAAATACACTTTTGATGTGAGAAAATAAGTCTTTGGAATAAACCTGACGAATGTTCAAGAAAACTGGTTGTTTATGTTTTAACATTGTGCAAAAGTCATCACCAAAAGCAACAATATACCCGTGAACAGATTGAACGACTTTTCCGTTGCTCGTTGTTCTTTTCTTTTACGTTACTAAATGCACATCATTTACACCGTGTCTTCTATATAGATTTACTTTATTTCGTTCAAATTTATACGTCATTCAATTATTGCACAACCTGTACAATCATACTTACGCGTGTGCTCGTCTTCTACGCGTCATCTTCACGATAATCGCCACAACGAGAAAAAGCAGGATGCACCCGAAAGGTAGACCAATGCACAAACCTGAAACAACAGCAATTGAACTCTGTGTGTGTCTTATATATGTGAATGCGTGCTTGCGTTTGGTATGTGTGCGTATGGTGTGTGGTGCGTGCATATGTGTGTACAAAGGAAAGAAAGAAGGACATTTTAGTTACATGCAGCCTTGCTACTTACCTATGATGAGATAAATGCGACATAGCTGCGTCACGGTGTGTGTGTGTGTGTGTGTGTGTGTGTGTGTGTGTGTGTGTGTGTGTGTGTGTGTGTGTGTGTGTGTGTGTGTGTGTGTGTGTGTGTGTGTGTGTGTGTGTGTGTGTGTGTGTGTGTGTGTGTGTGTGTGTGTGTGTGTGTGTGTGTGTGTGTGTGTGTGTGTGTGTGTGTGTGTGTGTGTGTGTGTGTGTGTGTGTGTGTGTGTGTGTGTGTGTGTGTGTGTGTGTGTGTGTGTGTGTGTGTGTGTGTGTGTGTGTGTGTGTGTGTGTGTGTGTGTGTGTGTGTGTGTGTGTGTGTGTGTGTGTGTGTGTGTGTGTGTGTGTGTGTGTGTGTGTGTGTGTGTGAAATAAGGACGAGTTAGCATTGATGTTTAATGTTTGCGACGCACCTATGATGAGATCTTGCGACATGGCAGCGTCACTGACGGCGACTTGTGGGGGAGTCGAGAACGGAACAGACGGAGTCGCCATTAGGAAAGCTAGACACAACAATGAATGACGTGGTGAATGAAAGGATAACATTACATTGATAATAAAACGTTTTCACGTGTTATAGCTCTAATACAATGTCAACTTAAAGGCGCCTCCTGTATTCGGGAGGGACTCAAACCAGTTCGGTACGCAACGGCTAATTTGCATTCCTACAATTGTATTTGACTAATTTTAATTAGTATTAAAGCATTATTTGTGTAATCGATTTAACGTGACATTAGTTTATGTATACAGCGCTGACACACATCTTATCTAAGTATCAAAAACTGTATTTTTAGACTTTACAATTTCTATGATTTAAATCTCAGTATTATCGCCCATGCCCGTTGACTATTAGATTTGTTTAAAGACAGCTAACTCCCGTAACAAATGAACTTTTGATTTCGTTGTGACTGTAATATGTAGGCCTATGTCTAAACTGCACATATAATAATGCGTAAACAGACATTGAGGTACAATTTGAAGACCATTGGCCCTGGTCATAATAGTTAATTAAATAAATGTTTATCATCCTCATCATATAACATGCTCGTAACTCGATGAGATCTACCATTCACTGCAGCTGTATTTCATCTTAGAAATAATGACAGTGACAGTAAATCCGTGACAGTGCACACATTTGTATATTTTCGCGTGGCTGTTTCTATGGATAATACACTACATTGTTAAAATAACTGGAATCTGGAATCTTGTCTTTTTGAGATGGATCAGCGGACAAATACCACGTGTCTGTTGCTGGCGATTCTTGTCTCGGATGATATCGCTGTCGATCGCTGTCTCGTCCATGGTCGTGCTATTTGGCGGGACAGGAACAGCTGCATAGCGTTGCAGATCATGTGACAGGACTGGCACAAGTGACTATCGTCTCTGTCTCACGTGTTCTCCACAGATGCACTCGATTGCGCCTGTATGTCCCCTGAGGTGTATCTACCTCATACGAACGCTCACCCAGTCGTCTTTGCACAACAGCCTTTTCCCATTCCTTTTGCCCTTGACGAAACGGCGTCATTCGGACCACATTCCCTTCTTCTAACTTCTAAGACGGGTAGATCTTTGGGTGTCTTGTTGTAGTGTTTGGGCTGTTGCTATAGTCTTTTGCACAAATCACATATTGACAGAGAAGACATTGCTAAGAACACAGACAACGGTCTCCAAACTGACCTTCAGATATTGGGATTTTGTAATGCATTTGACACCGTGCCTGATGCATGAATTGTGAGAAAGCTTCAGTACTATGGGGTCGGTGGTGGAGTCAACAGTTGGATATCGAACTAGCTGACTGGTAGAAGAGAGAAAGTGGTAGTAGATGGCGGGTCATCAGTCGAGTCTGTGGTACCCCAGGGCACAGTACTGGCCCCGCTCCTCTTTTATTGTATGTCAGTGACATAGGCAAGGACATCACGTCTAACATCCGGCTTTTTTCCGATGATTGTATTTTATATAGGTGTATAAATGACAAATTGGCAGATGAATTTTAATATAAATAAATGCTCTGTTATGTATGTAAGAAAAACGATAACTGTCCACCACTATCAGTACATGATCAATGAGGAGAGCGTGGTGTTGTACACCACCACCCGTACTTGGGTGTGGAGTTGTCTGATGACCTCAAGTGGAACAATCACATTTCCAAACCGACTGCCAAATCAAACCGTGTGTTAGGATTCATTAGGAGAAACCTCTTTAAATGCTCGAAGAGAAACAAACAGACCGCCTATTTTGCCATCGTTTGTCGGAACCTCGAGTATGCAAGTGCCGCCTGGGACCCATATACACAAACAAATATAAAAGAACTGGAGAACATACAACGCCGAGCGACAAGATTTGTAAAGGTTAATAACAATCGAGAAAACAGTGTAACTCTGATGATGCAAGACCTTAAGTGGGTCTCACCAGTACACCGTCGGGAGGTCAGCCGTCTAACATTATTTTATAAAGCCACCAAGAAACAGCCATTCCTTTTCCAAAATACCTTGTTCACCCAATCAACAATACGCATGGCCATATTAAGCGATTTATTCACTTACAGGCCAGAACTCAGGTATAAGCAAGGTTTTTTAATAGAACCAAAAAAATTGGAACTGGCTATCCGAAACAGGTGTGTCTGCCTCCACGGTGGACACTTCTAAACCAAGACTGAGCAAACACTTCAATTCAATGTAGTGCTTTCAAACATGACCCATCCCAACCCACATTGGCGTAATGACCTTCGGGTTTTTGCCAATTATAACCTAGACATTCGATTTGTTCGCTCATCCTATTCCCTATTCATTTTGCGAAGTTCTGGTTGTCTACGGGCAACTGACATTAAATGATCACTTGTAATAATCACAATAATTATTATTTCTGCCCACCATTTACACAAAAACCCACTTCAGGCTCCACTCTACCTGTGTCCGTGTATCTCTTGTGTCGACACCCAGCGATTGGGCGGCTCCACTCTACCTGTGTCCGTGTATCTCTTGTGTCGACATCCAGTGATTGGGCGGTTCCACTAAACCTGTGTCCGTGTATCTCTTGTGTCGACACCCAGTGGTTGGGCGGCTCCACTCCACCTGTGTCCGTGTATCTCTTGTGTCGACACCCAGTGATTGGGCAGCTCCATTCCGCCAGTGTCCGTGTATTTCGTGTGTCGACACGCAGTGATTGGGCGGCTCCACTCCACCTGTGTCCGTGTATCTCTTGTGTCGACATCCAGTGATTGGGCGGCTCCACTCCACCTGTGTCCGTGTATCTCTTGTGTCGACACCCAGTGGTTGGGCGGCTCCACTCCACCTGTGTCCGGGTATCTCTTGTGTCGACACCCAGTGATTGGGCGGCTCCACTCCACCTGTGTCCGTGTATCTCTTGTGTCGACACCCAGTGATTGGGCGGCTCCACTCTACCTGTGTCCGTGTATCTCCTGTGTCGACACCCAGTGATTGGGCGGCTCCACTTCACTTCACCAGTGTCCGTGTATCTCTTGTGTCGACAGCCAGTGGTTGGGCGGCTCCACTCCACCTGTGTCCGTGTATCTCTTGTGTCGACACTCAGTGGTTGGGCGGCTCCACGCCACCTGTGTCCGTGCATCTATTGTGTCGACATCCAGTGATTGGGCGGCTGCACACCACCTGTGTCCGTGTATCTCTTGTGTCGACACCCAGTGGTTGGGCGGCTCCACTCCACTCCACCTGTGTCCGTGTATCTCTTGCGTCGACATCCAGTGATTGGGCGGCTCCACACCACCTGTGTCCGTGTATCTCTTGTGTCGACACCCAGTGGTTGGGCGGCTCCACACCACCTGTGTCCGTGTATCTCCTGTGTCGACACCCAGTGATTGGGCGGCTCCATACCACCTGTGTCCGTGTATCTCTTGTGTCGACATCCAGGGATTGGGCGGCTCCACACCACCTGTGTCCGTGTATCTCTTGTGTCGACACCCAGTGATTGGGCGGCTCCACGCCACCTGTGTCCGTGTATCTCCTGTGTCGACACCCAGTGATTGGGCGGCTCCACTCCACCTGTGTCCGTGTATCTCTTGTGTCGACATCCAGGGATTGGGCGGCTCCACGCCACCTGTGTCCGTGTATCTATTATGTCGACATCCAGTGATTGGGCGGCTGCACACCACCTGTGTCCGTGTATCTCTTGTGTCGACACCCAGTGATTGGGCGGCTCCACTCTACCTGTGTCCGTGTATCTCTTGTGTCGACACCCAGTGGTTGGGCGGCTCCACTCCACCTGTGTCCGTGTATCTATTTGGTCGACATCCAGCGATTGGGCGGCTCCACTCCACCTGTGTCCGTGTATCTCTTGTGTCGACATCCAGCGATTGGGCGGCTCCACACCACCTGTGTCCGTGTATCTCTTGTGTCGACACCCAGTGATTGGGCGGCTCCACTCTACCTGTGTCCGTGTATCTCTTGTGTCGACAACCAGTGGTTGGACGGCTCCACTCCACCTGTGTCCGTGTATCTCTTGTGTCGACACCCAGTGATTGGGCGGCTCCACTCCACCTGTGTTCGTGTATTTCTTGTGTCGACACCCAGTGGTTGGGCGGCTCCACTCTACCTGTGTCCGCGTATCTCTTGTGTCGACACCCAGCGATTGGGCGGCTCCACTCCACCTGTTTCCGTGTATCTCTTGTGTCGACACTCAGTGATTGGGCGGCTCCACACCACCTGTGTTCGTGTATTTCTTGTGTCGACACCCAGTGGTTGGGCGGCTCCACTCTACCTGTGTCCGCGTATCTCTTGTGTCGACACCCAGCGATTGGGCGGCTCCACTCCACCTGTGTCCGTGTATCTCTTGTGTCGACATCCAGCGATTGGGCGGCTCCACACCACCTGTGTCCGTGTATCTCTTGTGTCGACACCCAGTGATTGGGCGGCTCCACTCCACCTGTGTTCGTGTATTTCTTGTGTCGAGACCCAGTGGTTGGGCGGCTCCACTCTACTTGTGTCCGTGTATCTCTTGTGTCGACACCCAGTGGTTGGGCGGCTCCACTCCACCTGTGTCCGTGTATCTATTGTGTCGACACCCAACGATTGGGCGGCCCCACTCCACCTGTGTCCGTGTATCTCTTGTGTCGACATCCAGCGATTGGGCGGCTCCACACCACCTGTGTCCGTGTATCTCTTGTGTCGACACCCAGTGATTGGGCGGCTCCACTCTACCTGTGTCCGTGTATCTCTTGTGTCGACAACCAGTGGTTGGACGGCTCCACTCCACCTGTGTCCGTGTATCTCTTGTGTCGACACCCAGTGATTGGGCGGCTCCACTCCATCTGTGTTCGTGTATTTCTTGTGTCGACACCCAGTGGTTGGGCGGCTCCACTCTACCTGTGTCCGCGTATCTCTTGTGTCGACACCCAGCGATTGGGCGGCTCCACTCCACCTGTGTCCGTGTATCTCTTGTGTCGACACTCAGTGATTGGGCGGCTCCACACCACCTGTGTTCGTGTATTTCTTGTGTCGACACCCAGTGGTTGGGCGGCTCCACTCTACCTGTGTCCGCGTATCTCTTGTGTCGACACCCAGCGATTGGGCGGCTCCACTCCACCTGTGTCCGTGTATCTCTTGTGTCGACATCCAGCGATTGGGCGGCTCCACACCACCTGTGTCCGTGTATCTCTTGTGTCGACACCCAGTGATTGGGCGGCTCCACTCCACCTGTGTTCGTGTATTTCTTGTGTCGAGACCCAGTGGTTGGGCGGCTCCACTCTACTTGTGTCCGTGTATCTCTTGTGTCGACACCCAGTGGTTGGGCGGCTCCACTCCACCTGTGTCCGTGTATCTATTGTGTCGACACCCAGTGGTTGGGCGGCTCCACTCCACCTGTGTCCGTGTATCTCTTGTGTCGACACCCAGTGATTGGGCGGCTCCACTCTTACCTTACCGGGCCGGCTATGTCCGCTGTTTTATGGAATAGACTCTATTCAATTTAATTAAGTAAACGTTCGACGTCACCAGAGTTTAAAAAAATTATAGGCACAGCATACTGCAAATAAATGGAAAATGGCAAATAGGAAAGGAAGATTCGAAACAATTTAAATTATTCGATATCATAAAGCAAGGCAGCTTGTGCAAAAACGAAAACAAATTCAAAATGCCTACACATTATAAAGTAATACTGCCCCAACGTGTTCAGAATGGACAGTTGATAGTTGTTACGTAGTTGAACATAGTCTGCAGTTCGTGGGCATCAGTGGCATGATTTACGCAAACTGTCGGTCAAACATCTGCTCAAGTGCTTACGTAATTTGCACCAAACACTGAACGGCTATTGTAACATATAGGCATAATATACTTACAATGTGTGGTCTTCAAAAGACGTGAGCGTTTCCCAGTGTCGTCGGAATTATTGGAAACTGTTCCACACAGTACACAAACGTTTGGCTATATTCATGTCAAACACATTGAACTATGCCAATGAACAGAAGGCAACCGAACTAAGTAAGTGTATCGTCGACGACACTTGACGAACGCCGAACGCATACTTCAGATAGGGACCGTGTCAACCTACATCTTCAACAGTGAAGTGATGTGTACAGCGGTTGTCACACAGGTTTATACATGAACGTTTCAGTACACATAGACAACTCGACGGTCCGCTAACTACAGCGCCGTCAACAATTAGGCAAAACAGATAGATAGTTGCAATCATTAATTGCAACACAAATGACATAGTATCGTAATTTCTATCCCGTTTTGACAGCAGATATACCCTACTTTGCCCAACCAATATGGATAACACTGACATTAGTTGGGACAACATGTGTCACTGTATGATTTTAACATTCATAGTTAATGCAACCACTAGACGCATCGAAATGTCTCGAATAATTCGTGTTAAGGACATGTGATTGTTGCGCCTGAAGTCTGCATGAGTAACCAGTCCCTAAAGAGTGCAACTATCACGAATGTGCCCATCTTGCCTGCCTATGCCCTATATGTTGTGATAGGTTTTACTTAGACCCACACTTCTATCAATTATATTATATTTTGTAAACAAGTATACGGTCCCTGCTATTCAAACTGAATGCAGTCAAACCTTGGGGTATTCAGAAATAGCATTGTTTGCCAACCACTCGTCAACGATAATTTATATTCTCTCGACGAAGTCGGCTGTAATGCTAAGATAACTAGAAGACGTACGCACACTTTGTATGAAACAGCGACCCCGTCTGTATTTGCTAGGTAGCGTGCTGATCACAGCAACGTCGATATATGGGTGACTATCTAACAACTGGTCAAATCATTACTAAAATGCATATACCGAATTTGTTGTTCATCTGGCTCATTCTTCAAAGGTCTCTTCTAGTTTTATCAACAGTTGCAAACAGAAATGACTGGCCAGGCGTCACATGTGGAGTTGGTCGAACGCGGCTTTCAGAAGAGATGAGTGATTCCGATACACCATGACCACACTAGGTCACTAGGAGCCAAGTTTACAATTCAGTCACATGGAATAAGACTGAGATGAAAGCAGTGGAAATCATATGCGTTACATATTCACACATCTTAATGGAATCAAAATAAAACATCTCTATATCTCAGTATTTCCCTTTCTACATACATACATACAGATATACATACATACATACATACATACATACATACATACATACATACATACGTACATACGTACATACGTACATACGTACATACGTACATACGTACATACGTACATACGTACATACGTACATACGTACGTACATACGTACATACGTGCATACATGCATACATACATACATACATACATACATACATACATACATACATACATACATACATACATACATACATACATACATACATACATACGTACATACGTACATACGTACATACGTACATACGTACATACGTACATACATACATACGTACATACATACATACATACATTCATACATACATACATACATACATACATACGTACATACGTACATACTACATACGTACATACGTACATACGTACATACGTACATACATACATACGTACATACATACATACATACATACATACATACATACATACATACATACATACATACATACATGCATACGTACATACATACATACATACTACATACATACATACATACATACATACATACATACATACATACATACATACATACATACATACATACATACATACATACATACATTATACCTACATACGTACGTATATACGTACGTACATATAAACATACATACGTAGGTGCATGTGTACGTATGGATGTATGTATGCATTTATGTATGTATATGTAAGTATGTATGGATATATATTATATATATATATATATATATATATATATATATATATATATATATATATATATATATATACATAAAAAAAAAATATATATATATATATATATATATATATATATATATATATATATGTATAATTCAAACCCGACTCGCTTAAAATGAATACCGACACTTATACCGCTTATTGCATGCCTTCAGCGCCAGCTTGTCACGCGACGCATACACCGTGCACAATTGAAATATCACACGAGTGAAATCGCTGATGCATCTGGTGACCAGAAAAAGCTGTTCAAAATTGTCGCCAAGTTCCTTACACAGCCACAATGACACTCCACTTCAGCCCTGTGACTCATTCAACCCACGTGCAGAGCAGTTTTTAGATATATTCTCGAAAAAAATCTCGAACATCCGGTCCGAACATATTAAAAATGTCAACATCATAGACATCAACACTGACGGTGAACCCCAAACATGTCTACTGACTGCATTTGAGCCAGCCACTGAAACTAAAATTGGTGTACTTCTGATATCATCGCCGGTTAAATCCTGTGAATTAGACCCCATACCGACATGGCTGCTTAGAGACTGTGTGCATGGCATTATACTTGTTCTCACGACCATTGTTAACATGTCTTTAAGAACAGGCGTAATGCAAGTCTAGATAAGGGTGTCTTGAATAATTACAGACAGACTTGTGTCCAATCTGCCATGTTGATCTAAGACAATAGAACACATTGTTGCTGCGAGACTGTCGGCTCACATGTCTGAGTATAATCTCTGCGAGCCCAACCAGTCTGCGTACAAGCCAAATCACAGTATCGAGACGGCTCTTGTCTGTGTACATAACGACATCCTGCGTGCAATGGACAATCTGACAATTGTCATTATGTTGCTTCTGGACTTGCCGGCCACGTTTGATACTGTTGACCATAGAGTGGTGTTACATAGACTGTCACACGAAGTTGGAGTGGTTGAAACGGCACTACACTGGTTTAAGTTGAGTGACAGAGTTCAGTCTGTCCATATTAATGATTGTACGTCACCTGCTTGCCCTCTTACGTGTGGGGTCCCTCAAGGTTCTAAATTCGGTCCGCAGTTGCTCTCTATTTATGCAGCACCATTATTAAAAAGTATTCGGAACAACAACGTGAGGTCACATTTTTATGCTGATGACACGCACATTTATATCACAGTGAAACCCCGTCAGGAGGACATTGGTGCGGCTGTTGAGTGCATTGAACGGTGTGTAACATAAATCAGGATATAGTTGAAGGCAAACTCCTTCAAGTTGAACGACTCAAAAACAGAAGTAACAGTATTCGGTTCAGCTCAACAGCTAAACAAAATCAAGCTGCAAGCGTTGCATGTGGGTGACTGTTTGGTCGGGGTGAATCACAGTGTTCGTAATCTTGGTGTACAGTTTGATGCTGAGATGACGATGGAGTCGCATGTGACTGCTGTATGAAGGTCAGCAATACTCCACCTCCGCAACATCTCGAGGATCAGACGGTATCTGACAGCAGCAGCGTCAGGGCAAGTCATAAACGCATTTGTTACAAGCAGACTCGATATTGGCAATGCACTGCTATATCGACTGCCTCTATAGCAAATACAACGGCTTCAGAAATTGCAGAACTGGGCAGCCAGCTAGCCATGCTACACCGCTGCTGATCAAGTTACATTGGGTGGCGATAGCAGCGCGAGTGGAATTCAAGAACCTGCTATTCACTCATCGAGCACTGACTGGCCACGCACCTGGATACATTGAACAATGTGTAAGCCGACGACAGCCGGTTAGGTCGCTGCGCTCCAGCGAACACTATTTATTGTGTAAGCCACGCACAAGCGTCAACGACGTGACAGAGCTTTCAGCGTGGCAGCCTCATGTCTGTGGAATGCGCTACTGCAGCATCTGACATTACCTATGACCACTACTGCTTCTAAAGTTAAACTAAAGACCTATGTATTTTTATTTTTGAACAGCGCCGTGAGCGACGGATGTTGGAATAGCGCTATATAAATTTCACAATTATGATTATAATCAACAGTTGATAGGAGAAAACTGGATGAATGACAGTGAAGTTTGGATTGACGGAATGTTTAACAAGAAATTGGTGACGAGTAGGTTTACATGGGCCGGTCACGTGAAAAGAATGGAATATGAAAAACTGGCAAAGAGAGCAGATGCCAAGAAAGTGGAGGGAAAGGAGGCGAGGAAGTCGGAACTTAAAAATGGGACTCCAAAAAAAGAGATAGAAAGAGTGGGAGAAGAATGGAGACAAATACAAGGAATTGGAGACTGCTGATAGAGAGTGAGAAGAAAATGAGAGAAAATAAAATATACATAAAAACGGAAATCATGGCCAACTCACTCCTGACGATAGATATGCCAAGAAACATGCAATAATAACAAAATGAAATTTTACCCCATTTTAGTAGCCGGGCAACTATTATTTTGAATCCTAAATGTAGATATTGGCCATCACACACACTGAGAATTGTGACATTTTCGTTGCCCTTTTATTTCGTGGGCTACAGCCAGCAACATTTTGAATTTGAATTTGAATGATGACACATTTCTTTGCGAAAGGGTATAGGACTGGGAAGGAAAGTCTTAGACAGGCATCCTTATACCCTCTGTACTTTGTGACTCTACAAATCAGGCAGCCAGTTGTTGGTTCTCCGTTCCCCACCAACATAATTTTCCGGGATTGGGTGAGGGACGTGGCCCCCGGACCCCCAGAGCCACTGGCGCAGCTAAGACTAATTGCTTGGGCTTGCCCCCTTTCCAGGCTGTAGCAATAATGTCAATTCTTCAGACTTCCGCCAACACACGCACACACGCACGCATGCACGCATGCACGCATGCACACACGCGCGCAAATACAAACACAGATACGATTTGCGGATACTAAAACCTAGGACATGTCTGTACGCCAGAGAGACAGACAGACAGACAGACAGACAGACAGACAGACAGACAGACAGACAGACAGACAGACAGACAGACAGACAGACAGACAGACAGACAAAACAGACAAAAGAAGACAAAAAAGACAGACAGACAGACAGACGACAGAAGACAGAAGACAGACAGACAAAAAGAGACAGACAAAGAAGACAAAGACAGAAGACAGAAAAAAAAAAAAAAAAAATAAAAAAAAAAAAAAAAAAAAAAAAAAAAAAAAAAAAAAAAAAAAAAAAAAAAAAAAAAAAAAAAAAAAAAAAAAAAGGAAAAAAAAAAAAAAAAAAAAAAAAAAAAAAAAGGGGGGGGAAAAAAAAAAAAAAAAAAAAAAAAAAAAAAAAAAAAAAGGGAAAAAGGAAAAAAAAAAAAAAAAAAAAAAAAAAAAAAAAAAAAAAAAAAAAAAAAAAAAAAAAAAAAAAAAAAGGAAAAAAAAAAAAAAAAAAAAAAAAAAAAAAAAAAAAAAAAAAAAAAAAAAAAAAAAAAAAAAAAAAGGGAAAAAAAAAAAAAAAAAAAAAAAAAAAAAGGGGGGGAGAGAGGGGAAAGGGGGAGGAGAGGGAGAGAGGAGAGAGGAGAGGGGGAGGAGAGAGGGGGGGGAGAGAGGGAGAGGGAGAGGGGGAGGAGAGGGAGAGAGGAGAGAGGGGGAGGAGAGGGAGAGAGGGGGAGAGGGGAGGGAGAGGAGAGAGGAGAGAGGAGAGAGGAGAGAGGAGAGAGAGGAGAGAGGAGAGAGGAGGAGAGAGGGGGAGGAGAGGGGAGAGGAGAGAGGAGAGAGGGGGAGAGAGGAGAGAGGAGAGAGGAGAAGGGAGAGAGGAGAGAGGAGAGAGGAGGAGGAGAGAGGAGAGAGGGAGGAAAGGGGGAGAGGGGAGGAGAGGAGAGAGGAGAGAGGAGGAGGGGGAGGGAGAGGGGGAGGAGAGGAGAGGGAGGGAGGGAAAAGAGGAGGAGAGGGGAGAGGGAGGGAGGAGAGGGAGGGGAGAGAGGAGAGAGGGGAGAGGAGAGAGGAGGGGGAGAGGAGAGGGGGGGAGAGAGGGAGGAGGAGGAGGAGAGAGGGGGGGAGAGAGGAGAGAAGGGAGAGAGAGAGAGGGAGGAGGAGAGAGGAGAGAGGGGAGAGGGGGAGGGAGAGGAGAGAGGAGAGAGGGGGAGGGGAGAGGGAGAGAGGGAGAGAGGGGGAGAGGGAGAGAGGAGAGAGGGAGGAGAGAGAGAGGGAGGAGGGGGAGGGAGGGAGGAGGGAGGAGGGGAGGGGGAGAGGAGAGGGAGAGAGGGAGAGAGGAGAGGAGAGGAGGGAGAGAGGGGAGAGGGGGAGAGAGGAGAGAGGAGAGAGGGAGAAGGAGGGAGGGAGGAGGGAGGGAGGGAGAGAGGAGGGAGAGAGGGAGAGAGGAGAGGGAGGGAGGGAGGGAGAGAGGGGAGGAGAGAGAGGAGGGGAGAGGAGAGAGGAGAGAGGGGAAGAGGAGGAGGAGGGAGAGAGGAGAGAGGGAGAGAGGGAGGGGAGGAGAGGAGGGAGAGGGAGGGAGAGAGGGAGAGAGGGAGAGAGGAGGGAAAGGGGAGAAAAAAAAAAAAAAAAAAAAAAAAAAAAAAAAAAAAAAAATTTTAAAAAAAAAAAAAAAAAAAAAAAAAAAAAAAAAAAAGAGAGAGGAGGAGAGAGAGGAGAGAGGGAGAGAGGGGGAGAGGGAGAGGGGAGGGGAGAGAGGGGGAGGGGAGGGGAGAGAGGGAGAAGGGGGGAGAGGAGGAGAGAGGAGAGAGGGAGAGAGGAGGGGAGAGAGAGAGAGGAGGAGGAGGAGAGGGAGGAGGAGGAGGAGGAGGGAGGGAGGAGGGAGAGAGGGGAGAGAGGGGGAGGGAGAGGGAGGAGGAGGAGGGGAGAGGGAGAGGAAGAGGAGGGGGAGGAGAGAGGGGGAGGGGGAGGGGGGAGAGGGAGAGGAGGAAGGGAGAGGGAGAGGGAGGGAGAGAGGGGAGAGGGGAGGAGGAGGGAGGGAGGAGAGGAGGGAGAGGGAGGAGAGGGGAGGAGGAGGGGAGAGGGAGAGGGAAGAGGGGAAGAGAGAGGAGAGGGAGAAAAAAAAAAAAAAAAAAAAAAAAAAAAAAAAAAAAAAAAAAAAAAAAAAAAAAAAAAAAAAAAAAAAAAAAAAAAAAAAAAAAAAAAAAAAAAAAAAAAAAAAAAAAAAAAAAAAAAAAAAAAAAAAAAAAAAAAAAAAAAAAAAAAAAGGAAAAAAAAAAAAAAAAAAAAAAAAAAAAAAAAAAAAAAAAAAAAAAAAAAAAAAAAAAAAAAAAAAAAAAAAAAAAAAAAAAAAAAAAAAAAAAAAAAAAAAAAAAAAAAAAAAAAAAAAAAAAAAAAAAAAAAAAAAAAAAAGAAAGGAGGGGAGGAGAGAGAGAGAGGAGGAGGAAGAGGAGAGAGGGAGAGAGGAGAGAGGAGGAGGGGGAGAAGGGGAGAGGGGGAGAGGGGAGGAGAGGGGAGGAGAGAGGAGAGAGAGGAGAGAGGGGAGAGGGGGAGAGGAGGAGGAGAGGAGGAGGAGGAGGGGGAGGGAGAGGGAAGGGACGGGCGGACAACACCCCAAAAACACACACACACACACACACACAAAACACGGACGGACGGAGGGGCGACGGGCGGACGGACGGGCGGACGGACGGAGGGCGGACGGAGGGCGGAGGACGGAGGACGGGGCGGGGGACGGGGACGGACGGACGACGGGCGGGCGGGCGGACGGGACGACAAAGGACACGAGGAGAGGGACACCGGGGGAGGAGGGGGGACAAAAAGAGGAGGAGGGAGACAAGGCAGGGGGAGGCACGGGGGAGGAGGGAGAAAAGACGGGGAGGGGCAAAAAGACGGGGGGACAAAAGACGGGGGGACAAAAAGACGGAGGGGAGGACACGGGCAGAGGGGAAGAACAGACGGGAGGGGCAAAAAGACGGAGGGAAGACACGACGGAGGGACAAAAAGACAGTGAGGTGGATTGTTTCAACAGAGCAGTGAGGTGGATTTTTCAAACAGAGCAGTGAGGTGGGTTGTTTCACACAGAGCATGAGAGTGGTTGTTTCAAACAGGCAGTGAGTTTTGGGTTGTTTCACACAGAGCAGTGAGTTTGGATTGTTTCAAACAGAGCAGTGAGAGTGGATTGTTTCACACAGAGCAGTGAGAGTGGATTGTTTCAAACAGAGCAGTGAGTTTGGATTGTTTCACACAGAGCAGTGAGAGTGGATTGTTTCAAACAGAGCAGTGAGAGTGGATTGTTTCACACAGAGCAGTGAGAGTGGATTGTTTCAAACAGAGCAGTGAGAGTGGATTGTTTCACACAGAGCAGTGAGTTTGGATTGTTTCACACAGAGCATGAGAGTGGATTGTTTCACACAGGGCAGTGAGAGTGGATTGTTTCAACAGAGCAGTGAGAGTGGATTGTTTCAAACAGAGCAGTGAGTTTGGATTGTTTCACACAGAGCAATGAGAGTGGTTTGTTTCACACAGGGCAGTGAGAGTGGATTGTTTCACACAGAGCAGTGAGAGTGGATTGTTTCACACAGAGCAGTGAGAGTGGATTGTTTCAAACAGAGCAGTGAGAGTGGATTGTTTCACACAGAGCAGTGAGAGTGGATTGTTTCACACAGAGCAGTGAGAGTGGATTGTTTCACACAGAGCAGTGAGAGTGGATTGTTTCACACAGAGCAGTGAGAGTGGATTGTTTCACACAGAAGTGAGAGTGGATTGTTTCACACAGAGCAGTGAGAGTGGATTGTTTCAACAGAGCAGTGAGTTTTGGATTGTTTCAAACAGAGCAGGGGGTGGATTGTTTCAAAAAGGAAAAAGAGGGATTGTTTCAAAAGAATGAGTGGGTTGTTTTAAACAGAGAGGGGGTGGAGCAAACAGAAGTAGGTGGATTGTTTCAAACAGAGCAGTGAGTGTGGATTGTTTCACACAGAGCAGTGAGAGTGGATTGTTTCACACAGAGCAGTGAGAGTGGATTGTTTCACACAGAGCAGTGAGAGTGGATTGTTTCACACAGAGCAGTGAGTTTGGATTGTTTCACACAGAGCAGTGAGTTTGGATTGTTTCACACAGAGCAGTGAGTTTGGATTGTTTCACACAGAGCAGTGAGTTTGGATTGTTTCACACAGAGCAGTGAGGTGGATTGTTTCACACAGAAGTGAGTTTTGGGTTGTTTCAACAGAGCAGTGAGTTTTGGGTTGTTTCACACAGGCAGTGAGGTGGATTGTTTCACACAGAAATGAGAGTGGTTGTTTCAACAGAGCAGTGAGGTGGATTGTTTCACACAGAAGTGAGGTGGATTGTTTCACACAGAGAATGAGAGTGGTTGTTTCAACAGAGCAGTTGGATTGTTTCACACAGAGCAGTGAGGTGGATTGTTTCACACAGAGCAGTGAGGTGGATTTTTCACACAGAGCAGTGAGGTTTTGGGTTGTTTTACACAGAAGTGAGGTGGATTGTTTCACACAGAGAGTGAGTTTTGGGTTTTTCAACAGAGCAGTGAGTGTGGATTGTTTCACACAGAGCAGTGAGAGTGGATTGTTTCACACAGAGCAGTGAGTTTGGATTGTTTCACACAGAGCATGAGAGTGGATTGTTTCACACAGGGAAGTGAGAGTGGATTGTTTCACACAGAGCAGTGAGAGTGGATTGTTTCACACAGAGCAGTGAGAGTGGATTGTTTCACACAGAAGTGAGAGTGGATTGTTTCACACAGAGCAGTGAGAGTGGATTGTTTCACACAGAGCAGTGAGAGTGGATTGTTTCACACAGAGAAGTGAGAGTGGATTGTTTCACACAGAGAAGTGAGAGTGGATTGTTTCACACACGGTATAAGAGTGGATTGTTTCACACCGGTCACTTTACTACTGATGTTTATAATGCGCTACAGATTAGTGTTGTCTTTCTGACTGACGTTCCCAAATCAACATGTATAGAAAACGTTAAAACACCCGGGATATAAGACTTGCCAAACGTGTATAATTCACGTTAAAAGAGAGAGTGCGGTTTTTTTGGGAGACAGTGTAGACGCTTTTACATTTTTATGTAAATCTGAATTGGCGGTTACACGTGAACCTATTGTCAATTGCCGTGCCGAGGTACTATTTATACTCGTCAACTATCTCTACGTTGTTATCGTGTATAAATACGTCAGTCTAGGATGGGGGTCTTTCATAACGCCACTGCACCGCATAGTTGGTGGTTTTTGTTGCTTTCAAATACGATTGATAACACCATTCAACAAAATTGTCTTCCAACGTACGACTATGATTAACCTCATCGGTAGTCAACAAACTGAATAAAGCCGTGTTATCTGAACACTGATTAAACAGTGGGACGGGTGCTCCTATAGTCATTTGTATGCAACGTGAACAACAGAGGAGATAAGAGCCATCCATAGGGTAAGCTAGTAGACACAATTTTCATACAATAAATTGTGTTTACTTCACGACGCTATTGGGGGTCTCCCCACAAACGTAGCGCTAACTCAGACTCAAGTTTACATTCAGAAATTAATTTCTTAAACAGCAAGTTAGGCTATAGAGTATAAACAGCAGAACTCATATGTTGGTAGAGAACACTGGTGTGGGCTTTGGCTTTCTCAAGATGACATAATAGTAGTAGTGTAGCGACTGCATCCTCTACCCAGCTCCCAGACCGATATGCACATTGCCACGGATCTGGGAGAACGTCTGTACAGTTCATGATCAAGGTTTTAAGGTTTATTTCCTTAAGAATTCTTCATTATGTGCGATATCAACGCTACCTTTTCTTAAATTTGTAGTTTACCATCTCATCTGTCTTAGTCGAACTTACAGTATTATTGATGACAGATCGTTACATTCTGGTCTCATTAGAACAATGACAAATTACTAAAGACAAAGGGCAGCAACCGACAGCAAATCAATAATGTCACCCATCTGTCAGTATCATGATACTTAATAGCGCTTGTCGCGAATGACGACACGCGCCATCATAAATATTCATAGATTTTACATCCGGGTAGTCAGTCGGACATACAGCGTGCGACAAAAACCAAAATGGCATGCAGTCACGTTAATCCATCGATTACTTTATCTGAAGAAGACGTCCCAGGTGCTAGTTTTGTCTACGCCCAAATTGAGAAACATAGCGTAGGCCAACTACGAAGATGGCTTGCGTGTCGTGGGCTAAGAAGATCTGGCAACAAATCAGCCTTGTTGGAAAGGTAGGTGTATTTTTATTTTTTCAATCACCGAGACAAAATCGCCTGCCAATGCCAAATCGACTACCAACGTCACTATTTTAGTGTAAATAAGTAGTAATTACAGCAGACAATTTTCGTAGAATATCCTGAGGTTTAGTATAATACTGATCGAATCAGACGCTACTCTAATTTACCTACGTGGCGTTTTATTTAGCGCACTCGCCAGCTACTCTTTCATTTTCACTGAAGCGTTTACGGCATTAGGCTAAAGCCGCGGGTTCTGCTTTGCTGTGATTGCCGCTCCGGAGCACCACTGCCCCCTGATGTCAACGTATTTTTCTGTGCTACGTGCAGAGTTAACTTCTTCATCAACCTTTATCTTTATATTGAAATAATGTATGTCAATATTTCCTATGTTTGTTAAGTTAAGGCGGCGATGAAAATGTATCACTTTCTAGCAGTTTGTTTGATCAAAGTAGGCAACATAAGGGATGCTCCCTTCAATATAAACAAAATCAGCCTGATTTTGGTTACACTCACAAGGGATCATACCATTTATATTTAGTATTGCAGATGCCAAAATGTGATGTCAGCCAAAAAAGGCATGCAATTGATCCTGCTATCGACCAGGGGAAATGGTATGAGCAGCCAAACGCCAGAAACTGACAGTAGATGCATCTACCAGTTCCCTCCCTCCTCCTGCACCATACTATGGGTGAAAGACCTTCCCTGAATCGGACATCCCCAAGATGTTTAATGAGGGACATATCTATCATCACTTGGTGGAATCTCTGTAGGGATCTGCTGTAGATGAATCAGATGGGGATGACGCTGTCCCTGACCTGGACTCTCACATCTCTAAGCCATTACGCAGGGGTAAAAATGTTTTTGAGAGTGGTCTTATTACATGTATGGGGCATTTCCATGAACATTTGGAAAACGGTCTGAAATTTTATTCACTGAATTTCAATGGCATATTACATGTTTTTGATAGGACATAACTTAAAGTTATAGGAAATAAACAATTTTCAATCATTGCACAATGCTTTATGTGAAAATGCTACTTCAAACCATTAGCACTGAAATAAGAACACTTCATTCATCTGAAATGTAAATAATTAGTAGACCTTTATATCCCTGCTTTTTGTTACTCTCATGGTTTGCTGTTATTTTTTAAAGCCTTGCTGTTATTTTTTAAAGCCTTAGTCTCGTGTATAATGACAATAATATTTCTGAGTCTGTTCTGTATTTTTTAAGAGATGCTTCTACACTGAGGTGGTCATTTTTGCGTAACGCGAGTCACAAAATTATAGATATTTAACTTTATACAGCAGCCTTTGGTAGTCTAAGACTGCCCATTATAAATCTCCTCCTTCTTTTTATACTTTATTAAATGACACAAACTATATCCATATCTAGTGAATCTATACTGTGATATTGGACACTGAATATGTGTAACGCGAGTCACGAAATATAAGGTATTGTAATGTGAGTCACAATGCATTTGTTAGATTTTTCTCCCCTTCTAAGACATATAACAATGTGTTGCAAAAACATAATATTATAGATGACAGTATGAATGTTTTCATTGATGATAATTCTATGACCAAAATAAATTTGTTTACTAATATATCCCATAAGCCTTTAAATTTCCTGTTTGTTAATAAATATTATAAACAAGAATTTGAATCTGATTTCATCTACCACCAGTGACAAAACATTATCTTCAAACATTATATTGAATAATAAGAAACAATAGATCATACTTATTTTCCATAGAAAAATAAATTAAAAACAAAACGGTTCAAATTGACTACTCCTGGTAGTTAGCTGTGTACATTATCCCCACACATGGAAATGGGCTGAATGCATGCCAGACTCATGCATACCAGATTTTCTACTATTCAGATAAATGTGTACATGTTTCATTTCCATTCAGTTTTTACATACTAAACTATTTAGTTTTGCTTTGCTAGGTAGCAGTCAGTGTAGGAATTATTGAGTAAGATTAATTACATACCTATATACCAGATAGCTTAACATAGCAGGAATTAATGAAAGATGTTAAATTGGCAGTGATAATGTTTTTTTGTAATAAGTTAGAGATATTTATTGTTCCTCTTAAATAAAACAACACTCAGAATTGTCTTGTATGTTTATTCATAAACATTTGACATATTCACTGGAACGGACTTTAGATTCACAGTCGCTGAAAGATAGTGAAAGAGACATCTGAAGCTCTGTACTCAAGGTAAATATAAAGATTACTGTCAACAGCAGAATGAAATGAGTACACAGATTCATGATGCAAAGAAGGCAAGGGAACAGAACCTGTCTTTGTCTAAACCAAAGAATATGAAGAAAAAGAGGCAAGAGAATGTGAGGAATTGAGTACCCAAATGCCGAGCTCTGAAGAAGGCAAGAGTAAATAACAATGCCAGTTGGCAAAGGCAACAACAAAAGCAAAGACGATTTTGGATCCGTCACTCCCACCAACTCTGAAAGGGATGAAAGTTGTAATGTGAAAACTGTACAGCACAATTTAAATTGAGGCATCACCCGATCAAGAACAATCTTATCTATGACAAAGCCAGATGAACACAAAGGTGCTATTCCTGTGGTCCACATTGAACCGGTCAAGTTGTTTTACGCTAAAGATAACTACACTGAATCTAACTCAGTTGAGTTGCTAATAAAACTTGTGTTATTATTAGTTGGTTTTTATAATAAAACTTGCATGTAAATGGTCTTGCAAAATAATTGTAACGGCAACTTTTATGAAAAACAATCACCTGATGTATTTATTTTAATATAATAATATATTTCTGGATTTAAAACACCATGTTCAAGTGTGCATTATTTCCTATACAATTATACACTATTTTAGAAGGTTTATGTGTGAATGTTTTTTAATGTAATATTGTGTGTTATCTAAATTACAGACTGAATAATTTATTTTGCTCAAGATAAAATATGCATAATGACTTATCTGTGATAATGGATATCATGTAACGCGAGTCACAGTAACGCGAGTCACACTGATTATCTCATATATTTGTATGTTATTGACAACATTTCAAATCACTAATGACATTTTTTGAAACCCTATTTATTTGTGTTTCACACAAGGGTATTCATTATTTGCTATCATTTATACTTTAAGGAGAAACTTGTCATGTATCAAGTGACGTTTTTGTGCTTTCCATTTGCTGTAACGCGAGTCATGCTATGATTAGACATAAATAAAAATCATACTATGTAATACAATTTTCATTTGTTTATATCATTTAATATCTTATACCATTAAGTTCCTCTATGCATAAATTGAACTTTTTAAATATATTATTATAAGAGATATGTCAAAATAGTGTTCATGGAATGGTCAAAATATGTAACGCGAGTCGCATGGAAATGCCCTATGAGTGATAACCGTACATCGGCACATTATTATGTAAGCGCTATTAGGATAAATAATAAGCGTTGCGACACTCGCTTACCGTAATGCACGCGTGTGCATATTCAGCGTACCGTAGCGTTGAGGTAGGATAGTCCGCGATCTTATATATGCATCATGCAGGTGCATATCTTGAACATAATTCGCAATCTGATTGGCATCCAGAGAGAGATTTCATAACAGATATTATGTGTTCTCTTCGTCTGGCATGCATAGTTTTGTTTTGCATTTTGGTTTCTCCGACAGAACGGTAGGCGGCAGGTACTTAGGTAGGATAACAAGTAAGGGTTGTCTGACTTCCTAGACCACGTGTGGGGTGAACTGTGGTGTTGGTGACAGACTCCTAATTGTGTAATTATGGTCTAAACATGTTTGGACTTAAAAAAAGCGACAACCCCTTTGTTGAGACAACCGGTGTGCTGAGACAAGCCCTTTGTTGACACCATCCCTGAGCGTATTATATTTGCAAGAACTTTTGTAAACAGCGTTACCCTACTGAGTAGCACATGACGCTCTTATCTGACGCCACGGGTGGCTTGGCTTGTGACCCCCGCAATCAGGAAGTTTTGTGTTAATAGTATATGGGTAACATATATGCCAGTCACTTCCTCTGTGCATTGGACAGTGGCGGTTGGACAGCGTTCAAGCAGGCAGCAGTCACGGACAGACGTAGCGGACGGCAGCAATCTCCGGCAGGGAGAGTAGAAGAGATCAGCAACGTTGAAGTGCCTGGCAGGTTGGTGACGCTTAGTTACAACATCGACACGTGGGTTTTGGATCATTTAGTCAACTATATTCGTGAGTCAACATAATAACTGTTGTCACGCAACTAGATGTGTGTTCAGATAACTCGTCCTTCTTGTTATTCTAACACGAAATTGAAGAACAGGTGCGGGGTTTGTTGTATTCTGCGTGTTGTGTATCCAACGGGTAACACAGGGTACGTTCCACTTAACTGAAAATTCGTGCCGTGTTTCAATGAGTCAACAACGCTGGTGGCGATCAATGAGAATGAAACGAGAGTGCGAAGTAAAACAATGGGGAAGATACATAACATAATAATCCAGGTGGCGCCGTTAGGCAACTCGGGCCTCGTGCCGTCAACCGCCAGCGTCTCGTTACCTCGTCATTATATCCAGCATTTGTTAACACATATTGTCGATGTGCCTATTAGATATATCACCTCAAAGATGAACTGAAACAGAATTAAACAGCGCTCGCGTAAAGCCCGGTGCACACGAGAGGTATCAGCTGAGCTAACAGCCACGCGTGTCTGTTTATTGAGCTGATAGCTCTCGTGTGCGCTGCATTTTTGCCTTGCAAGTCCCAAGCGAGGCCATGAGCAAAATATCTATCGTGTTTAATATTTTCCGTCTCGCGAGGCGAAAGTCTCACCGTCTGCGCTGAACGTGAGCTATGTGCTCAGCCGCAAAAATAAATCTGGCAAATGAAATTCCGTAGCGTTTACGGCACTTCAGAATTGGCGAATACACGTGACATAGTGAATGATGTGCTGTTCTTTCATTGTGGTGAATAGTTTTTGGCATGTCTCATCGATAATGTTTGAGAGTGTCCGTTCTCTCATTCTGAATTGAAACGATATACCTTTAAAGGATTCACCTGTACTAACATAATCTACAACAACATGACAATGTATAATATTTATTACACACAGTATGCATTGTTATTGTTTCTATAACATTTATTTAAATATATATAACGAACATCTAGCATAAACATGATATAATAAAGACAACCGTTTACAGTTCATGGTTTGTATTTGTAATCAACTTATTATCCTAGCATCATTGCACGCCCTCGTATAATTTATATTCACGTCCATATATACATTTTTATACTTATGTAGTTATAACTTATAACTGTAAGTACCTGTTGCAAGGAACCGTAATGTCGTTACGAGTCTTTCACCAGGGCTAATGCTTGGTCGCATGTTCGTGTCGTCTTTTGTGATAAGCGCCCCCACCAACGCCAATAAGGTGTTAAACGAATCGACGTCCAGTCGGTGGAACTGCCGAAAAACATTTCAGGATCCTCGGCGTTTAGTTCTCATCAAATTTAAATATACGCCTTGTCCCTGACGTCTTTGGATCCAACTCCTAGCCCTATGTCGTTTGGCAAGGTGCCCTCAAACTGATTTTGTAGTATAGAAACCCAATTTTAATAAAACATTCGTTGAATGTCTAAGTATTCCACGTGTTTTTCTGACAGTTTTGATGTAATTTGCTATGCAACCATATCACGTGATGGATACGTCACTTGATATGAAGCAGTTAGCTCAGCATCTTTCTCACGTGTGCGCTGAAAGGCGACGTGAGCTATCAGCTGACCCAACAGGCGGATGGATAGCTCTCGTGTGCGCCGGCCTTAAAGAACGCGAATATGTCACAGACTCGAGTTGCGTATCAGCGCCGCCTAGCGATTTTGTAGGTTCCCATTAAATCAATGTTTTTAAACAGTCAGTAAGGCCGTTGAATGCGTTTCGCGGTTCATTCCCTGGCTAATCTGTTCAATAGAACTCCATGCTGATTTTTTGTGTGGGAAGTATTCAGCCCAATATCTGTGGTGCGCATCAAGAAAGAAATATCGGATAGTAATGTAGTGAAGGTCAGTTACCACAAGTGTCGGCCCTGGAAAAAACCAACATTCTATCGTCTACATTGCGCCATTACTGACGTTTCTCAAATAGCGCTATAGGCGTATAAAGCACCATCTGCAGCCCGGTTCAGCTTGGTTTAGCTCGAGACGATATCAGTTATCGTTAGGGACGCCATAGAATTTGGTTCCCTACACGATACTTTCACGACCGGTAAAAAGTGTCAAGAGCATGCAGTAATTATGCCAACGACCGACTACGGCAATGCAATGCTATAGGGAGTATCTGACAGTTGACTCCACACTCGGCGTCCAGAGACGTTCTTTGAAGTAGGCGCCACAGAGACGTTATCAACATTAAGTGCAAGTTACTCGTGCTTACATTTGCTGCCATCCATGAGTGAACGCCGGCCGGTCGCTAGGCCGCGGTGTAATCTCGAACGCTACCGTAAAGACACCGATACACTACCAGGCAATACTGTACGGGTGCGTTGGTATGGCAATATGCACGTGTTTACATCACCACCAGACACTGTCTGGTGTCTGATGATGTGCATTTCTTATCCGACACGGGGATATGACTGCCAATAAAAACAGCGTATCGCATTGACACCGTCCGACGCTGTCTGGACGTAACGCGGTAGGAGGCTATCCGACATAGCTAGAAAACATCAGACATGCTGCATTGTCGCACGACATTGTCTGATACTGGTTTTGACCTTCCGAGCGATACACGACCTAGCGCCCGAATACATCGCTAACCTGATTACGGAATATACGTCGGGTCGCCAGCTTCGCTCCGTCGGAAGCCGTCTCCTGAGGGTACCACGCCACAATTTAGAACGCTATGGTCAGCGGGGATTTTCAGTACCGGACAGTAGACTCATTTGAACTTTTTAAGTCCAACTTAAAAACACATCATTTTAAGGCCGCATTTGTAAACTACTTGAAGGGTATTTTATAATGAATTAATTTTAACTGTAATTATAGTTTTGCAATTGTTTTACTTGCTTTAATATATTTTATTATTTATTTATTATTTTATTTTATCTATTTATTGCTGATAAGTTTAACTTATGAACTAGGATTTTTAGAAGCTTTATTTAATTATCTATTTATTATCATTTAACATTTCCTCTTTACTTGCAAGTTTAAACTGATTATGAATATTTTAAATATGTATGTGTTACAATGTATTTTATGCGCCTGCGAGTGGAAATCTTTCCGGATATACGGCGCTTTACAAATACAAATTATTATTATTATAGTGTATCTGATCCGTTAATTGCATCGCTTAAGTCAATTTGTCTTCTCGCGGTGTCGGTTATTTTTTGTCAGTTTACATTATCTTATCATTTATAACGTAATAAATGTGTAGTTACCTCGAAAAGCCCACATGTCGACCCTCTAATACAACGTATGGCGAAGATTCTACGAAGTAACAGTGCCTACTCTAAATGTAATAACGATATAACATTTAGAGAACGGCGGTGCTCAGTGTTTGATAGATTGGTTTTGACATCGCAAAGACAGTTGCCTTATGAGATCAACATATATGTAAACTTTGCAACAAGATAAATTACCTTTTTCTTCCCTTCTTATGTTAGCCACGTGTTTGTGGCTAGAGTATTGTCGAGCTTGGTTTTTCAGAGTTGTCCTTCTCTAGAATTAGAGCATCACTACATTTACCCCCTGTGTGGAATCTTTTACTTCCACCTCCCCCATAAACACCGGCTTTTAGTGTCTCTTCCGAAAGACACATGCAATGTGAGGTGAAAGAGAAATTGCCTAAGTTTCGAAGTCGCAGCAGGTGGAATTGAACATCGGTTGACAGTTCGGCGCTCTACCGCGCGATCACCGCTCCTCACCTCCTTAAGATAACATGTAGGGTGTCTCTCCGGATTATTGAGCGAAACTGTTCGGGATATGAGTCCACCACCCAGCCAACCCGTGATGACTTTCAACACCTCTTACCTACAGTTGTGTTAAATAGCGGGTTGGGAATATCCAGATTTTCATGCAAATTGCGCACTTGGTGACAAGTTTTTGCAATTTGGCATGGTGTTAGGTATGGGCATAAGGTTTTCAAAAACCACCGCATACAAGTTGGGGTAGCCCCCTGGTGGCCGGTATGCGCAAAATCCAATATGGCCTCCGAAACCCGTGATCTTTAATAGATAATGGCTTATCTTTGGTTCTATCAGCACTACATCAACGTGTAATACCATAACGTGTATGTTTATTGGGGCGAGGAATCCATTTCTTAAGATATTTTCCTGTTTTCAGGTCATTTACGAGGTGAAATATGTTTTTCGTGATATTTGTCGGATAAAAATGTCACCACTCAGGAACTGAATCACAATGACATATTATATATAATTATCTATATTGTGTTATCATCTACAGACGACAGTCATCTAGTAGGGTGTATTCAGCACTCAACTCTGATTTGTTTATCTGTTTGCATAAGGTGTAACCTGTTTTTGCATGAACATTTTCAAGAAATGAAGCTATTACTCTATTTTTATTTTGTTGGAAACATTATCAGTCCGATGTTATTCATACACTGATAGTCACTATATTATATTACCTGGCTCCACGTACTCCAAGTACAAGCATATGATCATTACTGCCGCGATGGTTATGGGCCGCATGAGCCCATGGAGATGTGGGAGAAGCGGCTCATCAGCAATGTGCCAACAATAAACTACTGGACGTCAGTGAGAGAGTATCTGCTCATCAACTGCCGCTTCGTCAGGGGTCAGCGACTGGGTGATTGGTTGCTCACTCTGAATGCATGCGATGAGATTTGTCCACGGTTGTTCGATTTCGGACACACAAATTATGCCCGCTGGGTGCCAGTCTTCTTGAGGGACATGGCGCGGTTACCAAAGACCCACCCATCAGTCCATGAGGCGTTTATGGCAGGGGGGTTCGTCGTGCAACGTGGCGACAAGAAATCTTCACTCATGTCACGTTTCCATAGCCAAGAGCACAGCATCCAGCAGGAATCAAAGGAGGTCATCGAGCTCTCCAAACCTGAAGTTTTAAGGGCCATTGGTGAGATTGAATGTGCCTGTTTCTTTGCCTCAACCCCAACGAAAGTTTGGAGCATCCAGAGTCATCAGTTGCTGAACAGAAAAAGTTCATCAAACACTTGAATGCTCTATGTGATCTTGTGAAGGAGGGCACAGTAGTAAACCCCTTCAATGAAACGGGTTCGGAGCTAATCACTTTGGACACTGGCGAGGTCATGGACCCCGCTATCGTTGTTTGTCTCAAGAATGCTCCAACTATCGGCGAAAACATGTTCACAGAGTTTGTGACTGACAGAATCGAAGAAGCCTCCAAGCCCTTGTCCGACGTAATAAAAAAAAACCTGTACACATTCTCAAACAGACCAAAGATAAGCCATTATCTATTTCAGATCACGGGCTTCCAGCGGGCTACCCCAACTTGTATGCGGTGGTTTTTGAAAACCTTATGCCCATACATAACACCATGCCAAATTGCAAAAACGTATCACCAAGTGCGCAATTTGCATGAACATCTGGATATTCCCACCCCGCTACTACGTGATCTTGTGAAGGAGGGCACAGTAGTAAACCCCGTCAATAAGACGAGTTCGGAACTAACCACTTTGAACACTGGCGAGGTCATGGACCCCGTTATCATTGATTGTCTCAAGAATGTTCCAACCATCGGCAAAACATGTTCACAGAGTTTGTGACTGACAGATCCGAAGAAGCCTCCAAGCCCTTGTCCGACGTAATAAAAAAAAAACCTGTACACATTCTCAAACAGACCACCAGCGGATCTATAAAGAAGGGTGCTGACAAGCTGGGGTCTGCTAAGGCGAATGCAGCTCTCGTCACCAAGTTGTTCTTGTCCTTACAAGCATGTCCTGAGGCAGACATAGATGCATTCTTTATTCTTTAAGCATGAAAATCAGCGATAACCATCGTCTTTATCAGATCAAGGTAAGCTGCGTCAAGGAACCAAGTCAGATATTATTGCTTGTCTACCAGGCATGCCTGCTCCGGGCCGCTCTAAAGCAGTAAAAGAAGCCACATTGGTTATTCTTGATATGGATGCAGTCATACACATCATCAAACCCCAGCGCGCCAGAATATTTGGGGAATACACGCAGATGCAATTGTTGCCATACATGCAGTGTCAGATGACGGACAGCACATCAAGAGTGGACGCAATCTGGGACACACACCAAGAGGCGAGTCTCAAGTCACAAACTCGTGCCAAGCGGGGTGAGACTTCAAGTCGTCGAACACGAGTCTCTGCCAAGATACCTATCCCCAAGAGAGTCGAATGGCAGAAGTTCCTCAAAGGTAACCAACATAAAGATGAGCTATTCCAATTCATCGGTCAGGAACTTCAGAGCAGCACAGTTGAATCAACATACCACCTCATCACAACAAAGGCTGACATTGTACTGACTGACATAACAGCCTTGTCCCCATGCCAGCAAGAAGAAGCAAACACGAGGATGATGCTCCACTTACGTCATGCTGCCATGCAGGGTCACACTAAGCCATACGTCAGGACGGTAGATAGTGACGTGGTTGTTTTGACCATCAACATCTTCCACGAGCTAGGTCTCTCCGAACTGTGGGTCGGATTCGGAACAGGGAAATCATACAAATATATTCCAATCCATCACATCTCGCAATTGCTGGGACCTCAACGTTGCAAAGTGCTATCCCTCTTCCATGCCATCACAGGGTGCGACGTAGTATCAGCGATGTTTGGAATCGGTAAGAAGACGGCATGGAATGCATGGATAGCCTGTCCCGAGGTCACCGACAAACTCATCGCCATCACACAGGATCCGAACAGCTTCACACTTGACACGCTTCACATGCGACATCTCGAGCGCTGGACTGTACTCGTGTATAGTAATAATTGTAATGCAGAGTTGGTAAATGATGCAAGGAAGCTCATGTTCTCTCACAGCTTAAAGTCCCCGTGACTCCATCCCGCCAACCAAGAAAGCCTTATTTCAGCATATCAAGCGTGCCCTGCTAGTCGCAGCCTTTATCTGGAAGCAATCCCTCTCCAAGACTACAGAGATCCCCAAACCCAGCGAATGGGGCTGGGAATGGCACACCAGGACAAAACAGTGGGTACTATATTGGACATATCTGTCGGACGTCAGCCAGGCATGCTCGCTGCTTCTCCACTGTGGCTGTAGTGTTGCCTGTAAGGGAAACTGTAGCTGCCACCGAGCTGGACTCCGATGTAGCAGTCTGTGCAAGTGCGAAGGAGGTTGCACAAATAATGACAAAGAAGGCTGAGTTGATCATGGCAATGATGTGCGCCGAGTACTTTGCTGCAGACATTAAGCTGATTAAACTAATTATATTTACTTATTACATCCCTGGACTTTTGGTACAAATATATTTTCAACAATAACAGTAAAACATTGCTGCCGTAAACATATGTGTACAGCCAGGCATGATGTTCACATATGGCTTAGCTTCCAAATTAGGTCTGATTTTGCTAAAATTGACCATTAAAACTCGGTTCACTTTCTAAACGTCCTGAAAACAGGAAAATTACTCCAGAAATGGATTCCTCGCCCCAATAAACATACGAATTGTGGTATTACACGTTGATGTAGTGCTGATAGAACCAAAGATAAGCCATTACCTATTTCAGATCACGGGGTTCGGCGGCCATATTGGAGTTTGCGCATACCGGCCACCAGGGGGCTACCCCAACTTGTATGCGGTGGTTTTTGATATACCTAACAGCATGCCAAATTGCAAAAACTTGTCACCAAGTGCGCAATTTCTCTGAATTTCCTCCCCGCTAAAAGACAACACGTCTCAAGGACCCGTGTCTCATTATTATGTCTACGTTGAGCGCTGGTGTGTTGACATGGCGTTGACAGTCTAAATGCTGTCACATCAACAGCAGCAGCTTCCTTCTCCAGTTCATCCAACAGAGATGCTTTGACAGTCTTGACCAAGGGTGTTGCAATAGCAAGCAATACTGGTCCCATGGAACACTGAAAATGTGTTTCTATTGTTACTAGTGACCAAAACCCGTCCTATTGTTACTCTTCGTGGGCGATTTTATTGGCTGACGTTAAAAGAAGAGTTTCTCAAAGGAACGTGCCAGCAGCGACCCCTGGTGCGTGAGGATGGTGTGATCTAACGGGCTCTCTAGGGTGGCTCGTCCATTTATTCTAGCTAAATTCATCCGGAGGATTGGAAACTTGGGGGGGGGGGTGCTCAATACTTCAAAATAAATCGAAAACGCTATATGTGGAGGTCCATCCATGGAATTGATCAACATCTTCCTATATGTAATTATACCATCTAAAACTATGTAGCCTATATTTCGGAAACAGTTTGCATACTGCTTAAATAACATTTATATATTTTAAATCCTTACCGCTTAAGTGCAACATGGATTACTACTGCCTGCACCTTAGCATTTTGCTAAGTCGAGCAGTGTAATTACCATCATGATTACACCCATTACCGAGTTTGTGAAGTAATTTTTCGATATATAAATAGTTGTCACCAAGCCACCTCTTTGGTGCAGGTAAATGGGACATTTTCGAACAATCACGCGCTATAGCGTTACGCGATTGGCGTGAACTGTTCCCGTCTACTGGCACAGTTATTAAGTTCGGTCAGTCAGGCGTGCAGACCTGTCGCATTCGTATCGGTTGTATATCTTATCTGGCATCGAAGTGGTACGAATCAACACACTGCCCGCACAAAGACGGTGTAGTGTAGGTCGAGAGAAATCTGGTATTTATGTAATCAGCCGCAACGAGGATGATGTGATCTAACGGGCCGTCTAGGCCCTAGGGTGGTTCGTCTATTTATACATTTACCATGCGTACGTAAATTATCACAGGCACTGATCACCGCCGTCCAAGGTGGTTGTGAATCATAAGAACAAAACACAGAAGTACAACATGTTCTAGTTTATATATATATATATATATATATATATATATATATATATATATATATATATATATATATATATATATAAAATAGCATGTCCGACCTGTCACCAGAAAACTTTAAATAATATATATATATATATATATATATATATATATTGTTTTAAAAATGTTTAAAAATATATAATCAATTTGCAATTCAATTTAATTACTTTATTCCGGAACATTACATCCATATAAAAGGCAAACTAAACTTTTACATGTGGGTTTATCCTCTTGACACAAACATATAACTCGCACTACAAACTACAGGTTCATTGCATAACAATCTATACACATTATTGTATGCTACACACAGTTTTCTAATTGACTCTGCACTATTGCAACGCCACTGCTGGCATTTATATAATGAAATGCAATACGATTTAAATAAAATACATTTGACGGATTCTGTAGACATGTAAGACATTCAAGATCAAGGCATTACCCTGAGCATAAATTCTAATGTATTGCTGCACATACACGCGCACGTGCACGTGCACGCACGCACACACACGCACGCACGCACGCACGCTCACACAAACACAATATATATTATTTAAAAATAACAAATCACTTAAACACGTAGCTTTGCTACGTAATTTTCCTTTTATGGAGCATCTGACCATTTTCACCCGTGTTTGATCCCAACTGGAACAATGTTGTCTATTTTGGAGTACAATGGCTCTGTGCTACAGATATAACAAAACTACCACACAGATAATTAACTCTATATGTCAGGTGGATTGTAAATGCTCTCTATTTCCATCACGTGTAATCATTCTAAACAGTTTTGTATCATCCGAAAATGTCAACACCTTGTTGTTATATCATCATTATTGATATATATATATATATATATATATATATATATATATATATATATATATATATATATATATATATATATATATATATATATATATACACCCTATAAGAGATATGTAAAGGAGCAGACTCCCTCCTTATAAGAGAGTATGTAAAGGAAGCAGATATCCTCATACATTATCTGCTCCCTTTACATACTCTTTTATAAGGTGGGTATCTGCTCCCTTTACATACTGTCTTATAACGAGGGTGTCTACTCTTGTAAGAAGGGTGTCTACTTCAAGTATTTAATGTTGTGTTTAGTATTATGTTCTGATGAAGATAATGCACATGTTGAAAATCTACTGCCAGCCAAATTATGGTTAGTTATATTATTAAGCTCATAATAATGCTACGAATCTGAAGGTTTCATCGCGCTACATGTGCAAATGCTAAACGAAATATCTAACGTTAAATCAAACTCCTGACGGGGTTTCACTGTGATGTAAATTTGCATGTCGTCACATAAACGTTATTGGCGATAGTATTGAGGTGAGTTCTGGTAGCTGCCATTCCCGTTGATGTGTAAGGATTACATATTCTAGTCAGTATGTGTCCTGTCACACATGGCTAGCGTGCTATTTCTCGTAGAGGTGCAGTCATCCTCCCTTTAAAACAGTTAATATTGATTCGGAATGCAGCTGTAAACGAAGTCAATAGAACACATCTCACCAAGCGTAAATGAGCAAACGGAATCCAGCTACCACCAATACAAGAAGAGGTGGTGCACTGCGGCCTAGAAAAGTACACTGTGAACATTTTATAAATCGCCCCGCTGCAATACCTCTTTCAGTAACAAAGAATGTTGTTTATCACACGAAGTACTCTTGTTATCGGACTCTGCATCAAACTGCAGGCACAAATATTTATATAGCGCTGTTCCAACATTCGTTGCTCATAGTGCTGTACAAAAGTTCTGGAATATAGATAAGTCTTTAGTTTTACTTTAAATGCAGCTGTGGTCATAGCAGATAATGTCACATGCTGCGGTAGCGCACTCCACAGACTTGGAGTTGCCACGCTGAAAGCTCTGTCACTCCAGCGACACCTTGTACGTGGCACACACAATAAATTGTGTTCGCTGGAACGCAGCGACCTAACCGGCTGACGGGTTACACTCTATTCAAAGTATCCAGGTGCATGTGCTCGATGATTGAGTAGCAGGATCTTGAATTCCACTCGCACTGCTATCGGCAGCCAGTTCAACTTTATCAGCAGCGGTGTAGCATGACTACATTTCATGGCGCCGTCGATCAAGCTGGCTGCCCAGTTCTGCACTTTCTGAAGCCGTTGTATTTGCTTCAGAGGCAGTCGATATAGCAGTGCATTGCCAACATCGAGTCTGCTTGTAACAAATCCATGTATGACTTGCTGTGTCGCTGCTGCTGTCAGATGCCGTCTGATCCTGGAGATGTTGCGGAGGTGGAATATTGTTGACCTTCATACAGCAGTCACATGCGACTCCATCGTCATCTCAGCATCAAGATGGAGACCAAGATTACGGACATTGATTCACCCAGACCAAACAGTCACAACACGTAATGCTTGCAGCTTGGTTTTCTTTAGCTGTTGAGCTGAACCGAATAGTATTACTTCTGTTTTTTAGTCGTTCAACTTCAAGGAGTTTGTCTTCATCCATATCCTGATTTCTACTACACACCGTTCAATGCACTCAACAGCCGCGTCAATGTCCTCCTGACGGGGTTTCACTGTGATGTAAATTTGCGTGTCGTCAGCTTAAAAATGTGACATCAAGATGTTGTTCCGAACGATTTTCGATAATGGCCGGTGCTGCATAAATAGAGAAAAACTGCGGACCAAGTGTAACACCTTAATGGACCCCACACGTAAGAGGGCAAACAGGTGTCGTACAACCATTAATGTGGACAGATTGAGATCTGTCACTCAAATACGACTTAAGCCATTCTAGAGCAGTTTGGACCACTCCAACATCATGTGACAGTCTATGTAACATCATACTGTGGCCGACAGTATCAAATGCAGCCGACAAGTCAAGAAGCAACATAATGACAATATTCTGATTGTCCATAGCATGGATGTCATTCTGTATACAGATAAGGGCCGTCTCGAGGCTGTTATTTGGCTTGTACGCAGACTGGTTGAGGCCGCAGAGATTATACTGAGACATGTGAGCCGACAATCTTGCAACAACACGTTCTATTGTCTTAGACACGTATGGCAGATTGGACACAGGTCTGTAATTGTTCAAGATGCCCTTATCTAGACTTGGCTTCTTGAATACTGGCCTTACATGTGCTCCCTTCAAGTGAGAAGGCATTGTGTTTGTTCTTAAATACGTGTTAACAATGGTCGTGAGAACAGGTATAAAATGTCATGCGCACACTCTCTAAGCAGCCATGTCGGTATGGGGTCAAGTTCACAGGATTTAATCAGCGATGAATTCAACAAAAGTACTCCAATCCCAATCCCAGGGCGGGGGAGAGCGAGGGTTGGTCAACACAGCAATTGATCTTTGTTGTGATCGCCCTGCCCTACAGCCCCTGCGTGTCCGCCGATTGTTCAATACACAAAGTGGTGTCACAGAAACATCTGAAGTACCATATAATCCAGTCCCAGTAAAGTTTCTAATTCGCAGTAGGTCAGTTCTGTTGTATGTGATCTGGAGAAAGGTCCATCGATCGGATTCTAAACATACACAGATCGTGTCCATCCTTTACTATAGAAAACCATGAATTAAAAATGATGTTCAATTCGTTATATGTAATACCCGTCGCAGTGTTTATTTTTAACAGATCATGCCAAACACAGTTATAAGTTTCCAAGTAATTTATAATAATAATCAATTGTAATTTATATCTAGTAAACCTGTATTCGCGCACCAGACTTCACACCATATAGGCCTAACGACGATTTTGACAGTTTTCCCCTTGTGATTTATGACAATAGATGACACACATCACCCCAGATTTTCCACACGACCACCACACCACATTTTCTACACGACCACCTACATTTGCACATGGATAGCATATTAGTGGGGGGGGGGGTAAGACATTTCAACAGTTTGAGGGTGCTCATATCACGCTCCCACCCACATTGAAAGCAATCTAGGCGATTTCCTTGACTTGGAACATCCCTACGAATCAAGTTAAGTGCTCTGGTGATGTGTCCACGTACAATACTTGATGTAGGGGGCATCTTGGTCATGGCAGTGGGAGCAGAGGCTTTGGTGTGGACCTCGAGACGCAATTGATCAAAAGTATTTGCCGACGGCTTAGATCTCGCAGTAGTCCAAACCCGCACGAGGTACTCTTCCATTTGCGCGATCTCCGTTTCGCCAGCTCTGCTCTCTCGGCAAACTCAGTCAGATAGACAATCGGATTGCATTACATCGCTTTAAACTTAGTACCAATGCTGCTGGTGACATCGTCTCCAGTGAATACGTGAACAGTAAACATGACCACATTACACCAGTGTTGAAGGAACTGCATTGGCTGCCAGTTGAGAGCCGAATCGCCTTCAAGATCTTGGTAATGACTTTTAAATGCATCAGTGGTTTGGCTCCGTCTTATCTGGCAGAACTTGTTCAACCACAAAAGCGTGACGGACGCCTACGTCAGAACTATGCGCCAACACTGCACCAAGGCATAACAAAAAAGTGTATTGGTGATTCGGCATTTGGCGCAGCAGCATCTCGACTATGGAATGAATTACCTGTGAACATTGTGCATCCGGGACATTACCTGTGTTTAGAAAGTTTTTAAAGACATCTTTTTATTAGACATTTCAATTAATTCAAATTGTTTTGAAATGACGGACATTTCTTTAGAATTTCTTTTAGTGTCATACACGTTTTAATCAGTGTTTATGTTTTAGATTTATATAGATATATATATATATATATATATATATATATATATATATATATACGTACATATTTTTAGTAAAGGTTTTAATTTTATATTAATTTATATAATTTACATACCAAGTTTTAGTACTATACATCTTAAAAGCAGTGTTTAATTTATTTTAAATTTATTTATATAATTTACTTACAAAGGTTTACTAGTGTATCTTAAAACCAAAAATTAATATGATTTATATTAATTTATATCATTAACATTTGTATGCAACATGAACAACTGAGGAGATGAGACCAATCCTTAGGGTAAGCTAGCGGACAACACTTTTACACAATAAATTGTGTTAACTTCACGACACTATTGGGGTCTCCCCACAAACATAGCGCAAACTCAGACTCAAGTTTACCTTCAGAAATTAATTTCTTAAACAGCAAGTTAGGTTGTAGAGTATAAACAGCAGAACTCATGTCTTGGTAGAGAACACTGGTATGGGCTATGGCTTTCTCAAGATGACAGAATACATAGTTCAGTAGTGTAGCGACTGCATCCTCCACCCAGCTCCCACGCCGATATGCACATTGCCGAGGATCTCGGAGAACGTCTGTACAGTTCATGATCTTTGTTTTAAGGTTCATTTCCTTCAGAATTCTTCATTATGTCCGATATCAACGCTACCGGATGACAAAAACTCGTTTTGTCTCATTTCAACGCAGGCTTTCTTCAAATTGTAGTTTACTATCTGTCTTAATCGAACTAACAGTATTATTGATGCCGGATCGTTACATTCTGGTCTCATTAGAACAATGACAAATTACTCAAGACAAAAGGCAGCAATCGATAGCAAATCACCCATCTATCATGATACTCAATTAGGACAGACAAATAAAAAGCATTGCGACACTCGCTTACCGTAATGCTTGTGCATATTAAGCCGTACCGCATCGTTGAGGTAGGATAATCCGCGATCTTATAGATGCATCATGCAGGTGTATATCTTGAACATAATTCGCATTCTGGTTGGCATCCAGAGAGAGATTTCATAATAGATATTATGTGTTCTGGCATACTTGGTTGTCTGACTTCCTAGAGCACGTGTGGAGTGAACGGTGGTGTTGTTGACAGACTCCTAATTGTGTAATCATGGTCTAAACATGTTTGGACTTAAAAAAGAGACTTCCCCTTTGTTGAGACAACCGCTTTGTTGAGACAAGCCCTTTGTTGACACCATCCCTGAGCGTATTATATTTGCAAGAACCCTTTTGTAAACAGCTTTACCCTACTGAGTAGCACAGTGTAAAGAATTATGGATGCATAAATTCTGTGTAATTACTTTTCATAAAATATAATAATTATTATATATAAAGTCGTAATTAACAGTGTATTGTTGAAATGCAGTAGTCAAGCTAGAAGCATAGCTTCTGTCCTTAAACCAGTTATATCCAGTTGTCCGAGTTCGCTAATGATAGACCAGGCATAGTTCTTGGATGAACAGGAGCATGACTACGTGGATAGTCGTAGGTACGAGATACCAGCTCCGTATTAGGTAGTGCAGAGAGGTACACTGATGGCGCTGACCAATAGATTGGCCAGGCACATAGCAAGAGAGCGAAGTAGCCAGTATTTAAGGAATGAGTAGTGCGCGATCGAGGAGGGAGAGCTCGCACGCACCATGACACTTCCCTCTGGCGCCCACGTAGCCAGGCCAGTTAGACAATTGTATTGACTTCTGTATTATGCTGTCTGTATTAAAGTTCTTGAAAAGGACACTTGGAAATGTCTTCTGGAAATGATTGAGTAATTAGAATCTTTCTCCGTGGGTATCTGATTTCAAATACACAGTGACACTGTGGCTGAACTGAATAGGTCATGGCTAACTATCTACGGGGTCAGTACGGAGGGGGAATATTGCTTTATGTGCCCAAGATTAGAACGCCGAGTCTACGATTATATAACAAGAGGCAGATGCGAAGAAGGGTAAATCAGTAGATCGACCAATTCTAACAACATGATCCTCTTATCTGACGCCACGGGTGGCTTGGCTCGTGACTCCCGCAATCAGGACGCTTTGTGTTAATAGCATATCGTCTGACTTCCTAGAGCACGTGTGAGGTGAACGGTGGTGTTGTTGACTGACTCCTAATTGTGTAATTATGGTCTAAACATGTTTGGACTTTAAAAAGCGACAACCCCTTTGTTGAGACAACCGCTTTGTTGAGACAAGCCCTTTGTTGACACCATCCCTGAGCGTATTATATTTGCAAGAACCCTTTTGTAAACAGCGTTACCCTACTGAGTAGCACATGACGCTCTTATCTGACGCCACGGGTGGCTTGGCTCGTGACCCCCGCAATCAGGAAGTTTTTTGTTAATAGCGTATCGGTAACATATACGCCAGTCACTTCCTCTGGGCATTCGACAGTGGCGGTTGGACAGCGTTCAAGCAGGCAGCAGTCACGGACAGACGTGTAGCGGACGGCAGCAATCTCGGGCAGGGAGAGTTGAAGAGATCAGCAACGTTGAAGTGCCTGGCAGGTTGGTGACGCTTAGTTACAACATCGACACATGGGTTTTGGATCATTTAGTCAACTATATTCGTGAGTCAACATAATAACTATTGTCACGCAACTAGATGTGTGTTAAGATAACCCGTCCTTCTTGTTATTCTGACACGAAATTGAAGAACAGGTGCGGGGGTTGTTGTATTCTGCGTGTTGTGTATCCATCGGGTAACACAGGGTACGTTCCACTTAACTGAAGATTCGTACCGCCTTTCAATGAGTCAGCATCGCTGGTGGTGCTCGGTGCGGTTTTCAATGAGAATGAAACGAGACTGCGAAGTAAAACAACGGGGAAGATACATAACTAATAATCCAGGAGGCGCCATTAGGCAACTCAGGCGTCATGGTGTCAACCCCCAGCGTCCCGTTACATCGTCACGCTGCAAACATTCATTATATCCAGCATTTGTTAACAACACACGTTGTAGATATACACGGTGCACACGAGAGCTGTCAACTGAGCTAACAGCCATGCGTGTCTGTTTGTTGAGCTGGTAGCTCTCGCTGCATTATTCGTGAACAAAGTCCCACGCGAGGTGGTGAGCAAAATATCAATCGTGTTTAATATTTTCCGCCTCGCCAGGCGAAAGTCTCATTGTGTGCGCTGAACGTGAGCTATGTGCTCAGCAGCAAAATTAAACTGGCAAATGAAAATCTGTAGCGTTTACGGCATTTCAGATATGGCGACTACACCTGACATGGTGAATGATGTGCTGTTCTTTCATTTTGGTTAATAGTGTTTGGCATGTCCCATCGATAATGTTTGACAGTGTCCGTTCTCCCATTCTGAATTGAAACGATATACCTTTGATGGATTCACCTATAGTAACATAATCTACAACAACATGACAATGTCTAATATTTATTACACACAGTATTGTTATTGTTTCTATGATATTCCTTTAAATATATATATATATATATATATATATATATATATATATAATATATATATATATATTCTAGCATCATTGCACGCCCTCGTATAATTGATATTCACGTCCAGTTTTATACCTATGTAGTTATAAGTATTAGTACCTGTTGCAAGGAATCGTAATGTCGTTACGAGCCTTTGACCGGGGCTAATGCTTGGTCGCATGTTCGTGTCGTCTTTTGTGATAAGCGGCCCCACCAACGCCAATATGGTGTTAAACGATTCGACGTCCAGTCGGTGGAACTGCCGAAACATTTCAGGATCCTCGGCGTTTAGTTCTCTTATCAAATTTAAATATACGCCTTGTCCCTGACGTCTTTGGGTCTAACTCCTAGCCCATGTCGTTTGGCAAGGTGCCCTCAAACTGATATTGTCGTAAAGATACACAATTTTAAGAAAACATTCGATGGAATGGCTGAGTATTCCACGTGTTTTTGGACAGTTTTGATGTAGTTTGCTTGGCAACCAGACCACATGATGGATACGTCACTTGATATGAAGCGGTTAGCTCAGCATCTTTCTCACGTGTCAGCAGTTTCGTCTGCAATGATGGAGAATCCATTTGATTCATTTGCAGCTTTCACAATATTATCTCTTACTACTTCTTCGGAGAGAGCTATCAGCTCGTTCTGTACACGAACTGATGTGTACTTCGCATTTTTGCTTGCGCCTTCCGTGTGATCCTTCGGGATCGTGTCTCCTGCTTCTATCCTGAATCGCAGTAGGTCACAGAGGTTCCCCGATGTACTCTCCTTCCCCCTCAATGCAATGTCATGGCTGCAGCAGAACAGAATGCTGGATAGGATAGGGAACAGTTTCTCTCGGTTTTGAATGACTGCTTTGTTGACTGCTCGGTCCATCTGGCTCACGATGGTCTAATCTGGCTTTTGCGCAATGGTGAGGAAATTGTTGGCTTCTTGCAGTGCGCCTTTGTGCCAGGAGGAAAGCATGTGTTTCCTCGCACACTCATTAAAGTCTTTGTATTTAACAAAAGGAGTCACGATGAACGCACCCATTAGACCTCGGTGCACTGGTTGATGGAACAGCACACAGTATTTGCAGAGCACCTTTCAAGTGACTTGAGTAGGCCAGCCATGGAGATTATTGGTTTATCCACGTGTGACGGAAACAGCGGGAGCCCTGTGAATCGTAGTTGGTGGGACGTATGTTTTCATCAGGAGGTCATATCTTCGATTATTGGTCAAATGTTCTGTGGTTTTGCATATGATCCAATGTCCAGATGATGAGGCAAGTCATTGGCCACTTTCGCACGTGGTGTTTTGGGTGGCATCTGATTGGTTGCTGTGAGTAACTGCTCGTGATGTTCCTCTCTGCGCTGGTCAGCTGGTTCAACATGCGTCTCCGATGTACCCGAGATGTCTTGATTGTTGTCAGAGGCATTTATTTCTAGCTTGAATACCGCTCTCTGTTGTCCCTAAAAAGACAAAGCCAAAAGTTGATATATCGACTCCATGAAACCATAAAATAAACTTATAAAACTATCAAACTATCAAATTGCGCCGAATAAACGGCGGGTAGTAACGTAATCACCATCATGGCCATATAAAATTTATTTCGTGAACAGGGAACGGGATCACCAAAACCCCCTCATAATGTATTCCTAGTCAAGAAGTTTCTAATAAGTTTGTCTTAACCCTGGGACTGGCCAGGGCCGATTAATCGGCCCAAGACACCTTCCCGCATAAACACATTTTTCGTTTGCGTAATCAGTAACCGACCCGCGCACATTTCATATCATCGAATAGCTAACACATTTTTCAAAATGGTGTATATTTATTCATGAGCAGGTTGAATGACAGCGAGTTACACGCGGGCGGACAAAACACGTGATAAATTTGATGCCCAAATTTGGGTGGTTTACTACGCCTTCCGTGACGAATTTACGCACCCATTCAAAAAGGCCCGACCCCCGTATATGTGGTACCAATAGAAAGCTCTGTTCTTGCCCAATCAGGGAAAAATAAACACGTGAATGAAACTGGTCCAGCGAATCAGAAGCAAGCTTTCAAACACCGCGTCATCTTCCCGCCGGAGCAGAAGTAAACAACAAAATGGCGAACGTTCGTGTCGAAGAACTTTCCAGATCCAAACGTTTACTTTGGAATATCTCAAGTTACCGCGTCTATGTTTCGACAAAACAACTGACAGTATTCAAGAATGTGTCTATTACACTAGTTCAAATAGTTAGAACAACGTTGGATGCTTTTTGATGTGAAAATTCGACCATTTGTCAGCGCAACATTTCACCGTTCGGCGTTCCCGCCACTGGAGTCTATGTGTATTTGTGTGACTGCCCAGATAGGCTTTTGTTAATAAAGTTACTGCTGCATCCCAATGATGTTGGTTTCCTACAAAAAACATGTTATATTTGGTTGCTTAGTGAAAAATATCAGCGATTGAAGATGTCTTACGTTTACCACTCATTTTGATTAGATTTGAGATCTGAATGTCGTTCGTTGAGTGGCGCGTAAAACGGCCGCGTGCTTATTTGCGCGGGAAAATGCCCGTGCATCGCGAGAAAATGACAGAGCTTGGAAACGAGACTATATTCTCCAGATCAGAGCCTCCATTTCCTCTTGCGGCCAAATACTTGGTGCTTACTGACGACGTGTTTCGGATACGAAAGTTTCATTTCCGTTTCGAATGTAAATAAAATCTTGTTTTCATAATTCGATGATAAATTTGCGCAGAATCGGACCGATTAAAATTAAGGAAGTAGTTAGATGGTGTGCACTGGTTCATTATAGAACTCTAGGCAGTGCATTGTTAAACTGACCGTGTTTTTAGAAAACTGGCCGTGCAAAACACGGCTGCACGGCTCGCTGGCTAAGCCTCTGATTCAGGATAACATTACCCCCTGCATTTTTTTCTGCGGACGCACATGACCAGGCAATAGGGCCTATAAGTCTCGCGCGCGAAAACGAGGCTGGGGGCAGTTGGGGGCAGGAAGTCCATATTTTCCATGTTAACATATAGGACTTTGTTTTGTTTTTGGTTGTAATAATCGAACTGTTCCCAAAATAGCGTATTTCAGTTATATTGTCCGAAGGATTATTACAAGCAGAAGCTATGGAACACTTTGCTGGTGACAATGATCACGGAAATCATGAATTTTAATCGATTATTATGGTGGTTATCATGGCATCGCCGGCTAGTACTTGTATTTGGCGATCTTGACTAACAATGAAGAGTGCCATTTTCGCGCAGTACAACCTGTTTGGGGCAAACGTATACATGTGTTATGATCATGTGCATTTAGACAACTTGTCAGATATAAGTGCTTATCGAAACCACAATGTACAGCAATGTAAAATGCAAATCCCGTAAAAGACACATACGGCCTAACATCGTGTATACTCTCTGCGCTACGTAAATCGCTATGTGTCTGTGACGGTGGTAAACTCAACATTACATTGGACATTTAAGATAAGAAAGGGATAACGTAATATATTATGTATGACCTGATATTCCTACTATTTACCAGTCGGAAGCTACAACTGTCATCCGTCGTTATAATATTATTCTTGTGTCCAGTTCCCAATCAGCTCCAGTCGCGTGGAGTCTCGCCATGTATCGTGACCCACTTACTGCACGGCCCTATATTGCACGGGTGTGTTGCTATGGCAATATGCACGTATTTACATAACCACACGGTGACGCGCTATCCTTATCCGACACGGGGGATATGACTGCCAATAAAAACAGCGTATCGCATGGACACACCTCCACCTCGGTGAAACAGTGAGATTGACATTCACCCATAGTCGCAACTCCGTCCGACACTGTCTTGACGTGTGGCGGTAGGAGGCTATCCGACGTAGCTAGAAAACTTCAGACATGCTGCACTGTCGTACGACATTGTCTGATCGTGTATCTGGTCCGTTAATTGCAATCTGTCTTCTCGCGGCGTCGGTTATTTTTGGCTGTTTACATTATCTAATAATTTATAACGTAATAAATTTGTAGCCCACACGTCGACGCACTAGTACGGCGAAGATTCTATGAAGTAACAGTGCCTACCCTAAATGTAATAATGATATAACATTTAGAGAACGTTCGCCTTATGAGATCAACATGTATGTACACTTTGCATCAAGATAAATTACCTTCTTCTTCTCTTCCTATGGTCAGCTCATCACTCTGTGTTAACCACATGTTTGTGGCTAGAGTATTGTCGAGATTGGCTTTTCAGAGTTGTCCTTTTCTAGAATAGTCCACTAGAGATTACTCATTTACCCCATGTGTGGGATCTTTTACTTTCGTTCACTTCACATGACACAGGTTATGTGAGGTGAACGAAATTGCCTAAGTTTCAAAGTGGCGGCAGGTGGGATTGAACCACCGTCCCCTCGGTTGACAGTTCGGCGCTCTCTACCGCGCGACCACCGCTCTTCACCTCCTTAAAATAACATGTACGATATCTCTGTTCGGGACATGAGTTCACCACCCAGTCAACCCGTGATGACTTTCAACACCTCTTACCTACAGTTGTGTAGAAGACTCAAGGACCCGTGTCTCATTATTATGTCTACGTTGAACGCTGGTGTGTTGACATGGCGTTGACAGTCTAAATGCTGTCACATCAAAAGCGGCGGCTTCCTTCTCAAGTTCCTCCAAGGATGAACTTGACCAAGGGTGTTGCAGTAGCAATTAGTACTAGTCCCAAGGAACATTGAAGATGTGTTTCTATTCTTACTAGTTACCAAACACCGTCGTATATATATTTGTTACTCTTCGTGTGCGATTTTATTGGCTGACGTTAAAAGAGGAGTTTCTCAAAGGGATGTGCCAGCAGCGACCCCTAGTGCGCAAGGATGATGTGATCTAATGGTCCCTCTAGGGTCCATTTATACTAGCTAAATTCGTTCGGAAGATTGAAATACTTGGGGGGGGGTGTGTGCTCAATGTTTCCAAAGACATTCAAAAGGCTTTATGTGGAGTTCCTTCCACTAAATTGATCAACATCTTCGTATAGATAATTATTCCATCTACAACTATGTAGCCTATATGTCGGAAACAGTTTGCATACTGCTTAAATAACATTTTTTTTTTTTAATCCTTACCACTTAAGTGGAACATGGATCACTTCTGCCTGCTATATCTTAGCATTTTATTAAGTCGAGCAGTGTGATTACCTTCACGATTACACGCATTACCGAGTTTATAAAGTGATTTTACGATATAGAAATAGTTCTCACCAAGCCACCTCTTTGGTGCAGGTAAATTGAACATTTTCGAACAATCACGCGCTACAGCGGTTCGCGACCGGCGTGAACTGTGTCCACCTACTGTCGTCGGTCAGGCGTGCAGGTCGCATTTATGTCAATTGTATATTTAATTTGGCATCGATGTGGTACGAATCAACATTTACTGGTTGCCTGTCAGACAACTCATTTTGTTTAAAGTACTTGTGTTCGATTGTAAAGCACTCCATGATGTGACGCCGGAGTACCTATTACAACCACCGTCTTCCGCAGCTTTATATGACAAACTTCAGCTAGCAGTTACACCAGCATCGAAATCCATCGGCCGATGGGCGTTTGGTGTAACTGGACCTCTTATTTGGAATGAACTGTTACTGACACTACGTGATGCTCGGTCACTAACACTGTTTAAGCGTTATCTGATGACATGTTTATTTTAAAAGAACAACATTATGGTGCCAATTAGCCAGATACATGACTTGTTGTGACTTTTATAGTGACATTTAGATAATTATTTATAATAATATAATAATAATAAATAACAGTATTTGTCTACGCCATATCTCTTGCAATAAAACCATTCAGAGGCGCATTACACTTTACATTTATTTATCTGTTCTTAACATTTAAAATATGTATCAATATTTTAAATTCATATACATTTTAAATTATGTTTTATTGTTATATATTTATATCTAATCTGTGAACGCATTGATTAATATTGAGTTACAGATCTCGCGATAGAAGAACTACTATTATTGTTATTACTGCCCGCATAAAGACGCTGTAGTGCAGAAAAACACCGAACATACATTTACCATGCGTAGGTAAATTATAACAGACAGGGGTAGGTCTAGAGAAAGCTGGTATTTATGTAATCAGCCGATACGAGGATGATGTGATCTAACGGGCCGTCTAGGCCCTAGTGTGGTTCGTTGATTTATACATTTACCATGCGTACGTAAATTATACAGACACTGATCACCGCCGTCCAAGGTGGTTGTGGTTGTGAATCATAAGAACAAAACACCGAAGTACAACATGTTTTAGTTTATATATATATATATATATATTATATATATATATATATATATATATATATATATATATATATATATATATATATATATATATATATATAACAGCAATGTCCGTCCTGTCACCATAAATCAGATATAGACGAAACGAACAGATTACTGTTGGCCAGACATAAAGAACAGAAGAACGCCCCAATGAAACTGTGTGGACACCGAGTAAATGACTGTCACAATATTACGAGGATTATGTATACTGCTTTTACATACTCTTGTAAGGAGGGTGTCTCAAACACTATACGAAATATCTAGCGGTAAACCATAATAAAGGTTATTGCCGATAGTATTGTGGTGAGTTCTGTTAGCTGCAATACCCGTTGATGTTTAAGGATTACATATTCTAGTCAGCATGCGTCCTGTCACACATCGCCAGCATGCTATTTCTCGTAGAGGTGCAGTCATCCTCCCTTTAAAACAGTTAATGTTGATTCGGAATGCAGCTGTGAAAATTGAGTCAATAGAACACATCTCACTCAAGCGTAAACGAGCAAACGGAATCCAGCTACCACCAACACAAGAAGAGGTGGTACACTGCGGCCTAGAAAAGTACACTGCATTTGTTGTAAGTCGGTTCACTGGAGTAGTCTTCAGTAACAACGCATGCTGTTTATCAGACGACGCGCTCTTGATATCGGCCTGTGCATCAAACTGCAGGCACAACTAAAACTGCAATCAGCATGAAGTAATTGTAGGCTTACTTTATGGACTAGACTAAAGCAGTCCGAACTGTAAACACACAAGTAGTCATTAGTGGGTAACGATAATAATCGTGACATTTATATAGCGCTTATATAACATCGCTGTACAAAAAGCTCTTTTGAAAATATGTGTCTTTAGTTTTTTAAATGCAGCAGTTTTTGTGAGATGCTGCGGTAACGAATTCCACAGACTTGGAGCTGCCACGCTGAAAGCTCTGTCACCCCAGCGAGGCCTTGCGCGGGGCACACGCAATAAATGGTGTTCGCCTGAACGCAGCGACATAACCGGTTGGCGTCGGCTTTACACATTATTCAATGTATTCAGGTGCATGGCCAGTCAGTGCTCGATAAGTAGGATCTTGAATTCCACTCGCACTGCTATCTGCTGCCAGTGCAACTTCATCAGCAGCGGTGTAGCATGGCTATATTTCATAGCGCCGTCGATCAAGCGGGCTCCACAGTTTTGTACTTTCTGAAGCCGTTGTATTTGCTTCATAGGCAGTCGATACAGCAGTGCATTTCCAACATCGAGTCTGCTTGTAACAAACCCACGTATGACTTGCTCTGTCGCTGCTGCAGTCAGATAGCGTCTGATCCTCGAGATGTTGCGGAGGTGGAATATTGCTGACCTGCATACAACAGTCACATGCGACTCCATCGTCATCTCAGCATCAAACTGGACACCAAGATTACGGACACTGTGAGTCACTCTGACCAAACAGTCACCAACACTCAATGCTTGTAGCTTGATTTTCTTTAGCCGTTGAGCTGAACCGAATAGTATTACTTCTGTTTTTGAGTCGTTCATCTTCAAGGAGTTTGTCTTCATCCTTATCCTGATTTCTATTACACACCGTTCTATGCACTCAACAGCCGCGTCAATGTCCTCCTGACGGGGTTTCACTGTGATGTAAATGTGCGTATCGTCAGCAGCAACAACCCGTTCTATTGTCTTAAACAAGTGTGGCAGATTGGACACAGGTTTGTAATTGTTCAATATGTCCTTATCTAGACTTGACTTCTTGATTACTGGCCTTACATATGCTCCCTTCATGTGAGAAGGCATTATGCCTATTCTGAAAGACATGTTAAAAATGGTCGTGAGAACAGGCGCACAGTCTCCAAACAGCCATATCGGTATGTGGGTCAAGTTCACAGGATTTAACCGGCGATTCCTTCAAAAGTACTCCAAATTCAGTTTCAATGGCTGGCTCAAATGCAGCCAGTAGACATGTTTAGGGTTCACCGTCAGTGTATATGTCTATGTTGTTAACATTTTGAATACGTTCGGAACTGAATTTCGAGATTTTTTTCGAGAAACGATCTGAAACCTGCTCTGCAAGTGTGTTGAACGAGTTACACGGCGGAAGTGGAGTGTCATTATCGGTATGTAGGAACTTGGCGACAATCTTGAACATCTTTTTCTGGTCACCAGACGCATCGGCGAATTGACTCATGTGGTATTACAATTTTGCACAGTGTATGGATGACGTGACAAGCTGGCGCTGAAGGCAGTAAGCCAGCCTGTCACATTCCAGTCCGGTTGTTCTCCATCTTCGTTCCAACTGACGTCTAACACACTTTTGTGTCCGTATGCTGTCATTATACCACGGGTGTGTGGTCGTACAGTCACTGTGCGTGTCGTTTACGGTTCTTATTTGTCAACAATGGCTCCAATGATTTCATTGTATATGTCAACAGCATAGTTCGTATCGTCAGGCAGATGCTTTGACAGTAGCAACGATCGGATATCCTCACATATCGCAACGGTACTAATATGTTTCTACGTGCTGTGTAAGGTTTCCAAGTTTCAAAAGATCGATATAGCGCTTGGCATTAAAATCACCAGCAACCAGTAAATTTGAGTTGTCCATTGTCATACCGTCCATCTGATGGACAAATTCTACGAGGAATTCCGAGGCTGTGTAACCACTTTTGGTGTTAGGCGGAGGGCGATAGACGACGATAAGACGAATAGAATGAGAGCCATTGCGGAGATGTAGACACACCAATTCGAATGTCTTTTTTAATTCGTGTATTAAGTTGTTGCGTCACGAAGGTAGACTTGTAGACGACAGCGACACCACCACCGTGTCGTGCGCTCTCGGGACGTAGCAGTTGGTAGCAGATACGACCAGCAGAGACGGAGTCGTCGGTACTCAGCCACGTCTCTGTTATGACGAGTATGTCGAGGTCATTGTCCTCAATAAGGTCACATATCACGGTCGCCTTTTCAGCTTGCTTCACGTCATATACAACTCTGGCATTCAAAAGCAGAAAGACACTTGGCATACAGGTAGCATAGCATGTTCATTGTTAAGTTGAAGTTGAATGAGATTCTGTGTTGTGATCTTGAGTCTTGTGATGAACAATGATGGGGGGCGAGGGTTGATCAACACAGCAGTTGGTCTTTGTTTTGATCGCCCTGCCCTACATCCCCGGCGTGTCCGCCGATTGTTCAATACACAAAGTGTTGTTGACTTTTGATCTCTGTTTTTTGATCCAACCACAATGAATTCTGTTTTTTCATTGTTCAGCTTCAGGAAATTCCGCGACATCCATTGACGTAATTCGTTAAGACACACTTCAATTTGCTCTATTGCGTCATTAACATTTGACTGAGTAGGATCGACTGGAATACATATTTGAGTATCGTCTGCGTAACAATGATATTCCAAGCCATGCTTCCGGATGATATCAGCCGTGGATGAGGTGTAAACTGAACACAGTATAGGTCCTAGAACAGAGCCTTGCGGGAGACCGTACTTTAGCTGCGATATATCCGATGTCATGTTGTCAATGCGCACACATTATGTTCTGCCACTTAGGTATGACTGGAACCAGTCAAGTGCAACACCGCCGATTACAAAAACAGCTGTTCATACGGGATAGCAGAATGGAGTGATCAACATTGTGAAAAGCTGCGGATATATCTAATAACACGAGAAGAGTGATCTTACCGTAGTTCATGGCCTGCAGCAGATCGTTATGAACGTTTAGCAATGCGGTGTCTACGCTGTGGTGTGCACGAAAGGCCGACTGGAATACATCGATAAGATTATTGTTGGCGAGGAATGTAGAGAGTTGTTTGGCTACCATCCGTTCCAGTATCTTACTGAGAAAACATAAGTTAGATATACGACGATAGTTGGCTAACATGGATGAGTCCAAGTTTACCTTCTTCAGCATAGGTCAGATTTACGCAGCTTTGAGAGAAGACGGAATTGTTGATGATTTTAATCATCGCCGGCAATATAGCATCACTACATCACATAAATGCACACAATCACACCCACGCAAACACAACAGGGTTCAGGTCCATGCTTATTGTTATTACCTGAACAACAACAAAATCTTTACATTCCATTTAAAGTTTACATACGTCGTACTCCCTAGAACCACTATAAAAGCTTCAATACGTTGAATACACTTATTATTTAAATTCACCTATTTCAGCCGTATAGCCATATTTATTCAAAACACATTTTAGACGATATTCTTATGTGTGATATTTTTTAAAGAAAAACATAATCATGCACACGTGAATGTAACACTCACTCATGCGCATACATTTTAGTATGATATTTTGATAAAATATTGAATCTTTCGGAAATGGATTTCACGGTGGTAACGAGGTGAAGTTCAACACTCTGTGAATTTCAGAATTAATAAGAAGTAATTTTTATGTTATGTTGTAACTACTCTTGGCTATAGTAGAGCAAAGTTAAAATCATAGGGCTTCCGTGGGGTGTAAGTCGAGTTTTTGTGGGTAGTTTCAAGGTGTTTTGTTGTTGCAAGCTTAAAGTTTGTAAAGTCCGTCATGACGTGTGCGGGGATCTTAAGACTGGGGAATCGTAGTCTTCAGCACGCGCACACCGCCCCGATTACACCCGACTGTCTACGCTGCGACGGTCGAGATATGTCGCAGCGTAGACATTTGGGCGGAGTGTGGCGGCAGGACTGACATGACTTAATGAAAAGTCATTAACTCGTCTCACTCTGTCTATACAAAAAAAGTCTGACCAACCTACTTGAGCAGAAAAGTTGAATTTCCTATAAACTTGTGTCATTACTTTGGTGGTAATCATAATAACAATTTCATTTTTAGTTTCATACAGCCGAGGATGAAAAGAAAGAGAGAAACTTGGTTACTGTTGCTCATCGGAGTTTTGAGCTTGGCTGGAAATGTCTTCGGTAAGATTTCCTTGTAAACTCTGAATTTGTAATTCCTCTTATCCAAGAGTATGACTCTGTCACAATGATAGGATATATATATATATATATATATATATATATATATATATATATATATATATAATTGTTCAATCCAAAATACACACACACACACACACACACACACACACACACACACACACACACACACACACACACACACACACACACACACACACACACACACACACACACACACACACACACACACACACACACACACACACACACACACACACACACACACACACACACACACACACACACACACACACACACACACACACACACACACACACACACACACACACACACACACACACACACACACACACACACACACACACACACACACACACACACACACACACACACACACACACACACACACACACACACACACACACACACACACACACACACACACACACACACACACACACACACACACACACACACACACACACACACACACACACACACACACACACACACACACACACACACATATGTATATATATCTTTATTTTAAATTGCAAACTATTAGCGTAAATAATATAGTATTAAGTGTGTGCTGAATAACATGTAACATTTGAGTTTTTTTATAGTTATAGAGGTGGCATTTTTATACATTTTACTATACCGAGATTCTTGCATCAAAATCACCGTTACGTAGTCGGGAAGCATTTCATGAAAGGGCCCTGATCAATACCACATTACGTTAATTATGCTAATTGTTTGCTAACAAGAAAGATATATATATATATATATATATATATATATATATATATATATATATATATATATATATATATACACCACACACACGACATATAACACAATACATAATACACACACATATATATAAATATATATATATATATATATATATATATATATATATATATATATATATATATATATATATATATATATATATATATAAACACACACACTATTATACATAAATGCTTCCCGACGACGTTTCGGTGAATTTGATGCAAGAATATCGGTATAGTAAATGTATAAAAACGCCACCTCTATGAATATCACATATTTGAAATATTACATACTATTCAATTCACCAGTTAACAACTTGTACATTATATGTAACATATAATTATAGTTAGTATTAGTTGTAGAGATAACAATATTGATAATATTTTACCATTACCAAGTTACATAGAATGAGGGAAACCGCATTTTGTAACATTTTAGGGTAATTTGCCAAGTATGGTAACTATCAGTAGTATACAAACAGATTTGGTAGATTACTAAATAAAGATACGTTTGATTTCCGGACGTTTACCCAAAGCAGTCCATATAAATATGCCTTTATAACAGTAATTAATAGACAGTTTTATTATATTACGATATGTCTTACTCGTATTACCTGGAAATGTTTCAAAACATCTTACGTACCCTATTACGAACATGATTAGTAATTGCATATTTAATTAATGGTAATAGTTAATTATGTAATGTAGCTCATATCATTGTTTTGTTGATGTCTGCCAGGTGGGCTGACAGAAGACAACTTTCTGCTCGTTTCGGACGATAGTACTCACACCTTGCGACAACTGAACTTGGCAGATGACTCTGCCATAAGGATCCCAATAGGTCACCAGTATGTCCGCTCCCCAGTGTATGACCCAGTTGAAAAAATGGTGTACTGGATTAATGGGTACTACTACTACTGGGCGGACAACTACATGAAGAGGTCGTACATAAACGGTACACATGAAGAAACACTTTGTTGTCAAGGTATGTATCACGTTGAATTGTATTTATGTTAACAGTCCAATGATGCTTGTTTGATGGTAGTCACAATATTGGAAAACAAATTGCTTACAAAACTGTTTACATATATTCAAACACTTAATTTAACTTTGGTTCTTTTCCCATTGTGATTACCTTTGTTCTCAGTCTGATATAGTAATATAACTCTTTTTCTCACTCGTGCATTTACGTCCCGATCGCCAACCATTCAATATTCCAAGTAGTTACTATAATATAAACACCCCAAACGTGATGGTGATCCAACTAGTGAGTTCTGTCGTGACACACTAGAAGGTTGCATTCTGTGTCCTGCTTTAGAGTCTTTTCAGTGGAGCAGATCGATTAGAGACATCGCGGTTGATCCCGTCTCTCGTCTCATGTACTACAGTGGTGATATGTCCGGCGGAGAACTTAACGGTTATTTCCTTGCCTCGATGACACTTGATGGCCGTCATCACTTCCTTCTTGTCACATCGAGAACGACTTCAGTTGATAACATAGCGCTGGACCCAATCACAGGGTGAGTTGATGAAAACAGTAATATTGCCTATATCTTAATATCTGATACTGAATTAATCCTCTCTCAATATTATGATGAGTTGTTAAGTTGGTATCAGATATGTAACACTTGGCCTCAATAGTTACACGTTCACATTTTATATGCGTTCTTTGATTTGCAGTGTGGCTGCTTGAAGGGTGAATGATGTATCCCATGCATTCACATTGTTCTGTTTAAAACCATTTACTTCATCCTCAATTACAACTCAACATAACCTACTGTTTAAAAATATAAAGTGATTTATGAGATGATTTAGTATAATAAAGAAGACATAACAGCTTACTGTAAGCTCAATTATATGCGTCCAGTACATGTGTTAGTATGTGTTATTTCGATTCAGGACAATGTACTGGAGTGTTGGTAACGGTGTCTACGTGGCTGCGATGGATGGGAGTCAACATCACCACCTTGTCAACGCACACAGCTCTGTTCTTGGTCTAACCATTGATGCAGAAGGTCAGTTTTATCATGTGGAGATGTCAGGTAAATACTGTGCAACGCAAATATATTTTGATGACTTATTTTATTATCTTATTTGCGTCATGGCAATTTGTGGAGAGAGGGAGACTGGTATGGAGAGAAGGGAAGGCGAGAGGAGGGCGAGGGACGGGCGTGTTGGAGAGGGAGTTTGAAATAATACTAATCGTGTTTTGAGCTTTGCAAACTCACGAGACCGTCAGTTGTTTGAACTCTCAAAACTGGATTATTCTTGTCGTTGCGATGCCGATGTTTGTTCACACATTTGACCAAATTGCCTTCGTAAATGTCACTTCTAATGTATACGTCGCAGAGCTAGATCAATGTATGTACGATTTGTACAACACCTGTGTTATGTTATCTAGGTCAACGAGTTTACTGGTGCGACCGTCACAGGATAGAATCTGTGGCGTATAACGGCAGCAACAGGAGACAACTGGTATACAATCCATGGCATTTTAATGGAATCACTCTTGTTGGGGATAAATTGTACTACACCGATCAGACGTAAGTAACATTGTATTAATGAGGTACATGTGGTAGCGTCATAATGTGTACACATACGAAAACTCATACGCATACGGATACGCACACGCAGTCTTTCACACACACGCGCACACGCGCACACGCGCACACGCGCACACGCGCACACGCGCACACGCGCACACACGCACACACGTATACATACCTAGAAAACAACAACACACACGTGTACGCGCACGAGTGAGTGTATGGAAACTGCGAAGTGTCCAATAAGTTGCGGTTTATTCAAGTATATTATTCTAGCAAAAATTATGATTACACACCTAACAAGTTCTACTCACATCAACGTTTCAGCCACCATCGGAGGCCTTCTTCAGGAACCGAATTGTCACTGCTCTCTAGATGGGGTGGCGTGGATTAGGAATACGGTACCAACTAGGAACAAAGATGAGGGGGGCTACAGAATAAGTCACGTGTGGGACACATCTAGCGAGCACTGACAATCCAGTTACTGAAGAAGGCCGCCGATGGTGGTTGAAACGTTGATGTGAGTAGAAATTATTAGTTGTGTAATCAAACATTTTACTTGAATAATATACTTCCAGCTTAATGAACATTTTCACGAAGTTTGCAGTTTGTTTACCTCGCAATAAAAATGAGGCTCCCGTCAACTTTGTATTTGCCAACAATGCTAATAATAATACAAACTGGTGGTTAAATACTTGAATAACTTTACTATCATTACATGATATTAATCAACCATGTGTTATTTGGTTATGTCTCTCTGTCTCTCAGTGTCTGCCTGTCTGTCTGTCTGCCTATCTGTCTGTCTGTCTGCCTGCCTGCCTGCCTGCCTGCCCGCCCGCCCGCCCGCCCGCCCACCCGCCCGCCCGCCCGCCGCCGCCCGCCCGCCCGCCCGCCCGCCCGCCCGCCCGCCCGCCCGCCCGCCCGCCCGCCTGCCTGTTATATTCTGCTTCATTTGTGCTTGTAGAAACATTTGGGTACTAAATGCTTCTGAATCAAGATCTACGGCTCAGCAAATCGGACCGAAATTTATCCATCTGATGTACAAAATAGGAGGATACCATAGCCAAGATTACATCCACAGTAAGGAACATTTAATGCTGTATATTAACGTTGCAGTAAAGGCAATACACCTCTACTGCTTGATATTTTCTTATATTTATTATATTACGTTATGTTATGTTATGTTACGTTACGTTACGTTACGTTACGTTACGTTACGTTGCGTTACGTTACGTTACGTTACGTTACGTTACGTTACGCTACGCTACGCTACGCTACGCTACGCTATATTATGTCAGTGTCCGGTCCAGCACTTCGGTTCGGTTTGCGAGAAACATTCGTCAAACGTAGTCTTTCTTACATCACTCAATCAAATACTGCCTGAAAAAAACAATCATTTCTGCGATGTCTTAGCTAAAACAGTATGTCGGTATTTTAAGTCACGTTGTCTTTCAGTGTAAATGTATTTCATTGAAATCTTTGAGAATCACCATGAATGCATCAATCTCAGGTTGAGCGGTACACGAACTTGCAAAAAAGAATGAGTTTGTGAGTCGAACGCTGACAGTGGTCTGTAAGCTGTTAATGACATCGAAATATATCTTGGCATATATATATATCTTGCATCGACATCGCTGTAAGCCTATCTGAAGAAGTCGGAATACAGAATGTTACAGCTCTTGTCATTGCGATGTGCGAAACCTTTATGTTGAAACATCTTCCAGAGCTGAGCGACCGGACAACCAATTCCACAGAAAATTCACAAACCTATGCTTCGTTCTATTATATTTTGTTTAACTCGCTAGAAATTCAACCGGGCTCAATCATCGAACATTATTTCTATGGCAGAACGTTACCAGTATTATTTTTAAATTCACTAATTATTAGTCTGGCAGGCCAAATGGAAATTGTCAGGGTCAAGATTGCGGAACATTGGTCCAGAGGGATGTGTTGATTGTGTTGCTCTCATGTGAACTTGCATAAATATCAATTCTAACTATTACGTTTGCAACTTACTCATTCCTGGTCAGTGTTCATTACAGGATGTCTCGCTCTGCAGGTGTCACTACCAGTGATGACATTCCAGTATCTCGAATTGTTATAGTTACTGCGATAGATCAATAACAACAACTACCTTTATCAACTTCAGGCAGTGAAACCAGCAACCCTTGCAAACACAACAACGGAGGCTGTGAACACGTCTGCTTCTCAACGCCTGACGGACCTCAGTGCGCATGTCCTGGTGGATTCGGTGAAGTCGTTGGGTCAAAATGTGTAAACGCCAGCGGTGGGTAATGGTTTTTGTCTTAAGTTATGTTTTATTGTTGGTTGATTTTATGACAACAACCGAAAATTGTCTGTGTAAGTGTGTGTGTGTGTGTGTGTGTGTGTGTGTGTGTGTGTGTGTGTGTGTGTGTGTGTGTGTGTGTGTTGTGTGTGTGTGTGTGTGTGTGTGGTGTGTGTGTGTGTGTGTGTGGGGGTGTGTGTGTGTGGGGGGGTGTGTGTGGTGGGGGTCCCGTGGGTGTGGATGTGTGTATAAGATAAGTGTTTGTATGTATGTTCGTGTACTACACGCACACTCATATACCTAAATGCAGCAATCGTCGACCAAATATGCATAAGGGACCGTGTTAGATATTACGTTTGTTTGGATAATACGTTTTATAAAAATAAATTCTATTATTTAATGTTATATGAACCCCGTCTGTCTTGTCAGACAATGCTTTGGGCTGTCATGTATGTTTGTTCAATTACTAATTTAGGTGTTGTGACAGTGATTTCTGCTTTCACCAGCACATTTCACTTGACTATTGTAACACATGTCTCAACAACATTGTTAAAAAGTACTTATCTAAACTCAAAGGGACCTCATTTCTCTCTTGTATATCGAATTACATTCCAATGGATAATACTTACAACATTCAATACTTAGTTAATCTGCTACATTTCTCTGATCTCTCTAGGACCCTTAGAGCATTTGTTTCCAATGTGCATTTTCTATAGCAGGGCCAACAATCTGAAATAAATTCCTTACTGTAATTAAATGTTCTGAAACTATAATTTTAATTTTGAATGCTATATTGTAATGTACTGTATACTTCTTTTATTCCATACACTTATTGTACTGATTTATCTAATCTTATTCATTTACTAATTTTGTTGCTATTAAATTTTATTTCTATTCAAACAATGTATGAACTATCAACACATGTATGCTGTAGCTCAGCAAATAAAGTGGATTTTTCCGGATGAACTTGGAAGGAGTATCTTATGTATGGGACGGTTCCACACGTTGCCATGCATCATTAGATGTGTAGGCACATTGTGGAGTGATGCTGGGTTGTATTTCATTGTCAACTTTGGTGTTTACGCCGCTTCTACTGCAGAACAAATGCTTACTGGCAAGTAGTTCAATAGGGCTGTGAGATGCTCAGCAAGCATGCAAGTCTCAGTCCGAAAAACAAACAATCATGCACAATGTTTGTGAAGTAATAACGCTGCCCTTGTTGCAGCTCTTACTGCCAAAGCTGCATGAATGCCAGAGTTGGTATCTGTATCTATCCAGTCACCAATATTCCAGTTTGGGGAGCAACTACTTCAGGCCTTACATATCCTTCTTCTGAATGTTCGGGCAGAGCAAGAAGATGCAATGGTTCCATATGTATTGGCTGCTGACAGGCAAAACAATGTTAGGTGGACTCCAGTCTATATAATTGGCATGTTGAACTTCCTACAATATGTTCAATGGGCCTTTGAAGTTGGAAAATGTATATTGGTATTGCATCAAACGACATGGGTACAGAGAAAACATTAATGAGAGATGCAAAGGGAAACAGTTATATAGTTAGAGTGATAATCATGATATTTCTTAGGCCAGTCACGCCAATATATTTTTTATTACTACTAACATTTCTAGAGCGCCATATCTCCGGGACCAGGCAGTTCACAAGCACGTACGCACATCATAATAAAACGTACATGGAATCGTACATGCTTCGGTAATGAGAACACGTCTTTTCCTTTAGACTGCGTACACATGGTAGTACGCAGACATGCACATGCACACTTGGGACGGTATTGTTAATACACAGTCGATCATAATCCCGAGGTTACGGATGGTCGGTGATAGCACAATGTTACATCCGCATACACAAACACACATGATGTCTTGCAGGTGTTTACGATTTCGTGCCAAGTGGACAGTTGCTCCGGTCTCGTTTTCATACAGCAGGAGATTGTGTTCTCATGTCTACAGTCTCGCTTCTTCACTGCATCGTTCAATGCGATAGATCGCGTCGGCAGCTTCTCCATCCCGCGCTCCACTTAGGTCAACGTTATCTGCATATAGATGGTATTGAAGTTGATACTTTCTGGAGATAACATACAATGTCAGCGTGTAGATGGAGAAGAGGACTGGGCCCAACAGAGGCCCTTGTGGGATACCTGTTTCGATCAGCGTCCTGTGATAGTTGTGACTGTCAATGCACACTGTTTGAGTTCGGTTCTATTTGTATGACTCCAGACATTTCAATGCAGTGCCTTCAATGACAAAGCTGCGCTTCTGGCTGATTAACAATTAGTGGTCAACGGTATCAAACGCAGCGCTCATGTCGAGCAGCACTGTCAGCACACCTTTCTTTCTGTCGACGGAATTTAGGTGGTCGTTCTGGATTCGCACCTACGCTGTCTCGGTGCTGTGATGCTGTCGGTATGCACTTTGGAAAATTTCAAATACATTTTGTTGTAATGCTATTTGATGCTCGAATAACTATGAAACAAAAGGCAAGTGTGATATTGGCCGGTAGTTGTCCATCAAGTCTGGATCCAGAGTTGTTTTCTTTAGTAAAGGTATCCGCCAAACATGAGGCTAAGAAAGGGGTAATTGGTGGCGCCTGCTCTATAATTAAAGTAAATAAAGTCCGTGTATAAACACTTCGACTAGTCATCATAAGATGGCGCTAAGGGTGTCGCACAGGGCGAGCACGTGATGTTAAAACAGCAGGTGATTAGCGGAGTTCGGCTTGCGCTGGACAAGAATAAACTCAAATTAATTGTCATTCTGTATCGCAACGTTTTCAACCGCCCACTCTTGAGAAATTCCCACCACCCCTCCCTTAGAGATCGCTAGCAATAGTTGTCTAATGGGTCACCTTGTGCATGATGTGTGCGTGCATTGTCAAACATGAATCACAGAGAGATAGCTTATTTTGTTACCGCTTTTCTTGTATTAGTTTACTACACGAGGTTTTACATAATTCTTTTTCCTCCACTGAAAGTTCAGTTGTGTATGCAGTTTTTGTTTTAGCGTGGGTAAGTTTTAAAAGTATATTTCTGTGGCAGTTTGGCCCTGCCTCGCCACGTAATGTTTTAGTAGGTGGTGGTACTTGCTACATATACAGGTGTGCTTACAGTAGCTTTTAATCTTAGTACGTAACCGTTATTTTATTATGTTGTTTCACTGATGTTGAGGTGATTAGCCTATCAGGCCATGTATCGGTAATTGGTGCTTATGTTATATGTGTATACATAGCAACAATAATTCATTAAGTGTTGGGTTGTCGTATTCATATGAATAATGTTAGCTTGCATTGTTAAGGGTTTACTATGGGGGGATCGAGTACGCCAACGTTTCTGTTTGTACATGTATGTGTATTGCTAATGAGATTTGTAATTACACCCTTATTTTGGCACTTAGAACCAATTATGATTGTCACTCCCATGTGGGGGATCTTTGGCATTCCATGTCTACGATTACTGTGTTCACTAAACTGTGTTCGTCAACGATTTCTTACTCAAGTATGTTTTTCTGTTATAACTGATATGTACAGAAACTAGCTCAGGCTACTCACCAGTTTAAGATATATTTATTTGAACCTTGTAGCCAGATTAATTACAAAGGCATGAGACGCTAGCATGCGAAATAACCTTCCAAGTTGCAAATATAGATCATCATTTTCGATATAGCTATCGCTGATTGAGGTTCTGAAATAATATTAATTGTGATTAATGTCTTTTGTAACAACAACGTGTTATTGGTTCAAATTGTGAAATAATAGTGTAATTACAATTGTTTTATATCAGCTAATTACAACATACACATCGATTATTTAAAGTGTGAAATAATGTTACAGCTGTAACTTATTTCGTTCACTAAATTCATATTTAGTTACGATATGTAACTTTTCATTATAAGTTTATATTTATATATATAGAGCTCTTAATGGTGTTTTATCATTTTAGGTTAGCATGTTTTGTTATCATTACTATTGTTATTATGGCCTACTTATGGCGTAATACAGACTAATTGTTAGGGCGGTTGTAAGTGTACATTTTATCCAACACATGGTGCTCAGTAAAGGTTTATTGATAAATACAAATAAACTATGCAATAATGTTGCCAAATATCAATACATGCACACAAATTGCACACATGTACAAACGTACGTTACATGCAGGCACAAACAAACACGTAAACAAATGTCTATAATTCCAACGGTGATCAAGGCACGAATGTTGCGTATTGGCGTAATGTGTTGTAAACAGACGGTAGTGACGGTCAACTTATATAGCGATTCTAGCGCCACATATCGAACTATCAGTTAATATGACATCAGAGAGAATCAAGTGGTATCTACAATGGGACATAAACCGAAAACCACGAACGAACCTAAATGTGATGGAAAGTTGGAACAGCTAAAATGGTACGTTATATTCCAGGTTTAAGGGCACAGGCTCATTGTAAAAAAGTCATATTTTATGGAACTTAGGATTTAGAATTGTAATATTCGTAAAGATGCATATATTATATGTTTATGCTGTTTTAATAAAATGTTTCTTTTGTGTTATGCTCCGTAGGTGTGGTGTACGACAACTTCTTGCTCGTCTCTGATCCATTCCGCCAGAGCGTGCACCAGATCAACTTGGCGGATGAATCTGTGTGGAGGGTTCCGTTGGCCAGTAGTCGACTGACCTACATAGCTTACGACGGGGTTGACATGAGGGTTTACCTGAACGAACACACGATCATCCAGAGAAGAAAGTTAAATGAGACTGAAAGTGAAAACATCACTCCACGATACATCTCGGGAGGTAACTCATAGTTGTGTCTCTTTTATTGTGATTAAAAAAAAATACTGTAAAGCATTTTCGTGTTATACGGGCAGCTAAGGATGAGAAAAGTGTTAAGAAATAATGATTTCGCATTTGTTGATTCTAGCAGCCAACCATACTAGATGTTCTCTATACGCTTTACGGATTATGGCCTTGGTTGTACTTTACCTTATAATTTTGGTCTTTTCATTCAGGAAACCGGATCAAAACCGTGTTATTACTGCATAAGGCATAATTACAACTATGATAATATTTTTTATGGTGAATAGTTACCCTTGAGAAACGTGTTTGCATTATTCAGCAGACTGAGTTCACGGTCATGTCACATGATCTACATCATGCATGGCTGGAGATTGTGGAGCTTGATTGGCGGGAGCTCCTGGCCAACGTCTCTGTTTAGTGACGTCTTCCCTTTGAATATGATAATCGCTTCCTTGATCCTTTCTCTGTGCCAGTTCTCTTCAAGGTCTTAGCTTTTCACTTTCCTGTTGAACACTGGTGCATTCCACTTGTGTTCGCTTATCGCCGATAGTGGTTGGCGACATGTAGGCCTATATCAAGGACAGTGGTCGGCAATCTTTGACCAGCAGACTCTTTATACGGCCGGCGGAATAAACGCGAGCTGTGGCCCGCGAGATGATGACATCCAATTGTAAATCTAGTATCACCTGATGAGCGACTCTGTTATGTCGAACGGAACTATTTGTCTCAGCAGATAACTATTTGTCTACCGCACCCGTAGTACCTATAAGATGTGGCCATTTAGCTAGACTTGTGCATGTCCCTCCATTCACCAAAACTTGTCACCTCCTGATATAGCGCCGTGTTATCGCTGCACATGGTTTCAAAGATATGATATACAGTCGATGCTAAAAATATGACCGAACGCATGAAGTAATGCTAATACAGTGTATTTAAATCTTAAGACAATTGCGATTAAAAAGTGGGAGTCAAGATGCTCGTTTTCTATTAGTAGTCATTGATTCTCTTAAATGTTCTATTTCAGATAAATATTACTACAGCCACGGCATCGCAATAGACGTCCTTTCTCGCCTCTTGTATTACACTGGCAGGCTCTATGACCAGTACGCAGCAGAAAGGTTTTTCACAGGTTTCATCGCTGCAATGACACTTGATGGGCAACATCACTTTCTTCTCGTAACGATGCAAAATGATGTACCTCGGGATATAATTCTAGATCCCACCAAAGGGTGAGTCGATATATGTAGACATAATTCAAATCAGGATTGTTTGGCGAAACGGTTGAGCATATACATAGTAATCAGACGCGGATGCGTATTGTTAGATAGATCTCAATCGAATCTGTCCGAGTTCGAATTGTTTTGCTACTAGTTCGAACTTAGCTTCCTTCATTCAAGAGTATGAATTAGGGAATGACGATAGTATAAGAAAACGCCGATATAATGTTTGATTTATATCTGGTTTGCACAGGAATGCAGTGGGCTGAGATAAGTAAGACACCACAAAGCATACCTGATGCAAATATACCATAATGTGTATAGGTGCTATGTAATACTTGGTTAAATCAAATATCGTATGTAAACGAAATTGGAAAAGTGTTTTAAATTATTTACTAACTCTCAGTGTGTCTTTAACATGTGTCATTTGTTGCAGTCTGGTGTACTGGAGACTCGGAACCAACATCGAGACTGCCGCCATGGACGGAACACAGCGAAGAGTTCTAGTCACTGAGGTCGGCGACTCATATGGTCTAAGCATAGACGTCAAAGGTCTGTGTTACACTGATAGTTGCTACTTATTATACTTCATTATAGTCATGGATGTTATTGAATGCATAACGCATTTTATAATGATATAGCATGCTGTCATGTGCGTATGTATGTGTGTATGTAAATGTATTAATTCCCGCAGGAAAATTGCATGATTGACTGTATGCCGTATACAATGATACTTTATAAATACATACAAACAAGGGTGAATGTCACATTAAAATCACGCTAAACTGCAGCTATAAACAATAAAACACGTTAAAACAAACACACATCAGCTAACATCCTAATTCGTTCATTATTTGTTATTCCCAGTTCTTGCTCTCCTGTTAATAAAACCGTTGATCGTCGAAGGCACACATGAACCGACACAGAGTGCTGTTCTAGTGCACGGCACGTCCACTATGTTGAATCGTCCACGTCCATTTTCAAAGGTTGTGTGTTAATATATCTGTCAGTGTGTATGTCAACAGAGGGAGTCAAACCCCTCCTATATCTTGGCTACGACACTCATATTAATATATATATTATATATATATATATATATATATATATATATATATATATAATATATATATATATATATATATATATATATATATATATATATATATATATATATATATATATATATAATAATAACAATAATAATAATAATAAATAATAATTTTTATTTGTAAACCTTATATCCGGAAAAATTTCTGCTCAGAGGCGCATAAAATACATTGTAACATACATATTTAAAATATTCATAATCAGTTTAAACTTGCACGTAAAGACGAAATGTTAAATGATAATAAATAGATAATTAAATAAAGCTTCTAAAAGTCCTAGTTCATAAGCTAAACTTATCAGCAATAAATAAATAAAATAATAAATAATTAATTAATTAAGTAAAACAAAACAAAAAATTGCAATATTATATATATATATATATATATATATATATATATATATATATATATATATATATTTCCATTACTTATGTAGCCTAAAAGTAAGTAGAGTCGAAATGGAAGTAGTAAAAAACATGTGTAAAATTAATCGTGATGACTGATGTCAAATGATCTTCATTTTCTTAAGATATATAATGGAGAGTGTGTTTGGTTAAAAATGTTAGTGTGTTGGTATCCCCTTACAGCTTATAACGTTATCAAAGACAGCCCGTATATATTTATGTCTCCATTCGGTCGAACTCAATTCCTTTTATGTGAACAGACGCAGGCATAGGTTGTGGCTTCTTAAGTCAAACAACATTTCTTTCGTTTTACAAGCGTTCCATCCGATGTATATATCTGGTCACATCACTGAACAAAGCTGCCAATTTCATGTCCCAAGAGGGTGTCATTGTGTTCAGTTATTTATCGTTGCAATACTGTCTCACCAAGGTATTTGGTAATCTTACAATTACTCTGACTGCTTCATCAACCGACGTGTTCAGCTGTGGCGTTCCTCTATTGGCGATGATGACATCTGATATAAAATTATATCCTGAAGCAACAGGTCTAGTGACTGCAAGATTTATGTTCTGATTGCACGTTGACAAACTATGGGTGGTTTGTAAGATAATACAACATCCATATTACGGTGGATGCCTGAACTTTCATATTTACCAACAGCTTTGGTTTGGTACTTCTAAGTACTCTAAGAAGCTCTTCTTCAAATAATATCTTCTAGTACCTGTGTAGCCGCGTTTGCTAGGTTTTCCCTTATTCCCTTCAGCCTATGACCAATATCATGACAGTCAGAACGTACATATAATAGATTAAGGTCATTGACATAGTTAGTAGAGCTGTAGTTAATTTCATTGTCTTTTTTGTGTGACTGTTCATTCATGTAGACGGATGAGTTGTATTAGTTATACTGTTCAGGCCGACAAGAACTGTCATACAGTTATTGGCAATCCATGGTTTGCTCTAACACATTCCTCTCCATGTCTTGGTATTGTGCAGGTCAGCGACTGTATTGGTGCAACACAAAGACCATTGAGTCTGCATCCCTTGATGGCAGTGACAGGAGAGTGCTGCTCAACACAACTGATGAACCGTTCTTCACAACTGTACTTGGAGAGGACTTGTATTTCACCGATCGCAGGTACAGACAAATACGAAACAAGAAAGGTTCAAATGTTCGTCTCGCGATTACATGTTTTGATAAACAATATTATCAATTGTGAGCTTTTAAAGCAATGTATTAACTAATATGAAATTATTCATATTTCATGTTTTCGTTTTAAAGTTAGCTTGAGAGCCTAACATCATCTCTACTCAAATCCTTATAAAACCGAGGTCATTGTCTAACACTGTACAAACAGGACATCAGGCGATAAAGTGCTGCTCCTCACGGCGCCTGGATAATCGAGATTATTCAATTGCATGCCTGTATCATATTAGCAAGTTTTATTATTAACTACATGCATTATGGTCATTCATGTCCACAAAAATAGGTGGTCGGAAGATTAACAATACCATTATGCCCCCCTTTTCGTCGGCACATTCAATATGCACGTCACAGAAAAGAAACTTCAAAAGTTCCAACTTGCTTGTTTGTGCTAAGGACATTGCAACCACACACGGAACATACTTCAGACCCAAAGTATTTTTAACATGCAGATCCGGGGAGTTGGTTTGACATGTGGTGTAGGACTTATGTGTGGAGCTTGCACAAGTTCCCATTTTTATAAAATAATGTATTCATCATCAAACGCAGCGTTGCGATTACCAGACATGTTGACATTTATATTTTCGGGTTGGCCCTCTCACAAATGTTAACATATTCCAGCATTCCACTCTTGTGTTTTTCTTGAGTGTGTTTTGAAGTATATCCTTGTTAAGTACTTACACATATTTTTTATATAGTGAAAGCATATCACGAAATGTGTTATATTATACGTTTTTGACTTTACTTCGATGACAACATGAATCTGGTTGTAATCACTATTCCCTGTAGCTCATATCTATTGCTATTATGAACTACCTAATTTCATAGTGTCTGGATATCGTATATGTCAAAAAACGGTGTTAAATATTCTTTACATTAGATCCGTAGACAATCGGTGAATTCACATGTGGTTTATTGTCTTGCAGACACATCTGGAAAATCAACGTTTCGGCGTCAACACCATCAAAACAGCAAGTTGGACCTGCCTTTATCAGTCTCATCAACGGCCTCGCTGGTTTCAGCAGTCAAGAGGAACTCCACGGTAATATTCTGTGTCTGTGTAAATTAAACTAAATTAATCCAAACATTTATTTTGTGAAGTAATACAAATGTGCACATTCTGAGAAACTATACTACTTGTATCAAATTAAGTAATTAAAGTGAATGTATTTGACACATTAACAATTAAAGCATGAAATTAGAATATGACTGTGCACATCATTTCGTATTGAATGAGCAACTAAAAGTGATTTATATATAATTATTCATATGGTATATGTCAACGCCTTCCTTGTAAAAACATCAGGAGAAAACATACAGAATTAAACAAACAATAGGAACTTATGTTCAGGTAGCGCAGAAAGGACTAAAGGCGGTCAACAGATACCTACCCGAATGCTGTTTACTTTAGCCCACGAACAAATATTACGAGTAGAGCCACTCATAGTTCCATCATGTCAGAAGACAAAGAATAGCTTTGGAAAGTAGGACAAGAAATCACTGGGTGTCATCATAAACAGGACAGGGTCATTATAATCGTGAATGATTAAGTTAAGATTTCTTTATACTTATTTCGAAATATATGAGATGATTTTCATGCGCATGGTATTGAGTTTTTCAGCCGCAGATCAGGCGGCTGAAATCCGTCATGGTTTCAGCCTGGACCTGCGACTCGTTAAGTTGGTTCCCGTGAACTATTGTTTTTACATTAAGTGAATTATTAAATTGTCCCCCCGATGGTGTGAATCTGACACAATGACTCCATATTCTGAGACAGCGTGCACAAGGGCAATGAATGCCGTCCATTTGCTGTTTATCGGACATCTGCATGTATTTCTTCTTAGGAAGCCAAGTGGCTATTCGCTTTTTTAGTTATTGTAGAAATATGAGAGTGCCACTTCATGTGTTTAGATATGGTGATGCCACGGTAATTTACTGACTCTGTGTTGCATTCAAGGTTCTCACTGAATGGGTTTGTTACATTACATGAACAAGAGTGTGTATGTATATAATATTCCAGCTAGGCCCTATTGACAGCAAGACAACTGCCTACTACAAGTATAATGCTTAAAGTAATGCCCAATTCCATAAAATGTAGTTCGTTACGTAATATAAATGTGTTTATTCTGAAGTTTTTTAATATGTCATCTTAGGTAAATATAGTCAATTTAACTGACACATTAACAATTCACGTTTGAAAATAGTACATGTCTGTGCACAACATTGGGTAATGAATGACGTATATATCATATTTATTTATATCGTAGATATCAACGTCGTCCGCGTAAAAGCAAATACTAAAAATCATACATGGGTATCTTAATGGGTGCAGAGCATCACACTCACCAATGCCAACAGATTCACAGCATTCACTCCCCCAGTATTATGCCAACGGAAACTACTACTACTCTCCTCTGGAACTAACAAGCTTAGAAAGGGAAAGCAAACTATTTCAGGATCAAAATGTGCCTTCACTATACAATATTCTGAAATTCAGGCCATTACATCTGTGATTCATGCGTGTGCGTGTGCGTGTGCGTGTGCGTGTGCGTGTGCGTGTGCGTGTGCGTGTGCGCTTGCGCTTGCGCTTGTCCGTGTGCGTGCGTGCGCATGTGCGTGTGTAGTTTCCAAATTCGAGTCAAAGCGCCTATTCCAAGCAAACACGAGGATGTGTAGATACCTGCTTTGAAAACCATCAGGAAAAAAGACAGATAATTATTAGAAATTAGGAAACCAGTAGCACAAAAAGGATTAAAGGCGGTCAACAGATACCTACCCGAATACTATTTACTTTAGCCCACGAACTAATATTACGAGTAGAGCCATTCATAGTTCCATCTTGTCAGAAGACCAATAATAGCTTTTAAAAGTAGGACGTGAAATCACTGGGTATCACCATAAACAGGACACGGTCAGTATAATCGTGAATGATTAAGTTAAGATATCTTTATAATTATTTCGAAATATATGTTAAATTATTTTCAAATTCAGTTTCTGCATGTCAGTACTATCTTAAGTAAATGCAGTCATAGTTAGTGAAGAGAAAGTGATTTAGATCACATAAACTGTGTGTCCAAGGGTTGTTTGGGACGGATAGTTACCATCCGTCGAACGAGCGGTGTGAGTGTGAGCCAAATTATTCAGGTCACTTACGAACACTTTTAACGCAATTTCGGAGACAATATCCTTTCGCACTGGTCTTGGCTTATTTGTAATGAGCTTGCACATAATGTCACGAATATTTCAAGGCATTCGAAATATTCGGCTGGCCATGGTCTGAATAGAACGAGGTATTAAGAAAGACATGAACTTCCTACGTAGTGGATCATTGCGTGTTTAAAATTGTACCAATAGCACTCGCAGAAGTAAACGTCTCATCATTATACGGCAAGGAAGTTTCTATCAGGCACAACATGCTGATGTCATTTTCATATATATAGGCTGTAATAAAGTCCGCTTTGTTACGAAGAGACATCACTTTCAACAGCTCAAGCGTAGCAGTACTTGGCTGTTAGCTCATTAGCACTCACATGACTTTAATGTGAAGCCTGTGCCTCCTCAGATATTTGACCTAGATTTACAAAAAGTGTTGTTTGTGCCAGGTTTTTGGCTCTATCGCCGTTGTTATTCAATTCTCACAATTGCATGTTGTATATATTTTATAGGAAATAAGATTACCTACACAAAGGTAACAAAATAGCTGTTATATCATAACAATGTGTTGACCATGAAGGCATTTTGAAAATGTATTTAAAACGAATATTACATTATCTACACACTGGTATATAATGTGTTATAATATGTTACCCATTTTGGCACTATCATAGCTAATAAACATACACTACTGCCCAGGCATAACCTCGGTTTCACAGCTCTTATACTTAGCCGTAGGCATGCTCATCCTACCCAATTATACTACTAATTTATTAACAGTGAACATAATTTATGTTTGAACTTAGACTTGGTAATATGTAACTGTAAAGCAAAGCCTGTAGCTCATAACAAAGCTACTTCCTATACTACTTATCGCCACTGAACATTGTTATTGTTTATATATACTTTATATCCCCTGATTGAATTTGAGCCCGTCCCTGTCAGTGTCACATCGTTGGCACGGTGATATGACGGTAAATCCAAATTGGCCTCAAAGTATCTCGATTTTAATGTCATAATCAGCATTATCAAGTTCGCTTGAATTTTCTTGCATCTGCTGTTGTCAAAAAGCGGCGGCCAGAGAAAAATTTTAATGTCCCAAAACAATAATTGTAGCTGTCAAATATTCGAACACGCGGTCAATATTTTTGGAGAACGGAAGTATCCAAAATACCCACAATTCTATTTGATATGTCTAGATAGATGTCACATTTAGTGGCCGACTTGAGGAAATTCTGCCCGACCGCAATGCCGATTTGAGTGTTAATGGGTTTAACCCAAGTCGGATCATATTCTGCATACATATATTACAACATACGACATACGATGGAAGGGGATGTTTAATTAGCACAATAATGTGTCTCTGTTTTGACCTTCCAGCCTATAGCGTCTGCGAGTTCGACGAATGTCCACGCGTCTAATTGGTATAAGTAGTGCCGCTCAAGCGACTATTGTATAGTGATATTTAGTCACAATCGAGCGTCCAATTCAATTCAGTTCAGTTCAGTTCAATTCAATTCAATTCAATTCAATTCAATTCAATTCAATTCAATTCAATTCAATTCAATTCAATTCAATTCAATATGATTTATTCAAACAACATTCAGTAGACATTATAATTTAAGACAATACAAACATGCTATACACATAATGTTATTTGAAGGGAATACACAAGAAGTTAAAACTTGTAGTAGTATGTATCCCCGAACAATATTTTTGGTCATAGCCATAATATAAGAAATAATTATTATAATGTAAATATTGCACACATCCTAAATACATGACTAGGAAAGTAAACAGAAGAACATAAATAGAATTAGTGATACAACCTCTAGTTCATTAGTCACATTACTATCACTTATTCAAAATATATGGATGCATACAAGGAATTATACTTAGAATTCAGATACATTAGTCATCTGAATCATTTTCAATGAAAGTTGCAATTATATATATTCATTTATGAGTATTGACTTGTACCTCTGTCTAAAAGATCTTGTTGTTTTTATGTCAGTTAGTTCAACATGCAAGGAATTCCAAAGACTTATGCCATACATAGGAAGAGACATGGCTCTAACATTCAAGGTGACACAGCGCCTTACTAATTGATTTTTGAGACGTGTTATTACAGAGATATTTTTTTTAACAAAATGCTGTTGTATATTAGCTGGTAACTTCCAGTAGTATGCTTTATACATAAACATAGCTGTTTTGAATTTCACTAGATCTGGAAATTTTAATGTGTGCGACCTGTAGAAAAGAGGAGTTGTGTGGTCAAGACGACCTGCCCCAAACAGAAGTCTAATTGCTCTCTTTTGAAGTACAACAAGGCAATTGACATTAGAAGGATATGTGTTTCCCCATATTTCAGAACAATAACTAATGTATGGTAAGAACAATGAGCTGTACAGGATATGCATAGACTGTGAGTCTATTACATGGCTATACTTATATAATATAGCTGTACTCTTAGAGAGCTTTGATTTAACATTTGCTATATGATCTTTCCAATTCAATTTCTCATCAATTAATATTCCAAGAAATTTAGCCACACGCACTCTGCTAATACTTATACCATTGATAGTTATGTCAAACTGTGCATTCAAATTACCAAATAACATGTAGCTTGTTTTCGAAACATTTAAAGAAAGCTTATTTACAGCAAACCATATACACAATTTGTCAAGAATTGTCGATACTGTTGTAACAAGTTGGTTGATGTTTTTGTCTGCACAAAATAAATTTGTGTCGTCAGCAAACAGTATATATTTCACAAGCCTAGATATGTTACATAAATCATTAATATACAGTATAAACAGTTTCGGCCCTAAGATTGAGCCCTGTGGGACACCACATGATATATTTAACAGGTCTGAGTGGAATTCATTGTAGCAAACAAATTGGGACCTGTTTGATAAGTAACTGCTTATCCAATTGTGTGCCACACCTCTGATACCATAGAAATACATTTTTTTACAGAGCAACTCATGATCTACTGTGTCAAAAGCTTTTTTCAAGTCAATGAATACACCAATAGAATACATTTTGTTATTTAGAGATGAAGTTATTTCATTTATTAACTCGGTTAAAGCATAGGTTGTAGACATATTTTCACGGAATCCATACTGACTAGGGTTAATAATGTTATTTTTACCAATAAATGCACTTAGCCTACTGTTAAAAAGTTTTTCTAGTATTTTGGAAAATTGTGGAAGTAGTGAAATTGGTCTGTAGTTAGAACAATCTTCTTTGATTCCCGACTTGAACACTGGGATTACTTTAGCAATTTTTAATTTATCTGGGAATACCCAGTTTTGAAAGATGTGTTAAAATATGGGTGAGTGGCTTAATGATTGATGTGATTATATGTTTAACAATATTCATACTCAACCCTTCTGCATCAGTTGAGCTTTTGTTTTTGCAGCTTTCCACTACCCTAATAATAACTACCACTACCCTAACAATCCATATAAGTCAGCTCGTTTGTACACAGTCATGCTGCGAAGAATGGCTGGGTAGTGGTCCTGTTGTTGCCATCACGCCTGGTCGATCAGCAGCAATGTTGTGGCACATGTGCAGTTCACTGTACATGTATTAATAACAAAATACTAAGAGGTCATTAAGGTCCATCGTTGACCTGGTATCTTCATAGAAACGCAACACAACAATTATATTACATTGGCATTGTTGTATCTCAATTATAACGTATGAGTTATGTTGTTAATTGTTTTATTTCAACTTCAGCAACTGGAGCAACAAACACCTGCAGTAATAACAATGGCGGTTGCGAACATGTCTGTTTCCCGACACCAGAAGGACCTCGTTGTGGTTGCGCGGAAGGGTTCATTTTAAGAGAAACGTCATCGCAGTGTTCCATGACAAAGGGTGAGTTTTTAAAGGGTACAAAATATGTTAGTGATACATTGTCACATGGAAATTACAACACTAGATTAAAACAATGTATTGTGTTACCAAAGGATATGCGTGTCGTAACGAACATCACCGAAACGTGTTAAAACAATTACCATTTTATCCGCATGCTCAACAAAGACGTCATATTGTCATACAGAGTGCCGATTATTTCATTTTACGCTATTAAGTGACCTATACATGCCGACTACGAATACATCCTAAATAATTCGGTTCGGTGTTGTGTCTTTCAAACTATGAGAACTAGTACAGATATTAAGCAAACCTTTAAGAAATCACCCCTAGATCACAGCCTAAGCATGTGATGACGGCATGTGTTCCAAATGGAATGCACAACACGGTATTAGCACTTTCTTCGTGGTTTTACAACATTCGTGTGGAACGTTGATAGTGTATACAACATGTATTATAAAACTTTCATCGGCATATTTGGTTAATAGCATGAAACTATGGTCGATGGATCAGTCACACACAGCATGTGGATGCCACCCTTAATTTTGAATTTAAAGATAATTTTCAAGGAGAAGAAAGGTCAAAATTGTTTTTTTGGTTTTTGCATTATTTTGGACCACAATCGATATATCTATCCAAAGAAACTATGTTTATGTTCATATGTTTGCATCTAATTAGAGTAATTGACAAATAAACATTCACTTTACAATGTTAATGAAACACAAAAGTACGTTTTTCTCTAAGACACGGTTTTTAATTAGGAACTGTGTTGAACACTTGGTCCTTTTACTCTAATGTTCCCATATGCACTATGACATGGAATAACGTGTCACATTCACTTGCACCCAAGTCTTTTTGGCCATCTGGGTTGCAGCAGTCCACCCCACGTACGTGCAGTTGAGGTTCCTTTTGAAGCAACTGCATCGGGCCGTTTTGCACTTAGCCTTGCATCGACAAGTGACCAACTCTAGACACGCAACTGGAATATCATGTAGTCTTGTCCAGACAGCCTTCAAGCAGTCTGACTCCATCGTCCATGTATAGATGTCGGTGGGAGAAGGGATGTGTATATGCTCCTGGTCTGCCTGCAGTCAGATCTTTGCCCGATAGTTGGCACGCGCGGTGTGACTTTCCAGGGCGTCTCTTGTTGGGGGTAACATCTCCAGACCAAGTTTGGCCTTACCGAAAATTTGAAGACTGGCATTGTCAACAGTTGGCTGCTCAGGTGTGTATGGCGAAACACAAATTATTCAATTGGTGCGAATTCTCCATCACGATCAATCCCCTGCACAAGATGCGGATGATTCAGAAACGTTTTCCAACAAAGCCGCTTGCCATGACCACTGAACGCTGACGTTGTGTCACAACCTGTGCTAGGTGTAGGTGTAGGTGCTAGTAGTGTTAATATATTTAAAAATAAAATCGACATATACCTAAGAAGGGCGGGGTATACTTATATAGATAGGTTGGACTCTTGATAAGCCAAATGGCTTCCTAGTCCACCTGCCATCTAGAGTTGAATCTCTAGGTGGCAATCTTGTTAAATCTTGTTAAACCTGTGAACACGTGGAAGCCTAGCAGGTTATCCCTCTGAGGTTGTGTAAGTATCTCAGACAATGCATGTATCGTGTGGCATTTCCTCTTCTTTGTTATTCCAGAGATCATCCACACTTCTGCTGTTTGTGCTGATATAAAGTGGACCAGAAGCAGCATGACATCCGTATATCTGCACATGACCATTACTATTGTGTATCACTGGTTGACTGCCTCACACGAATGGTGTCTGCCTCTTCATAGTGTCCTTGAAGTTTGACTTCGCTCCTCCTCCTTGTTGACCTCGCATGTGTAACTTAAGAGAATCTGCCTCCTGTTACAAGCTCACATTGTTCTGGTAGAACTGTACCCTTTGTCACGATGATCTCAGACAAGAACATGGCGAGATCAGCCTTGTTCTCATCAGATGCAATGAAGTTGCTTCACACCTGTGGAAGTGGTACATTTTGTTTATCGGTGACCCTACAAATTGCCTACTTCTTCCCCACTCGCTTTGGCCATGTCACTGCCTTGACTGATTGTTGCCCTGTGTAGCGGTCAAATACTGCATCAACTCTTGTTGTGTGACATATAAAGTGACTTGTCACATTTATCATGAACACATCAGCATAGTGGCCAAACGTCTAGCACCTACGAGGCTTTCCAAGAGCTTGGATCAGGTCATGACCGTCAATCACCACACACGTCTTCATGTTGGCTTCTGGAATTGCCGAGGGTAGTGAATCGCATCCGCCAGGACGCTGATTAGCTCTACCTTTTGTGACGAGTTCATGTCGTCTCCACGCTTCGCCAGAGACGTTGGTGATCACATGCAGTTCGTCAGCTGCTATGTCTTCTTCTCTCAAAACAGTGTTTCCTCTGAACACATCCAAACGTATAAGCTGTGTGATAAGCTTCTTCACGTCATCAGTATCACACTTCATCTGGGAAGGAAGGCTGTCACTGCGTGTGAAAGTGGTCTCTTCCTCCTCATCTTCTAGGTTGAACAGGTATCTCGTGTCCTGAGAGATTCGAGAGCGTTCGTCCCAGGTGACACAAAACTTACTTGTCCCTGGTTTGGTCATTTCTTGTAATGCCCATGATACCGGTCTGCATCTTGCATGTTTTGTTTAACCACTCAGTTGCCTGGTCAGCGGGAACTTGGCTGAATCGTCTTTTGGTTCTCTTCATAATGAAGTTCCCGTGCATAAACTCTGCGTAAACCTCTGGTGCTGTCAATTCAACGAGTTTCATGTCTGCAAGATACTTGTGTCCCCATTGAGCATAGTTTGTGTGATCATAGATTGTGAGCCATGGCAGCATTGCAGCAAACGCTTCTAGAAGGAAAGTCCAGTTACTATCCCTCTCAGCTCTGATGAAGTCCAGCAGAATGTCCACCATGTCCATGTACGTAGACCACATCCTGAAGTTCGGATTGCCACAGTGTGTCTTGGCAAACCTCGCCAGATGATATCACGAACAGTCGTTGTTCTTGCTTTTCCATCTGCTGATGCTGTGCGCAGGTCGCCTGTACTGCTCTGACAGAAGAAGCAACATAATAGCCTCTTTCGTTTGATGGTGGATACACTTTGCATGGCTTTTACGTCATCACTTCAGTGGTCTTGATAACTCCTGTTTGAAAATGATATGTGTATTACTATGCTACTCTCTTTCCCTCTCTCCCTCTCTCCCTCTCTCCCTCTCTCCCTCTCTCCATCTCTCCCTCTCTCCCTCTCTCCCTCTCTCCATCTCTCCATCTCTCCCTGTCTCCTCTCTCTCCTTCTCTCTCTCCCTCTCTCTCTCTCTCTCTATATATATATATATATATATATATATATATAGTATATATAAAAAGAATATCATAGATATAACCAAAACACACTTCGATAACATCTCACTTTTGTGTTCAATTACGTAAGTTCTAAAAGAGGTTCTATTATACCAGAATGGCTAATCAATGTAAACAGTTTATGTTGCAAAACTTTATTTAACTAATACAAATACTGATAACAATGATGATGTCCGCTACAATTCAACTAAAATTAATAGGTGTGTTGGGATTAATTGCAAATATTTCCCGCCAAAACACGGTCGTTCCAGACAGCGCAGCTGCCACCACAAAAATAGAGTAAACCTCACCATACACACAGTATCATCCCGGACGAGCGGTTACAATTATGCCATACATACATGTATAAATTCAATATTCAGAACATTATAACACAAACGACGCACTGCAAATCACAAAATATGTGGTTCTGTGCAAAGATGATAAAGTAGATGTCAAATAATAGAAAACAATATTTTGAATGAAGTTGGTGTTGTGACCTTCAAAATGACCTTCATATTCAAATCATGGATGGCAACACCGCATACCGGTTTTTTATTTTACCAAAGATCAACGTAGCAAGAATTTGTTTGTGTTGATTTGAACACTATCGATCGCTAGAACATGGCATAGTTGGGCACTTGCGTAGCAGAGTTCTATTCTGCAGTTGTCACCTCACTTCTTAAACAATATTCTCATATGTTCGCAAGTTTTATTTAAACCCAAATCATACTAAGGAACGACACTACAGCGAATACATAACACGGCTGCCAGGTTGATTATGCGTAGCCCGCGTAGCCCGCGTAGCGACAGTGCCACACCCTTGCTACTCGAACTCTACTGGCTGCCGATTGTGTCCGGAGTTGATTTCAAGCTACTTATACTCACTTACAAAGCCGTGCATAACGACGCGCCAGTGTATTTGTGTGAACTCGTGTGCCCGTATCAACCGACAAGAACACTGCGCTCTGCGAACAATAACATGTTAGAAATGAAGCGTACCCGTACCAAAGCTGGTGACTGCTCGTTCGCTCTCGCTGCTGCGTCCCTATGGAACAATTTACCAACGGTCATTAAGACTTGTGACAATCTCACCAGTTTCAAACGTCTACTGAAGGCACATTTATTTTGGTAAATTTATTTGGTAATATTATCAATAATATATAACACATACACTTATTTATTGGCATTATTGTTATGTAATTATTATTATTATTTTACAGTTTTAACATACACTAAACTATTTATTACTAATAATAATTATACCTATACCGTCATTTATCAGTATCATTGCAATGTAATTATACACTAGACCAGTTATTATGTGTTTTTATGACTAATACGTAATTTATTTATTTATTTAAAAGCGCTACGCTATTTAATACCGTACTAATTTTATTGATTTATATACCTTTTTTACATTTATTTTAAAACACTAGTATTTGTCTTATTGTATACATATATCTTTTTATGTCTTTTAAATTGTAATATATTGTGAAGCGCCACGAACGATTATGGATCTGTTGCTATACCAAATAAAGTTATTATTATTATTATGTATGCTGACATATACACTATACCTGTTGGGTTTTGAAAGCAGGTTAACTTGACAATAATGGATATGCAAACAACGTTTACATACAAGAGAACTATATCTCGAGATAATCACGTTTTTGTGTTGAATTACTATAGACATCTCTGTGTAAATGCAAAGTTTAACACCTTATATCTCAGCCAATACTTGTCATAACTGTAAAAGCGTTACTGTTTTATAAAGATCTGCTCACATAGAGGTGAAATTATGACCCCATTTGACTTTGTGACCTGTAAATTCAAAATCGAGCGCGGCATCCACCGTAGTTAGACTCATTTAGCCCACTATTAACAAACAATGCCGCTGAAAAAAATTCTAGAGGACTTTTCAATGTTTGGCTGTTCCACTATTATAAGATATTCATTAATGTTTAGTAAATATCCATTAATGCATAGCACAATGTATTTAGTGTTGTCTGTATAAAACATATTCATGTATAATGCAGACAACGCACTATCATTTGTAGGTGAGTACCTGTTATGAAAACTAGAATTATATCATTCGGTTTCTTTATTTTGTTAAATGTGTTAGGATTGACAACATTGACATATCTATAGAAACGTTCATTCAAAAACAAACATATTATACACACATATATATATTATATATATATGTATTATATATATATATATATATATATATACACATATATACATATATATATATATATATATATATATATATATATATATATATATATATATATATATATATATATATACTGAATGAATGGCGACGACGGATCCCCTGGAGCCTGGAGAATGGTTTACCACTGAATTTGTCCACTAGCAAAGAAAAACACACGAATGTATATTAACTATTTGCTGTTAACCTTCGTCCAGTTCTTGAAGTGATATCGTAATTCAGTAAGTACAAAGTAATTGTTCCATTTTTTTATATTACATTATCTTACTCAACTGACTATTCCGTGTTACTTTATTAGGTATGACAAGTGACAACTTCCTGCTCGCGGCAGATCCATACCAGGGACGTTTCTACCAAATTAATTTGGCGAACGGTTCTGTTTGGAGACTTCCATTAAGCCAATCAGATATCTCTTATGTAACGTACGACCCAATCGAAACAAAACTGTATTGGAGAAGTGGACGTTACATCTACAGGGCACATTTGGATGGAACAACGCAGGGATATGTTTCAGGTCCGTGCTTTTTAAATGTGTTAATCACTGTATAAGTATGTATTTATTTCAAATGATATTCATGATGGTGCTATAACAACGAATCTAAATGCGATGATAAAAAAAATGGAAGTGAATATATCGCCTTACTTTTCTTGTTATGATAATGGCATGCGTCGTCAAAGTGTAAGTTCTTGTGAACATATAGCGACATACCATATACTTTTTCTCGCTTATCTCTTGCACTTCACTCCTCTCTATATATTGCTTTTATATATAATTGTCTTATTCTTAACCATTAATTCTCAAACATGTGATGGTGATCCTGTCGTGTATTTCTTACGCGTTCGTGATCTTGACCACCAACAATATGTTCGTTTAGGAAATGGCTACGATCGCTACGGTATCTCTTTCGACTTTATATCACGATTGTGGTATAACATCGTGTATGTTGACCGCAGTTATTGCATCATGGCCAGCACGTTGGATAATCGTCATCGGTTCGTGGTCGTTATAACAAGAAACAGCGTAGCATATGACATAGCACTGGATCCAGTGAGAGGGTAAGTTGATTGATCAAAAATCGCTGATGTGTGAACACATCTCGACTGATAGCTAATCTACATAGGCACACATCCGCACACATCCGCACACATACACCCACACATACACCCACACATACACCCACACATACACCCACACACCCACACACCCACACACCCACACACCCACACACCCACACACCCACACACCCACCCACCCACACACACACACACACACACACACACACACACACACACACACACACACACACACACACACACACACACACACACACACCGAAGGAAGCCATCTTAACAAAGCAGAATCCCATGGTTTGAGACAAAATAATTTATATGACGGTTAGCGCGAACTTGTGAAGTCATTATATCATTGGAATAAATGGTTTAAATGTAGTTACATTTATTTTATAAAAATTTATGAAGAGAACATCGGCGACTGGTGGCACATTGATTACTCATAAGGAATGGTCCCAACCATTTATATTACACAAGGGATTGGTTGGTTGTCAGGTTTGCCTTTAGTTTGGAGAACAAACTTTCATGTTCAGCATTGTCCATTGTTAGAGAATCAGAATCATCGTATCGAGTGTTTACTTTCAGGAAAGGCAATAAGAAGCAATGTTATGCCAAAACGGTCAACAGTCTGTACTGTTAAATACTGTGCGGTTTCCTCCAACACCGGTTGGTAATGGACAAGGGCTTGGGTCAGAGTGGCCAATCACTGCGGCCGTTACAATCGTCGGTTGATTTAAGTTTTTGACGCGTCGTTGGTTGTTTCATTGAGAAGAGGATGTGATCACGATTTAGTTACAGAACTCGGCTAACCGGCGGTGCGGTAATGGATTAAATGCCTCACAAATGTGGTGACATTTCGTAAAGTTTGGAAGACGCAGAATAAGCTTTGTGTCTGTCTAACATGATGCATGTGGATGCAATATCACCATACAGCTAATACAGTGGCGACAACATTACTTGTGTCGCTAGACAAATATAACCAATGCGTTGTTGTGTGTTGGAAATCATACACAGTTTGTGGCTGCGAACGAAATCGTAAACGTGAAGAAGGTATTGCTATTTCTAAGAATCACCCATAGTCGTACTTACGGGTTGCTGAGAACATTACTTTCGCAGCATAAACGTAAACGAGCTACAGTATGCGCAGCAGTTACAAGAAGCACTGCTTAGACATCTTTCGCCGCGTCCGTTGGTTGTCGATGAACGTTTTAGATTTTGTAAACGAAATCAACATCAAGGCGAATCATATTCATAGTTTATCGCAGAAGTAACGAAGCTGCCAGAATATTGCGAATGTTCTGAAGTGCTAGTCAACACACTACGCCCTACTCTCCATTGCGGACTGACGAATTACTTCACGGCAATTCCAAAATGGATTTTGTCTAAAGACAATCTGCCATTTGTCGAGCGCGGGAAATTGCTGCAGGGATGGAACATGCGGCTGACAACTCATGCTAGCTGACAAGGGGCGTGTCACCGAGAGCTTTCATGTACATACGTTTCCGGAGTGATATCAGAATCACTTAATCACCACGCGGCGGTTTTCTCTCACGAATTCTGACATACAACGAACACGAAAGAACGAATTCAGCTGAACGAAGAGCTAAATCTATGATTACGGAAAGCCATTTGCACACATTTGGAAGATGACGGCAACTTGAAAAGTGTGACTTACAGTGAATGGGCAGCACCGATCGTCAACCTAATCAAGCACTATAGGGAAGTTGTGATTTGCGATGACTTAAAAAGAAAAATATCTCCTCAGCTCAAAGTATATGAGTAGTCCTTGCCACAAATGGAAGATACATGTTCAAATCTAAGTGGAGACTCCAACGAACGTTGTTACACACAATTTGATAAAATAATGCATATAATAACAATTGCATGTTTTTGTTGGTGTCAGAATGTTGTACTGGAAAGATTACTACCACATAGAATCTGCTGCCATGGATGGAACACAGCGTACACTTCTCATCAACACCAACATATACGGCCGAAGCTGTGGTCTTGCTGTAGATTCAGATGGTGAGTCTTCGGCATCGTCGTCGTCATCGTATCACTGAGGTGATGATGGTGTGCTGGTAGTAAAAGTGTAGTAGTAGTAGTAGTAGTAGTAGTAGTAGTAGTAGTAGTAGTAGCAGCAGCAGCAGCAGCAGCAGCAGCAGCAGCAGCAGCAGCAGTACAGCGAAAGCAGCAGCACTAGTAGCAGTAGCAGCGGTGGTAGTAGTAGCAGTAGCACTAACAGTACTACTACTAGTAGTAGCCGCACTAGCAGTACAGTAACCATTTAAATAACGCCATTGTTGTCCAGCCACCTATAGTCCATGTTCAAGGCTCAGCTCCAGACTCAATATTGCAATTAGTTTACAGGCTTCATCAGAACACAAAGCAATACGGCGAATGCGAATGTTAGTGTGTGTGTGTGTGTGTGTGTGTGTGTGTGTGTGTGTGTGTGCGTGTGCGTGTGCGTGTGCGTGTGCGTGTGCGTGTGCGTGTGCGTGTGCGTGTGCGTGTGCGTGTGGTGTGGTGTGTGTGTGTGCGTGTGCGTGTGCGTGTGGTGTGTGCGTGTGCGTGTGCGTGTGGTGTGGTGTGGTGTGGTGTGGTGTGGTGTGGTGTGGTGTGGTGTGTGCGTGTGGTGTGGTGTGGTGTGGTGTGTGTACTTCGTTACACAAGAAAAAATAAATGTTCTTTTCATCCTGGCTCTGCTTCAAGACGTGGTCCTCTAAGTAACACTGGCAGGAAGAGTGGTTCTGTTTTTCATTAGTGGCTGCAGCGTGTCCTACCGCCGCTGCTGCGTCTACATCTAGGGCGTTCATCTTGCGCCAACTCCGGTAGGCGTCGAAGAGTGCTAGGGCGACTATCCTGTAATATCGCTTCAATTAACCCCTCGTCCATGTTAAGTGTTTATCTATACATATATATATATATATATATATATATATATATATATATATATATATATATATAAATCATCATATATATATATACCGCGATGTTGACATCAATTATCTTGTTCCGATTGAATCATACAACGTGTTCTGAACAAGACTGATGAGAGCCAGGAAAGTGGTATAACTGATTGTTTCACTGATTAATCTCCCCTGTCTACCCTAGCTTTTAGCTCATCCAATTTTGTATTACTTTTACATTATCCTTGATTACGAGAATGTTTAATCCATTGGTTTTGTTGCGTTACTGCGCTTGGATTCTGGGGATATTGGCTTTGGATTGTCCAAGCAACCGATATGTCTGCACAGGTCACCAAGTTCACATAATTGCTGTGCCATGTAGTGCTCAAGACTGCGCAGGATGTCGCCCTGTCCGACTGGATGCCGTGACGTGTAGTCAGCTGGGTTTTCTGCACCAGGCTGATACCTGAGGATCATCTTCTACGGTTGGAGACTACATCTCAAACGCTCGATCTGAAAGGGGTAGTATCGGCTTCTACTAAATGCTCTCCAGTGGCTTGTCATCACTTATGATACTGAACGGAAGCGCTTCGCTGAAAAACGTGTTGAGATGTTCACGTGCTCAGACCACTGCCACGGCTTCACGCATCGTCCAACAGTAGCGTGTGTTCACGTCAAACACTGCTCTGTTCCCGCGCGTTATGACTCGCTTCTCCTGAACGAGGAATGTTGCCAACGCAACAGAACTTGCTTCACCAACACTATCCACCGGTTTCTTCACATCGAACAATGCGGTTGTTGCTACTCGGCCAGTCCTGCTTTGAATTGTGTTGAAAGGCATACGTTCCTTCACTCCGTATTGCCATCCAGAACCCTGCTTTGTGACCACTCACGAGGGTTCAGCAATGTTCACAGAGTCCTTGATAACCTAGCGCCGTACAGAGCCATGGCCAAGAACGAAAGATCTTCCCTTCTGCCGTCTCGCGAAGGTCAGACAGTTTCATTGGGTCAGGTAAGATGCCATCACCCGAGAAGACCAACACAAAGAACTCGACATCCTTCTTCCGGAATTCAGATTTCTCGAAGTTGGCCTTTTGACCTGCATCCTGGAGCTTGTACCGTGCCGTATACAGTGCTTCTAAATCTATTCTATTTCCCGCTCTCGTGTGACGGTCTGGAACGTCAACCAGGCTACTTCTGTTTATCATCGTTGTTTTGTTGCATATATATCGCGCATGACTCTTACATGTCAGACGTTAGCGCGTAGTTTCAGCCCGCAGCTTACCAGCCTGGAATGTATATCTGGTACAGGATGTTGTACCGCCTCTGGTTTGAGTTTTATTTATGGACTTCATTTGTTTATGCATTCGTACTAGTATGTCAAAAGTCTACTTTGGCCAGCTTAAACAGTGTCTGCCGAAACTATGCGTGACCCATGCATATTACAGTTTACGTTAATGTTTTTTATTGATGCGCTTACTTTCTTGCAAGTATTATTAATAAACACAACAATGCAATTGCTGTTACAATTGTTGCGATTGTTATTGCAGAAATTATTAATAAACATGGTTATTTAATAAAGATATCTTATGCTATATCAATGCAATTATTTGGTGTTACATGTATAACAACATCACTTGTGAATATGCGATTACCAAATTATCTATATGTGCGTCAAAAAACAAACATGTGCAGGTGAACGACTGTACTGGTACAACGCTGAGACAATAGAATCAATGGCAGTCAACGGCAGTGACAGGACAGTCTTCTTACGCACGCCTAACACGATTCCACACGGCATCAGTATACTGGGAGATTTATTATACTACACCGATAACAGGTAAATTATTTTATGTATTATTTTAGTAACTAACGACCACGTTCAATAACGTCAATAACTTAAACCCATTAATCAGTTATTCATTGAATATATCAAGTCTGGGTTAAGTAAGATGACGGTACTGAGTCAATCCATGCGTTACAACACGTATAATTAATCCATACTATTTTTGTTATAAGGGACGTCTAGTGGATGATAGATAACCGCATGAATTTCCCGTGAGACTGGTCAATTCCGGAATTCCTTAGAATTTAGATTGTTTGTCAGGCGGTTTTTCTTCGTTCCCACACTGACGCTTGCAGATTTCCAAATGCAGTACTTCTTTTCGCAATAAGGCAGTGCATCTCGTCATCAATTTTGCAACTATTGAGGCATTTTTTATTCAAAAAGGCTCTTTCCTCCACCAGTTTTGCAAATATGGGCTTAACATTGCAGTGCATAAATCCCACTGAGGTGCTTCAAGATCAGTACAAAGGGTGGAAATCTAGACGTTACCATATCCAAGTAGTTGGTTTTACCCAACACAACTCGGCAATGATTTAATCATATATTTTGGGAAATGAGTCATGCATTCAAGACTTACATAAATTTACATAACGTCTCGGCATCGTGGTCGTTGTGCAGATAAATGACAAGAACACGTGCGCGCTGGAGTGCGCAACGTAGAGGGTCAAAAAGTAGGTCGTCGCTGCAGCGCGCGGACATGATTTATTATGTCACACTGTCGCCGCGGGGGTCATGAACTCAGTCTCGACATTCTGGCACGGCGTCAAAGTTGATCGGCCACCTGAGGTTACGCCAGTTCGGCGCGGCGCATGTGCATACGAAGAACGACGTTCTGGACTGCTCGACGTTGCATACCGTCGCGCTAACCTTCGCCATGAACCGCTAACCTTTTGACATGAACAGCTAACCTTCGACATTCTGGACCGCTCGACGTTCTGGACCGCCACACCGGATATAGGCGGGATATTATGCAGCGGCTATGGGCACGTGCCTCTTTAAAATGTGTCGTTTCTCTCTTACTTTCTAACTTTGACGCCTTCTGTGAATGGTGTTGCTGAATTTCCAGCTACATTGGTGCGTGTGTGTGTGTGTGTGTGTGTGTGTGTGTGTGTGTGTGGTGCGTGCGTGCGTGCGTGCGTGCGTGCGTGCGTGCGTGCGTGTGTGCGTTCGTGCGTGTACAGAGTTTGCTTAGTTGTCGGATGGCCCCCTCAAATGCAAAATTGTGGCTACTCAATTTATTTATTGTCATGTGCGAACGTGAGCTTGGTCAAAGAACCACACGTGTGATATGTCCGCGCATGACCTATCTTATAATGGCGTAGTCAATGGATTACCATTGATGGGATCATGGATATAACCACAATGTATCTTTGTTACACCCTAATACATTATACTATGAAATTACATTCAAGCAAGTCCTACGTAACGTGATCTCTAATATTGTTGTAAGCAATGGCTGCTGCAGTTACATTTGCTGCTGTTGGTGTAGCTGCTGATGTGGTACATATTGTTGTGGTTGTGTTAGTGTTGTTTTGCTGCTGGTGCAGCTGCTGTTGTGCTGCTGCTGTTGTGCTGCTGTTGCTGCAGCTGCTGCAGTACAGTGAAGTTGATGAGTTGATGATTTGTGCTATGTACAGATTTATCTGGAGCGTTGATGTTTCTCGTCCAAATACAACACGCCGTCAGGTCGGGCTCGCCTCGTTCAGCGCTATTCATCACATGTCAACGTACAGTAAACGTCAGTACGAAAAAGGTGAGGACATTGCAACTCATCCCACAAGAGTGTTCGTATAATGTATGCGATTTTTCCATGGTGCGACAGTTAGTTGGATACATAATGCTGAATTTGCATTTAAGAATCTTGTTGATAATTGTTTTACATTGCACATTTATAACAGAACATATTTATATAATTTTATTTGACAATGTTTGAAAAAATATATTATTATATATTTGCCTGTATATCTTCAGTTAGTTGTATGTTTCACTTTTTAATATATTGCTATATATGACATATATTATATATATATATATATATATATATATATATATATATATACACAAACAATATTATATGTACTTGTTTTAATGTTGTGGTAGAAAAAAACGTATACTTACCCGTATACTTTTAATTATCCTTGACAAAGGGGGCATTGACCCCCTAAGACACACCATCAACTGTGAAAATGACACAGGTTTCAAGAAAACCACAGTTTAATACATAAGCGTACGCACACACTGCTGCTGCACCTTGCCTTTCTGGACTTAAGCATCTCAATTAAATTACTTTAACTGATTTCACTCCAACAACATTTGCCACCACATTGTTTCTTATTTGTATTGCAAAATCAGTGTATACTGGAATTATTTGCTCTATAAATTAAACTGCGGTAATCTATATACTACCCCATGCTACAATGTTGTTAATGTACTTACACAGCACATGACTGATGTTCTTTCATTTTACGACAGGCAGTCACATTGTCACAGCTTGCGGCCTTGTCAATGGAACTTGCAAGAACATTGTATTCTCGACACCTGCTGGGATCGTACGTGCATTTCAAGAAGGATACAGTTTCGGAATCAGTTCGACATGGTCAAGAGCAGGAAGTGAGGTTCTTTGTATTGCGGGCACTTACCCTTAGTATTTGATGAACATTTAATTTGTTATATACATCACATTTCTTAGGTTTTTTCAACGAGATGGCAGCTGCTGCAAACTCTATAATAGCCCTATAAAATCCGAAAGTCGTATCGTTGCTAATAGGCTATACAATTGAAGTGCCTGTAAATAAATACTTCGTTACGTTTAAGTTATTTCCAGTGATTGGTAGATTGTGGTGTACACTGCAGTCCAACAGCAACAGCTGGCCTCTACAGAAGGCAGGAAACCAGAGATATAAAGCAATGCAAATACAACTTATGTTGTATTATAAGCGAGAATGCGTAGTTGGGATATAATTTGCGCGCGAGTGATGTTGTTAACCCTAAGAAAGCTTTGTTCTCACAACTATTGGCAGCAACCTTTAATTGTCTCAGCTTATGTTATGTTTAATAAAACGTTCGACAGTAGGTCTTAAAACCTTGACCTGATGACGATGGCAATGTATTTCTCTTTGTTGTAGACTTAATGCAAGACAACTTCCTGATAGTCACCGATTCATACCACGATGTCCTTTACCAGTATGATTTGGCAAGTAGGTCTGTTTGGAGAATCCCATTCTCACATCAAGGATATGAAATGGCCTTTTCATATGATCATACACAGTCGAAGATCTACTGGACTAGCTACTACCAACGAGCCATCATACGGAGAAACCTTACTGGAGAGGACGACGGAACATTTAAGAATCTACGACAAAGTTTGTGTTATATACGCTTTTATGAAGTGATTTACCTAGTAACCGTTGGATGGAGGCAGTGTATTCCATTACGCGGAATGAACCAGCGCAGTAACTTGTAACAGGAACGATACCTGCTGTATTGATTGGAAATTGGAAATCGTTGAACGTATAAGGTTATGGCAGCAGTGCTTATTTTGAAACTGGATACGGTGACTATGTTTCTACATGCCCCGGAATTTATGAGCTAAATAAACACAATCTGTGTGACATTATGACTTCAACACGATTGTAAATAAACTAAAATATAACTAAGTACATCCTTACATTTATTTTCCACTGAGAGTTCAACTTTGACATTTACCTAACCTTCGGCATCTGATCTTGACCCTGAACTGAAAATTTAACATTGTAAATATATTCTACATGATTCGAGGACAGGTGGTTCTAATGTTAATGTCTAACATATGAACAGTTGCCATATCGGATTTATGCAAATTGCAAGATTGCCCAAAATTGTCGTTATGGATGCAATGTTGATTTGGTTTAGAACCCGATATAAGGCCAAATAAAAACGGTTAATTTGGTATAATATATTAAGGTTCGTTGTTGAACACATGCGACTGTCAAATGGAGTAGTTATCTTTCACCCAAAAATGGCTGCTTTGGAAAATTTCGTTCTCAAAATGGAGTTACCTGAAATGTTACCACAGTTGTTGTCTCAGCCAACGTCACCTTACTAGCACATCGTTGATGTAAAAAATTGCATCCGGATCTCTCTTAATTTTTTTTATACGATACCTTCTGCATATTAAATATGACATTATTTATTATAATAAGCACGGTTGCAAATAAATATTGCGATAACAAAATGAGATATGTCACCATTCTGTGAAATATCGCAGTAGTATATACTATGACACAATGCATAGAACAATATGATAATGTTCTGCATAGTTATATTGGGTGATATACTTAATGAACGACATATAAATCGATTATCCTTGTTGCCGAAGACCTCAACTACCGCACGAATTTCTAAACATAACAGAACCACGTTGAATTGTCAGCTAGCTCATACGCAAACATTCAGCCCCATGTAAGCAACCTAAGTAAATGTAGACATTGTTGTATTATAGATAGAAGGCGTGGTATTGCGGTTGACGCCTACTCTCGACTTATGTACTACACGGACGGTGACACCATCTTTGCCATGAAGCTCGACGGGGGTTATCCGTTCCCTCTTGTCAACAATACTGGAACCTCCCGGGAAACGTTGGTGTTGGATCCTATTCGAGGGTGAGTTATTGTATATTTATCAAGAGGAGAGATATTGGAAAGGAGAAGGTCGCATGAGAAGAGAAAGAGTGGGACAGAGAGAGCGACAAACAGACACAGAGAGAGAGAGAGAGAGAGAGAGAGAGAGAGAGAGAGAGAGAGAGAGAGAGAGAGAGAGAGAGAGAGAGAGAAAGAGAGAGGAGAGTGAACACGAGAAAGGGACGGAGGGAGGGAGCGAGACAGAAAGGAGAGAGGAAGGTAGAGAGAAGGGAAAACAGTGGGTAACGGATAACGGAAATAGGGTACTAAAGAGGAGTGAGAGGGAATGGGAGAGAGGAATGGATGGGAGATGTGTAGGAAGTCAGGGAAGGAGGTTGGGAGAGGGAGGGAGAGCAAACAGCCTTTAGCTATTTTCACGTATGTACACGCCTATGAACGGGACAGCCGTCCCGGATTTGATGGTGTCAAAATAACATTATATTATTATTAATATTATTATTAAAACAAACCACCATGTATGCATGCAGTGTCAACTTACAGATAAAAAACAAAACAAACAAAGACATGCAAATAACTTGACAACAAACATGACACTTAACATTTGCAGTGGGTCATAAACTTTGTTGGTTCAACAAGAGTCCCCATTGCCTCTGGCTCAGACCTTGCCTGAATTACATGTGCCAGATGCATGTGACATGAACATGGAAGGGCAAAATGTACATGAATTTGAAATGCTATGTTATATAATATCAGTATCATACAACATGTCAAATTCAGTTGATATTTGGTTGATTGGGTAGAAATCAGTGCCATTTTCAGTTCACTCCATATAAAATCGACTTCCACAAATAAAAGTCACTTTAAACAACATATTCATGCATGTTATTACTGCCTGTCTATTACACACCAATATGAAATGCTTTCAAGTAACAAACTTCAAACATTGTAAAATTTGTATAATTCCGTCTGCCATCATTGCTTTTTATTTGCAAGCCGTATCCTCTTTCTGTGTTGATAAGCTAATGTAAGCTGTTGGTTGGGTAATTCCGTGATGTTCATCAAAGTAGTAAATTATCATTTTATTATACAGTACTTGTATTTTTATTTGTTTTAATGCAATTGGTGTCCAGCATGTCACATGACCACATTTAGTGTTGCAGCCTAGAAACGTTTAGTACACCTGGCTGATCAAACCATTCATGTTGTATACCGTCTTTCTACCGTCTGTACTGCAGTAAATGGGCATAAAACATGAAACAGGCATAGCAATAAGGGAGTGCATTTGATGAACAAGCAGCAAAATGTATAATACATGCACACCCACACATAAAACAATCACACCCACCCATACTCTCCCCCCTCTAATTTCTCCTTCCCTTTCTGCCTCTCCCCCTAATTATTGCACATAATGTGACTATTTATACTAATATGTCTTCATATTAATGCGATTTCACTATTTTATTACTGCTAGTATTTCACTGAAAAAAGCGTGTGATTAAATATATACGGTATAAACTCATAATATATACCAATAGCTCATAAGGAAAAATTAGTCTAGATATTTTCGTAAATAAAAAACTTTTGTATTGGGTACCACCAGTATTTGTTCATTTCAGTGGTGTTACAGCAATATACATTGCACTGGAACTGGTCAAACAGTCCATTTAATTAGTTACGCATTTCAAGCTCACTTCATGTTCAAATGGTGTTAATTGATGTAAACGTTAATACTCACAAAAGTCATCCCTACCTGTTGTGCTGCCTGTCTGTGTGACAGTTTCACTATGGTGTTGAATTAAGTATTTTAATATATCTAACTGCATTTTAACATACCTAAGTGCATATCGATTGCATGTGTCCATTGACCGTGCGTTGTCAGGATGATGTACTGGCTATACTCGCGGTTCATCGAGATGGCGGCCATGGACGGAACACAACACAGACAAGTAGACGTCAGCAGCTACCCGACAAGTTTAACTGTAGATTTGCAAGGTAAGAAATATTTCAAAGTGAGTAAACTACTCCAATAAACTAAATACCCTCAAAACGTATTGCACCTCAAATTATGTGTGTGTCAGCAGGTGATCATGAACAGCACAAGTTCAAATAAAATATATATTATATATATATATATATATATATATATATATATATATATATATATATATATATATATATATTTGCATACATATATACATGCCTACATACATGCCTACATGCATGCATGCATGCATAAATACATACATACATACATACATACATACATACATACATACATACATACACACATACACACATACACACATACACACATACACACATACACACATACACACATACACACATACACAACATACATACATACGTACATATACACTCTTGGATATGCGGTTATGTAAATTTGGTTTTTATATACTTTAAAATTAAAGCATAAAATATAAACAGGGCAGGACATGTGATGACAGCGCTGGATATGATCATTGAATCAGATTATGTAAAGCTTGAGTCCGAAACTATTGAAGATCTTGATGTTCTTAAAGCGACATGATCAGTTCGTGGCTTTTTATTTTTATTGCAAAATCATGTTAATCAGTACAAGTTATAACTACTGTAGTGTCCTGACCGCCAGTCAATGTTTTATCGAAACAGAACTGACTTCGTAATGTTAAACGTCGAATGTTTATAAGAATCCCGACCCTGTCATTCAAATCGCCGCGAGTGACACCCACCCTTTGACCTTTACCAACTGGGAGCCGTGCACCTGGCTGGGTGTGGCGTTAGTGGCGTCAACTTGTGTTCACGTGATACTGCATCGCGTGATCATGCATTTCCTTCTGGGCGTTTAGCTATGCCTACAACGGTTTCGAAAACGCCTCATGGTCGATGTGTACACAGAGTTAAGCGCCCTTACTGCGTCTATTTTCAACTCCTAAATGGTACATGAAAACATATGTTGATTGTCTTGACGCAATAATAGGTATAATTTATACCATGTAACATGATTTTGCAATAACAAATAAAACGCCACGCTTTAAGCCAGTTCTTCAGCTGTTCTAATATGTATGACATAGTCTATGATCCCATGTGGCTTACAACAATGGAGCTTATAGGGTAGTTGTTGATCAAGGATATGTCTATTTCAAAATGGTTGAACTATTCAGGTAAACGACTCTACTGGAGCACAACAACTACGCTTGAATCGGCGGCGCTTGACGGCAGCGACAGAAAACAATTGATGACGAAATCAGACGCATCAATCAAAGCAGTCGCATTCTTAGGAGGACACTTGTATTACGTCGACATATATAGCAGGTATATGTTGACGGATTAAACTAACTTAATGTAAATTCGTCAAATTCGTAAACAGCATTAATCTAAGTCTTTGAAAGCTGAGCCTAGTAACTGTTTAAATTTGATATATATGTTAAAATATGTTGATGTATATTACATGCAGTGATTTTCTTATGGATATATATATATATATATATATATATATATATATATATATATATATATAAATTCTCAATAGCTGATGTATAAAAAGTAACTCATTGTTACTATATTGCAATATAAAACGTATTATTTGGATAGACAAAACAATATTCCATGTATATGGCAAACAGCAAGACATTGAACCAGTACAACGACGAATAACCAAGTTGGAAACGAAAACAAAATATTTAACAGGATTCAACAATATTGCCGCCTAGAGAATCAACTCTAGATGGCAGGTGGCCAAGGACGCCCTTTCGCTTATCGAGAGTCCAACCTATGTATCTAAATGTACCCCGCCCTTCTTAGGTATATGTTGATGTTATACAATATCAATATTGTTGACGCGTTGCACAAGTCAGACTAAATGTCATCCGAATGACTTGGTAAATTATTGAAATGTGGACGCTAAAAATCGTTGATGCTGTTGATGTCTATTTTCCTCACTTACAGATATATTTGGACATTAAATCCATCTCAATCGAAGCCAACACCTCGCCCAGTCGGACCTGCCATCTACGGATATATAAGCGGCATTGCTGCCTACAGCAGTCAAGAACATATTCACGGTGAGGAAGTAATAACAAGACGACATTAAAGTATCGGATTTGTTTGACATAATATGCAGTGAAATAAATAAGTACATTTGTTTTTTTTAAACTGTTACGTTAAGGTGATACAAACTATTATATTATTAGTTGAAACTTGGGCTACTCGCTCTTGCAAGATTAAAACAACTCACATATTTTACATGATTGATTTGTAAAGTGCATTGGCGCAAATGTGTTCATATCTATGCATTCATTGTGGCTTTTCATTATCATTGACAAAAGCATTTTAGTAAGATGTATGTAATGTAATTGCCACACATTTTGCATAATTAAACCAGTCGTTCTAATTGTTGAAATATATATCTTTATTGAATGGGGGCTGAAACGTTTTAACAACCATTACCCAAACATGTGGTAACAAACATTACCCAAACATACCATTTAGAGGATAAGTGACTATGATTTATTGAACACTAAGCCACGGTATATTTAAAATATTATTTTCAAACTTGGTAATGTTTTACCACATCATAATTATGCTCAAG